>JBBDHG010000076.1:4487500-4870000 GCA_037951165.1 Lophius americanus | reverse complement strand
TTTTCCATACAAGCCTTTTATAGCAACGCTGCATATTCAACACACTTGAATTATACCTTTGCCTTCAGCACGTAAATCAGGGAGCATGCTCAGGGATGTATCTGCACACTTTACAATGTTTCTTTAAAGACCTTAATTATAGGTGTTTATCATGGCTAACAAATAAACAGCATTGCATAACGAAAAACCAACACTTCTTTCCAAGGCTGCTGTTTTCAATCAATTCTAATGAAAAATCCTTAAGTTGCATCGCAAGCTTGACTAACTGAAAGAACTGATTTGATACAAGAAAGAAAACAAGAGGGGGAAAGGTGTTTCTGCAGCTCTCAGGCCTGCAGGAGTGTATAATCTGCTGCAGCCGGTGCTCTCATAAACAAAGACTGCAGCAGTTGGAGGAAGGAATCACTTCTCTACCTGCTCGCTGGCGACTCAAGGGCATCATGTTTGACTGGAGCAGCACGTGTACGTGACCTCAACACAGCTGCTCCACCTATTTATTTACAGTCGGCACACACACTCCATGTGAATGGGCAGTGTATTTTCAGAGGTACGCGCCTTTTTAAATTATGGGGGTTGGTTGGGAACAATGAACCAACAGTTGTTCCATCTTTGATGTCTTGTTTGAATCTGGTCTCACCGCTGCTGCTTTGATAGCTGCTAACTGGGACATTTTCATTCTAATTAGGGCTTCAATTGCTAATTTCATATTGCTGCTATAATTATCACAAGGTGATATACACGCTCTGCAGCAGGGAGATTTCGGGTATAGGGGGAGTCAGGGGCACAATTGTCCCTCATCACTTCAGTGGGTTACCTACACTGTGTACACTGTGGCTCATGGGCCTCTAAATGTCCAGTAGATCATTATAAAAGAGACTAGTGTATATTTTCATTTAACTTAGACGTAAGTGGTAAGATGTAAAAAAAAATAGTCAAACATTTTCAATTTTATTGCAATACAATGACTTGATTAATTATTGTTAATTACTTTAAATTCAAATTAATATACCTTTTAAACAATTGTAATGATTTATGAAGCTATTTGTTATCTTATGTCTTATCTAGCCCGTTTATCCATTATTTCTACTCTCCTTTTGCCAACCTTGTCACTCAGTTACACTGTCATAATAACCTTACGGGCAAGAATTGGAATTCCGTATTTTTCACCTCAGCCCTCCACTCCTCCTCCTCCTCCGTACACCGTCAGGCGCATGCGCAGCGGGTACCGCACTGGTCAGTGTTAGAAGCAGCTGTTCAGGGCTGGTGAAATTCCAACATGGCAGTGGCTGTGGTCAGTGTTTCCTGCGCTTACTTGGGATGGTTTCAGCTCTCACGCAACCAAGCTTAACCTCAGCACCCTGTTCCTCAGCAGAACCCCACCCTGGAATCGATGCGACCCTGACCCCCCCACGTGAGAGGTCGACCTGTCGCTAAAAAGCAGGTGAGGAGGGATAGCGTGGGGATCCGCTGCGTCTGCAGTCAGAGAGCAGACAGCAGAGGAGAGGAGCGCAGATGTGCGCCGTTAATCTCAGAATAATGCTTCCGCACTTTTTTCATTTAACAACTTCCTGAATAGTGAAGCTGAGCTCGAATCGCTGCGTGCGCGTTTTTAATGTCATTTTCAAGGAGCGCACCTGCGCCACGGACAGACCGTGGAGGCGCGGACACGCAGACTGCACACAGTAGACTCCTTGTTCCTGCGTGGGGCCGTGCGGCACTCACTCCAAATGACTAAAATCCACTACTTGTGTGCACACGGACGCTTTTCCAGTTCCTCTGGCGATGCGGCCACAACAAGTTGCTTTATGCACCCGTGGAGAGAGCGCCAGTCCCCGCCGCGTGTTTTCCCGTTTGTGTTGGACACTTTAGGGCGTAATCAGCAGATTTAACTCCAAACCTCGACTGGGCTGCACCAGTTGATTTTTGGTGTCCTGCCTTTCGTCCACTCTCTAATGAGATGCATGTAGGTTAGATGATCCTCAGAATGAGTTGCTTGAAGGGGCCCAGCTTTCACGCTGCGTGAAATCCGACTAGTCCTACACGCGAAAAAAAAGTGTGTGTGAAGTAAAGCTTTCTCTTGTTGAGGTTTTGGATTTCTCTTACCTGTTCATGAATTAATTTCTCCTCCTTTTCTCCCTCTTACAGCACGAGATGATCAGCAGCAGTAGCGTCTATGGTAGGTCCCTTCTCCTTTTTTTTTACTGGATGCATTAAAAACACAGATGAGTCTGAGTGGCAGCTCACTATTGGAACCGATCATTTTGTGAATAATCATAAATTCAATTTAAATAAAAATGCATTAATTTAATTTTTTTTAGAATTTACCTCTACACTTGTAGTTTGCTTGTGTACTTTGAGTTTCTGCTTTGTTTTGAACATATCATCATCACTGCAACAGTTTGAAACACAGCAGCCACGAAACGTGTTATCTCTAAGTGGGCTTTTGTTTGAAATTGCTCATTTTATTTTTTTGAGAGATTTATATATGCTGTCGAATTCTCTTGAATCTCTTGAAATTTTTTGATCATTAGTCTCACATCAGTAAGTTCACGTGGTGTATCTTTTTATTTATTTAAATTTTCAGTCCTCTTTAATGTAACAAGTGGTATATGATGGGAGCTTCAGTAAATAATAATAATAATAATAATAATAATAATAATAATACATTTAATTTAAGACCAAAGTTTAAATGTATTAGATTTTATTAATTGCTTGATTTCATAATCCTTGATCTATGAATGATGATTACATTTATAATGAGAAGAAATTGTACATTGATACCCGGAATAAACCGCTTTAATCGCAGACAATTTTCTCCAAAATTAAACTCCATATTTCATTAAAATGTTTCTGTTTTTAAAAAAAAATCATAATTGTGAAGCAGTTTTTAGCGCTGCAGGAAACATCTCCTACGTTCACACTAAACAATGGCGGATTGTTTAATTTGAAAATAACATCCCACCCCAAGTGAGAGTGGCAGTGGATATTTTCCCATTGAATATTAAAGCTAGACACCACAATGTGCTTTCTGTACATACTCAGGACAAACCTCCACCATTGCACATTCTTGATTTTTGTGGCAGTTATTAGGGAAGACTCGACCTTTCACCTGTGAGCAGTACTCTGCTCACACGTAATTATTTGCTTCACGTCATGTGCTTCTTTTTCCTTTTCTCCTGCTGATGCTGTCATGTGTTTCTGTTGCATACATGCAGCATTGACTGCATTGTAAATATTTTGTGTTTTCTAGGTGTGTGTGTGGGTGCGCGTGCATATTTTCAACCTTAACATTTCTTCTCTTAGCCTCAGTTGTCCTTATCCAAAATTATGTATTCACGCTGAATAAATGATGCACGTAATTCACATTTTTATCACACTTTTTAAAAACCATTTTGGACTTTTGGTTGCACTTATTTCAGATTTTATTAGAGATATCGGAGGAAATCCGAATTACGCTCTTGTTTTTAAAATGAAACAATTGTAAATAACACATAGGGAGTGATGAGGTGTTTGTGTGTGCGCGTGAGTCAAGGAAACCCAGGCGCAGCAATGCGTGCAGGATTTTGGTGTGTAATGTAAATAATGTAGATACTCAGCGGTTTGTTTATTCCTCCAAGTCTATTTGTTTTCTACAGTCCCCGGCTTAAGATCCGTCTCTCTATATCCGCTGTCTGCGCGTGTTGCAGTGACAGTAGCAATAATCCCCCTCATTATACACATAACATATCGCCTCACATCCTCTGCAGCCCTACAATACTGCTAATGGGGAAGGAGAGAGGAGAGATAATAGGAATAGAGGAAAAACTGCTTTACAAACAGGCATCCCCTTTTTACTCTTGCCTTTTATTTATCTAAAAAGAGACTTTTCCCTCAAATGAATAGCGAGAGCTGGTGTGTTGAGAGAGTGGCTAAACTAATCCCAATGGGACCATATAAATAAATTATCCTGACACTTTCTATCAGTCTGTAATGTTTACCATTAAAAGCTGTTTACCATCCCGAAGCCACCGGCGTGCGATCTAGCCCGCCCCGTGGGACTCCTGCCAGATGTAAGGCGATGTGGGGAATATTGTGGTTTTTACACACACATGCAGACATTTGTTAGTCTCCGCTGCGCCCATATCAGTGGGTTTCTCCTGTCTGCACGTCCTGACAAAGGGCCCCCTTCAAACGAGATCCAGCCAAGGTTGTCATCTTTTAGCAAATATGTTAAGTGTTATCTTTTGTGCTCCGGGCTCGCCGAGCAGAGCTGGACCCCATGGGAGCCCGGCGCATGCAAATAGAACAAATCCCTCTCGGACCTGTCTGTCTGTTTCACTCTCTCCATCTCTCTCTTGTCTTCTCATCTTCCCCCACCTCTCTCTCTTCTCCTCTCCACAGTGCGTCGGCCTGTCTTGTCTACTTGGTCTTGCATCTATTTCACTCTTTGTCCACTTATATTTCTTATCCTCTTTCTCTCCCTTTCCATCCAAGAAGACATTGCTGGGGCTGTGTCAGCTAACTGTAGTCATGCTATTTTAAGTCTTTGTGTGTGTTCCCTACATGCTCGCTGACAGCCCCTCCTCGCTGATCTAAGTTCTTCTCCCAGAGATGGCAGGCAGCTGTCGGTATAGCCGCTGCATTTCTTCCTAGATGAGTGGATGCCAATTCCTTAAAATCCTTGACACAGTGATCCGCTCCTCCTCCGTCAATGTTGGTACATTGGCTGCATTTTTTTCTCTCTCGATTGGGGATTTGGGGATTTTGTTTTCATGGGGCAGTGGGGTCGGTGCGGTGTGACTGACAGTTGCTGGTTGATGGACTTTTCTTTTTCTCCATGTATCAGTGGAAGTTTTCTCAAACACACACGAACCATATGATACTCACTCTGCCCTCACGTCTTTTTCCCAGTGCTGACTGGTTACTATCCAGTCAGCATCTGATGGGTGCGCAGGAGGTGTGGGGTATCCACACACGACTGACTCAGGGGTTAAATCGTACTCCCAGCTGTAACTTGTGCTTCTTAATATACAAAGAAGATACCGCTTTAAGATCAGATGAGGGATTTATTTGTTATTGTGACAAAAGCTCACAATATGATACTAACAATAAGAAATGTAAATATTTACATCCCAGCACTTCAAATAATCTAACAGTATGTTTGAAATTAAAACATTTTATATGAAACAATTAATAATTAATGTAAATAACAGAAACCCGCCCCTCCATGGTCAGCTTCCAGTCCCAGTAACAGCTGGGAAGGTTTTGACCCAAAGCTGATCTACGATCAGTGCCAGATTTCCAGACTCTTCATCTCCTTTTTTCCATCCTTCTGTAGAGAAATGGTGCTAAATTCATTTCAATGTTAATTCCACCATTAAAAGCAATATCTCGCTTTCTTTGAACTCTGAATCCCCCCCATATGTTTGAAGTTTCTTTGGTTCATGTAATGCATCATATTCATATGTTTTAATCAAATCAAAGCTGTAGATCATTTTTTTCTCTCTCCCTCCTACCTTCTTTACCACCACCGCTGTCCCCTTTTTCTGAATTTTAAACAGACCCCCACTCACCTCTCTTTACTCTTAACAGCAATCTCCACCACCCATGGCCAGGATTCTCTGGCAGATATTAAAGCATTCAGCACGTGGAAGTGTTAAATATGCTAAGGACTTATTAGAAAATGTAACTTCCACTTTGGAATATTCCGCGCCATTGGACCTCAATAGACATAGCGGCACACAGCTTATCCTTTACATTGTGCCTTTAAATGAGAAGGCGCTGCTTCTAATTAGGTTATTGCCAAGGAAGTCTTAAGTTAAATTGCACATTGATATGCACAGACGCTCGCCAAATCATTTTGCCTGATGATGGTGGGCCTTTTCTTTTTTTTCACAAGAGACCAAAGAAAATGACAGCGAGGAGAGAGGATGGATCTGACTGTAATCTCTCGATGCCGCTGCTCCCCTCTTTCTGGCTCTGGCTGGATGATCTGATTTTGTTAACAGTGAGCCTCGCCTAGATACTGGCCGTCTGCTGCCCCCCCTCACGCACACACCCATACATACACACACACACACCTTCTCTCCTCCACACCCTACCCATCTCTGCAGCGCAGTTTGAACGTCTTGATTAGTGAGGCATCTCTCCCAAGTAAGTCGGCACACTTTTGTCTGCGAGGCAGCGAAAGGTGTGCGTGCGTGTTAATAAACAATGGCGTGTGTGTGTGTGTGTGAGTGTGTGTGTGTCTGTGTGTGTGTGTGTGTGTGTGTGTGTGTGTGCGCTTGGCTGGCTGCCAGGGGATGGACACAAAGGATGTTGAGTGGCTGGGCGTGTGGCACAGCTTCACTGAGCTGCCTGTGGCCTCTGGCAGACGGGCACAGACTGAGAGGGACATAAAAAACAACTTCTACCATTAACAGCGTCAGATCTTTACGCATCTTTTGGAAGGCCACAACTAACAATTAGAATCATTATCAATTAAGCTGCTAATTCTCTGTCTGATCAATCCTTCAGTTCCAAAGGTCAGAATATGATGAAGAAAGGCCAATCACGACTTTGAGATTTGGGGGGACCAAAATATTATAGGTATTTTTTTTATTTTAAAAATGACTTCAAATCTATAGATATGTAAGCCAGCTGGAGATGGAATGTGTTTGCATGCTTACCTCTGATTATATGCATGCTTTTACTTTCTGTGTGTGTGGGCCAAGTTTCCCCACTTGAAGCAGGCGAGAGCATTAGGGTGGTGCTTGTACAACTCTGTTGGCAGGATGGACACATGTGGTAGATAGCTAATGATAGCATGCAGCGTATAATGAGATCCTACTCTCCGTCTGTCTCCGCTACCTGGCATCATGCATTAACCATACAAGAGGAAGAGGAGGCACGCATGGTATTGACTTTTGAGTGGGTGTCTGCTTGTCCGTTGCTGGTTTTGTTTAGCACTCAGAGGTCATCATGGCTGCAAGCGTCGCACATTTATAACAAGTATTTATTTATATAGTTTTGGGTTTATTTTCATGGCAACAGCTCTTTTTTTTTGTGAGGAGAGAAATCCTCCTCATCTGCACCTCTTGAGCTCTGTTAAATCGTGGTAAATTGATTTTGGATCTGTTGCAATGTATATGCTTAGTAAGCCAAATGGGTTCAGTTTGCGGGTTAGTTTGTGTGTTCAGAAGATTAATCTATTAATGTATTCCACACACTCATAATCCACAGTATGTTGGGTGATGGAGGGAGTTGTTGGCAGCAGTCCATCTTGCCCAGTAACATATATTTATCCTCTTCACGACACAATCCTCTAGGCCGCGCCAATCCCTCAGGGGGTCCCGATGACATGCTTACTAATGTGTGCTTTGGAAGCGGAGTGCTATTGTATCCCCTAAATCTCACAAAGCACTGTATGATTTTCCCATTGTCATTAAATCGCTTTGCTTGTGCCAAGTACTTGCATCTCACAGAGGCTTAATGCTTTGAGGGTTTCAGGGACAGCTTCAAGTTCCTCTTTTGTTGGTTTCGGGGAAAATGCCAAGACTGCTGCTCTGAATATTGTTTTGAGTATGGAGGAGGGAGGGGAAGAAGGGCCATTGCCAAGCGACTCCATTGAGTCCAGTGAATGGGCCATTCATATTTAGGAGAATCACCCAGATGCCATATTGTTGGCTCAACAACGCTAAATATTCTCCAACAAGGATGGGATTGTAACAGGTTTTTGAATTGTGCAAGTGTAGAAAAGGACGTTTGAAATGGGGAAAAAAAAACCTTGTCAACCCTTCCACCATGATGAAAAGAGTGAATGAGGAAGTTCCTACTTTTGCAAAACATTGTATTTATACTTTGCAAGGATAGAAGTCATAAAATAAGTCTTGGGTCTGTGCATTTTACTCTTTTTCATTCATGCATCAGTCTCTCTGCAGCATTCTTCACAAGATCCCAGTGAACGCACCATTGTATATTCTTCATATATGATGATAAATTTAAAGTTTCTTTTTATTAGTTATTTATATATATGTTAAACTTACTGAAATCCTTAATTTTTGATTATTTGGAAATACCATTTAATTATTAATACCATATTATACAGTAACCTTCAGCGCCATCAGCCCTTAGAAAAGTTACCTCCTGAAGATGGACACATAAAAAAACATCACTTTTATCTGAGGATGCGCTGCTTGCTGGGTTGCCTGAGGACAGCAGGTGCCGGTGAGATTCGATCCCAGGCCTGCAGGTGTGGACAACATGAACCAGCTGAGGTCCATTCTCACTGCACATGAGCTCCGTTCTGATCCAGCCTCACACACACCTAACCTTGAAGCTGACGCTGTACGCAGCTGAACTGCCGTCCCTCCATCGTCAAAAAGGCTTTAAGACAGGACTTAACAAAATGTCATTGTGGTCTTTTATGTCATGCATGCACTGAGTATTAATCACGGCTGGATCTGTGCCTGAGAGGCTGATCAAATTTATTGTTTGGCTGCACGGGACAGTAATGGGTGTTTAATTACTCAATAAAAGCCCTTTTATAGATTCCCAGGCCTCCTGTGTGTTGAGCAAATGGTATTGATCTGTCTCTGGGCTGCAACATGATAGCCTGTGAAGGAGAATTAGAGCCGTTAGCCTGCTAGCGCTCTCTCATTCATTAGTTGCATTAGCCAGAGGGTAGTTAAGACGTAGCATCATTGTTAATACCCACGTCTCAGAGGTTTTTGTGTCTGCCGTGTGTTGTAAAGCTACCCGCACCTCATTTACACAGATATGGATTAGATGAGCAGTGATAACATTGATGGTCGGGCAGAGTGTTTCAATGCGAGTCTCCTGGAGAGTCATTTTTCTTTCAACCATATTCGGTTTCTCGATTGTCTAACCACAGTCTAATCTACAGAACAAAATTAGACAATGCCCTCAGCTGAGCTGTATTAAGTGGTCTACCATCTAGACCACACGTTTAATCCCACCACTTCCCCACCTTCTAATCTGTAATCTGACGGCTCTTCCTCCTCCTCCTCCGCTCCCTAATTCTGGATCTCCGTCCTCCTGCTCACGTGGCAGGCTGAAGAACAACTCTCAAACGATGAAAGGGGCTGAATGATAATGACAGGGAGCCTTACTGCATCCCCGTATGGCTCTGGGTCCATGCCAGCATACATGTTTAGTGTTGACGTCCTGCACTTACTTTATTTTTTCTTCCTGCCTAACTGCGTCTGCCTTGTGTCCATTGTTCTTTTATGTTCTGAGCATATCGCTCCTTCTGTGAACCAGCTCCATTTCTCCTGATGCACAGTAAAAACCACTGCAATATCTGCCTTGATGTGTCTATATCAAATGAATGTGGCCCATTACAGATGTAGCAGAGTCAGTTGGGTGGCTTTGTAGACAAAAAAAGGGCCTGCAAGGGTCCATGAAAGAGACTTTGTCCAATATGGACCATACAGTTCCTTTGTAGATAAATGGATTTTCATGCCTATCAACGTGGACACTAACATGAGTGAAAACTGTGGAGAATGTGGAATTATTCTCACTCCTAGACCGTACACTTGGAGAGCTGTAGTTTCAAGTGTGTGTGGTCTCTCATTGTCCTGCCTCAAGGTTTTTTTTATTCGGGTGTAACCTTCCATTTGGAATTATATGCACTGTTAATGCCACAAAGTTGCATTGTGCATGCACTCAACTGTATCCTTGTGGGAAAATATTAGTCACTGCCCACTTAAACATTTTAGCAGAGCTAGGCAACATGGACATTTTTTATCTTGATGTCAACATCAACATGTTTGATAGTGTTGACATGTAAGGAGATAAATGTAAATACAACAGAACTAAAGCTTCACATTTATACATCTCAACTTACCCATACCGTAGAATCAGTTAAGTTGTTTGAACTAGTGCAGTTCATAATGGGAAAAGCTGCATTTCCTTCTTACCTTATAGGTTTATGCCAGCGGTCTTTGATTTCACCGGCTATAATGGCTTTGTCGCTAAGCCACTTTGCTGTAGCTAATTACCTTTAATGTGTGTTCATGAAACAACAAAAAAGAAACTCGCTCTCTTATGCTCCCTGTATGTATAGGAAGATGAGACGGCTAAGATGAAACAGTCTTTTTTACACCTACTTCTGTCCTGGCTGTCGCTTCACATTTTCACACCGTTAGTTAGACGGTAGGTCTCCAGTTGATCAGTGTAAGTGCCAGAACATAAATTGACATAATGTTCCTTTAAACTTGAGCTCATCACATTGAGACAACCAGCAGCGAAACCACTCGTTGGTGATCCTGTGGGCATCTTTGCACTCCAGCCATTCATGCTAATGACTGCGGGGCCGTTGGTTGTCTGACTGAATAAAAAATGGTGACTTGTCCGTTAGCGGTCGCTAGAGTGGATCACCTGTTTCCATCTCATTTGCACACCAGGCCAATCCATTATCCACATATTTGATTTACAATTTTATGCATCACCATTGCTTACACAAGAACACTTTAAGATGGGGGAAAAAAAAGGGGAAATTGTTCAATTTAGTTTTTCTGTATTTTAACACCTCTTGGGAAATTCAACATATTTTTTGTAGAAAAATTGCAGAGGCTGCCTACATTGTGAAAATCGTTACAATTCTTATTAACTCCTGTAATAATGTCATACAAGCTGGTGTGGTTAAGATTAATTTCGATACAGGAAAACTGGGTTTAAATCATGCCTTGCTTGGTTTTTTTTTATACAATAATTGCAAGATCTTTAAATTCATACTTTTTTATTAATGGAATCATCCAATACAATTGTTACTGCTGAGCATCCATTAAGGTTGAAATAAATCCATAAAAGAGCATACAGACAAATCAACCACAACATTATATTGTGTTGATCCCCATATTGCCCCCAAAACAACTCTTTTATATGCCGAGTCTTCTGACACCCTCCACCACCACCACAATTTGGCCCACTTCAAAGTCGCTCAGATCCTTTCCTGTTTCAACACATCACTTTCAAGGACAGAAAGGTCTGCCTAATATATCATACCCAACGACAGGTGCCTATTATTATTCAAAAAAACCTAATAAATCGAGCTAGATACTTCATCTCACAGCATCATTATTGAAAGTTGAGAATAAACCCCCTCAGACACAAACAAGCCTTGTTCTAATCCAGAGGAAATGTGTATTTAAGTTTGCTGGTATGCCTACAGAGCACACGTTAAACACATTAAACCCTGTTCACATTCCACTGGCTGTGGGGCACGAATGAGAAGTGATATGTACTCGATGCGGAGCCAGTGATCTAGGTAATCTGCCAGTGCTGTGGGACAGGTCTATTGGTCCACAAATCAATTGGCTTCATGTCCGTGCCATTAGGCTAACATGGTGCTGCTGAGGCGCTGAGAGCGGTAAACAGACTGTTTAATTCCCCTGGACACGGGCCAGGTGGACACTCCTCCTCCTGCTGTTTCCTCCTGATCCTTCCGGTTTATTTTTTTTTCCCACCCCTCATCCTATCGTCCGCTTACATTGACTCCACTTCAGTCAATGCGGTTATTCTCAGTGGAAGAGTGCTTACATTGCTTGGAGGGATTGTGCGTGCGTGCCTGCGTGTGTGTGTGTGTGTGTGTGTGTGTGTGTGTGTGTGTGTGTGCGTGTGTGTGTGTGTGCGTGTGCGTGTATGAGAGACAGAGGAGAGATTTTGGCCAATGAACCCCTTTGCTGTGCTCTGTCCTCCAGTACTGTGTCTATACTGAGTAAGTGATCCCATGGGATGCAGTACACACACATCCAGCATCCCTCCCTATCTCTCTCTCCATTTTTCTGTCTGTGTCTCTCTCGTTTTCATTCTATGTGTTAGTCTTTGTTTCTCTCTCTGTGTATCTGTTTCCCATTCTATCTCTGTCTCTTTATTCTTTCCAAACCCCCCGCCCCCCCCCCTTTCTCTCTGTCTCTGGACAGAAGCAGCAGTGAAGTAATATGAGGGGGCTGCGTCAGAAACAAACACATACACTTATGATTAGAAAAATTCAGATTTATATCCTCGTCACGGGAAGTTGACCTCTTCCTTTTTTGTGCAGCTATATCAAATAGTACCTCCGTATTCTCATTCCATCAACTATATGGGTGTGACTAATGACTCAGCTTGTGTAATGTCAGCTTTTCATATTGCCCACTTCACCGCCGTGTCACTCATCCTGTTTCCTGCGAGTCTGTGCTACAGTATGGTAATTGAGCCTTGACAGATGAGTGTTGTTGGCAGTATCACTGTTGTGCGTCTCATTTCCTGCATGCCGTTACCCGATTGACTGATAAGATAAGAGGCCCATAGCAACGTTCCAAAGCATCGGCGCAACCAGCAACTTGATGAACGGCAGCGCTGAAGCCGTGATTAAGCTTGGAGTAGCCCAGTAAGCTCCTGCACTCACAGGTGAATCTGTGCGCAGCATGAAGTAATGTGCAGAATGAGGGCAGCATCTCCTCCTGGTTTTTCGGAACTAATATTTACAGTGGTGGTGTGAGCAAACCATCAGAAAGGACACACACTATAGAGATGTGGGTTCAGATTTGTCCATAGGGCCAGAACGTTTTACTGTTGCTAGGAGACGGTGAAACCCTCAGACACATCTGGTCAGCTGTTTGTACAAGTTATTGACAGCGGCTGGAGCATCTGCAGCAGCATGATAGTGTTTGCGAAATATTACATGTATGGACTGAATGTCAATAACTTTTTTAGTGCTGATGGTGGAGTGCAGTTTTCTGAAGATGGAACATTTTTACCACCTAACCATGATGGGGTCTAAATTCAAAAGCAACTGAAACAATAGGCATAAATAAAAAAAAACATCAAAAACTATTTTTCAAAAATTATAATGTCACAATCTGCATTTCCGGATGTCTCAGTGGCATGTCATTCCCCGGTATTGACACGTCTGCTTCCTGGGAGCTAAAGGAGGGAGGACATTCATTTTCCAACAGGACAGCAGAGTCCCTCCTTATCTTATGATAGAACACATATCTTTAATACTTTCTCCCTGTCAAGTCACATAATTTCATCCATCCTTGTGATTCATTTTCTGATCCTATTCCATTTTGAATGGTTTATTTCCCCATTTAATTTACTGTTTGCTTGATTTTTTTTTTTTCTTCTACAAACCAAACATCCTGCCTATAATGTGATGAAAATGCAAGATTCATAAGGGGAGGTGAAGGAACAGGAAGCTTGCCACAGTGGATCTGCCTGTTTGTCTATATAGGAAATGTTCAGTTCCCATGACTGGAACTTCATCTTTTAGAGATGCAGTTCTTTTTTTTTCTTCTCCAGATTACAAAAAAGTGCAGATCCGGTGTTAGCCTGAGGGCTTGAGCAGCAACCAATAATAATAAATCTGTAATTATTTATTTAGTAAGAGTGAAAACAAGACATTGTTACTGCTGTGCTGAGAGAAATATTGCTTTGAAAATATGTGCAAGTTCCAACACACACAAACAGGCACATCCCCAATGATAACAAGATCCTGGACTTCCTCACCGCAGATCAGGCAGAAATGGGAGAAAATATAGAATAGTATTAAAGATCTAATTTTATAATCATAATAAACGTTATTTATAGAGCACATTTTACACAATGAACATAGCTCAACGTGCTTCAAAGAAATAAATAGCACATTAAAACACAAAACAATAAAAATTAGACAATAAAAAGACATTAAAATGCTCCGATACATTATAGGAGAATAACATTCCTTAAAGCTGAAGTAACTAAATAGGTAATTTAAGTAGTTGAAACTTTTATGAATTGAAGCGCAGATAAATTTAAACTATCATATCAGACATATCTATCAGAACCAGGCCAGCACTAACCTTTTTTAGACTATTTCTGCCAAAATAACTCTTCTTTGGAATCTGACAACACAGGCCAACCTTTTTCTCAATGAGCATTGGGCAACCATTACTCTGTCACTCACTAGTTGTCCTTCCTTAGACCAAGCAAGCAGGTGCTAACCACCTCAGACCAGGAACACCAAACAAGGCCTTCAGCTTTGGAGTTGAAGGTGATTAGATCCTTTCTCAGATCCATTTTTGATGCTTCCAATGAAAAAAAATGGTAATTTGCTGCTTAACATCTCCAATCCACTGACAGGGTGTATTATATCAAGATAATTAATGTAACTATGACTTTAACATTTCAGTGGTTGAAATTGTTTTGGCTTATTGATGTATATGCTAAGGGAAGAATAATTCTCTTGTTGGAGGATTCAATACTGCACTATTTGCCAAAATAAAAGACTGTTGGGAAATGTTGGACACCCAGAAGTGCAATCCTTTACTGATCTAATCAAACTATTCTTCACAGTTAAGTTTCATCTCTTGAGCGAAACTTAACTGTATCAGATATTCTCTATCTATCAATATCTATCAGATATTTGACATTTCGGCAGTATTGTTGTAATGCGAGCAGAGTTACATGAACTTAATTCTTAGTTTGGCCAAAAGCACCTGAAACATACATTTGAAGATGACTTGAGATCCCTTGTGGGATGCCCTGACATCAGGGAATTTTCAATCAATCAAAAGATGAAGTTTAAAAAGCTGCTTATTAGAGCAGAAACCTTTTAATCAACCCGACAAGTAATCAAAACTGACAACAGCACCTAAAACCTGGCCAGTCAGCTGGATGCTGGAAATAAAAGAGAAAAATTAAAAATTAAAATAGTGTTCAAATGTTAAATATGACAGAATGATGATGTTACATCAGATTATTTCTGGGATATGATATTTTCCATTATGCAAATTTTGTGCCTCTATGAGCTACAAATAAGGACTTCATAGAGTGGCTGCCACTTTCTGTACTGCGCCACCAAGGGGTATATAGAATCAACTTTTAAGGGTTATTCCCATGTAAGTTGAAGCCCCTTCTGACATATTGCAACATAATCCCATTCAATAATAAATACAGAAGTGATAAGGTATTCTAAAGAAGCAAAGATGACAAATCTTTATTGCCTGTTCCCAAAATCTTCCACGGTTAAATGGTTATCCGTACTTCTTTATGTTGTGATAACTGAAATTCAGTAGCTAGCAACATGTGAACGTTCATGCAGCGTGTCAGGAAGGGCTGTGAGATCATTTGGGCTCTGAGAAGGTTTAATTTCGTAAGATAAGTTATGTAAAGTTAGAAAAAAATTTTAAGAAAGATCTAATTTCTAAGTAATCTTCATAACGTTTCTAATTTCTAATTAGCGATCATCCTCTTTGAGTGCTAATGTAGTCATCAGTAACGATTTTTATCAGCCTTTTGAACAAAATTATAAATTACACAGCTCATTAACAATGTAATAATGATAATAATGATAATGATAATACATTAAGATTAACAATGATGGCATTGGCAAAGATAAAGACAGCAGTAGCATTTATGGTCAATTATGGTCATGATAATTTGGCAACAATAATTACCACATTACAATTATGATGGTGATAATTGTAACAATAATGTTAATAGCAACAACAGTAATGTTAATGTTAATAAAGATAAAAATAGTGACAAGGAACATTACAATAAGAATGACAATGATAACAGCCATTATTATGATAATATAATACTAACAATGATAACAACAACAATCTTAATGATAATAAATGTAGTTATAACAGCGATAATAAAGTTAGTTATTACAGCAATAATAATGAGAAGTATGACAATGACAATAACAGTGACTGACAACAGCAGTAATAATAGCAATAATAATAATGACAAAACAATGATAGTGATAATAGTGCTAATTTTAAGGATGAAAATTCTGGTAATAACGTCATCAACGTCAACAATCAACATAATGGTATTGATGATAGTGACGAAAGCAATAATCACAACAATAATGACTGAACAACAATTAGTTGACCTATGCTGTCGTCCCCGACAGCAAGGGTATATTTCTGAAAAGTCCTCAATCCCCTGCGTTGTACAAGCAATCCCCCTGATTGAACTCTTCAAAATAAATGTGGTAGTAATGT
This sequence comes from Lophius americanus, assembly GCA_037951165.1. Taxonomy (NCBI): domain Eukaryota; kingdom Metazoa; phylum Chordata; class Actinopteri; order Lophiiformes; family Lophiidae; genus Lophius; species Lophius americanus. Next base: position 4,854,041 of record JBBDHG010000076.1, on the reverse strand, counting down.
CTGAAAAGCAGCGTTTTTCAGAAAGAAAACTCCCCCTTGTGAGTAGAATATGAACTTTTATTGTAAAACATACAAGAGAGAGTTCCTTGACACGAAATTGGACTAACACTTGAGAAATGATGGTCTGAAAATTTTGGAGATGAAGCTCCCCCTAGTGTTGAAATGTACAACAGAACTTTCCAAAAATCACTCCAGTCTTACCTCGTCCGAAGGTCTATGTGGTAAAAGATTTCAAAGTGAACCATGGCATTGTTTTTCGTGTTAACAACTCGAAAAAGGATCTACTGCGGCGGTGGAGGCAGTGCGGCGACAATGATTCCATAATATCCCCAACTTTTCAGGGATATAGTGACAAAAATGATGCTAATGATGATAACAACAAAGATAAGGTTGATGATGCTATTTATTACTGTAATAATAGCAATAGTAAAGACTGATAATCACAATCATGACAATAATGGTAATAATAATAACAACAACGGTAATGATAACAACAATAACGGTGAATATGATAATCATGCTTAAGATGAATTCTGAAAGATGATAAATCAAAAACACAGCAAGCATAAAACATGAAAACGATCAAACTGTGTGTTTAGGTTAAGGTGACAGGATGGCCTGACCTTGATGAGCTGCAGAGATTTAGCCACCTTAATCTACGAGTGAAGGTTGTTCCAGCGCTACATAGGTTTGCTCCACACTCCTCTTTTAAGTGGCCTCTAGCAGCATAACTGCTCTGCAATAGTATTACTAATCCAAACATGACGCGTGTCATGTGCAGGTACCATGAGACCCCGAGTGTCTGTGACTCCACGGTAGCAGGCAGAGAACAGAGCTCTATTATCCTCATGAGTAAATACTGTACGTTTTTGTTACCTCACAAACACAGCTGGGAGAATCTGCCAGCAGTGGTTTTCATTTTTGCCTTTGAAATGGGCCGTCGGCAGATAAACCGAAGACAGTGTGTTCACAGTACAGAGCTTAGTGAATACTGTGTTCATCGCCCGTGAATGTGATTACGGCTATTGATCGATAGACAATGACACAACGCTGCTAGATGTCACCTGAGGAGAGAGGGCGTGTTTGTATATGTGGGCGACTGAGAGAAACAGTGGGAGTGTGTATGTGTGTCCATATGTTGGTGCGTGCTGGTCCATATGTTGATGTCCGTGCATGTACGTACATGCGTGCATGTGTGTGCATGTAAACCCAGACCCAGTGTGGTAATGTGAGATCAGACGTAGCCTGTTAGTCAGAGTCTTACATCTGCTGTCAGCCACTCGCTCTAACTCTGTTAAGGACGTTATTGATTGCTCATTATTACCCCGTTCCCTGAAAGATGAGCGTCCCCTATGATCACATTAAATCTCTCCTCTGTCCAATTCTCCGGAGATGCCTTCTGCTCATCGGTGCCCATCAAATTTCTCCTCTGAGATCTGATATCAAGCAGCCTGACGTGTTTTATTGCATCTGGTTCTCTCCGCGTCTTGTTTGATTCACTCCAAATAACTGTCTCCTTTTCCTTCTTATTTTTTTCATAACGCATGTAGTTTAACTAATTGATGTCTTAAGTCTGTGTAATGGAAATCAGCCAACATGGTTGAGCAACATTTCCAATTATGATTTGTTTTCTTTTATTAGATGCCTGAGGTTTTCGTGTTAACTTTGTGATCTGTGTTTATTGACTTGATAGTTAACAACAGGAGCTGACAAGAGAGTCATAATGTTTACTTCTTTTTTTGTCAGAGTAGGGCTGTGTTCAATGTTTTTTAAATAGCATCAACGCTTTTTTCTTTTTTTTTTGTGAAAGCTCTTTAAATGTTGATGTCAAACTTAGAGTATCATTCCCCAAATTTGCCTTTGAATTTGTATACAAATTCCTCCCCTGTAAATTTGCATGCCCTTCCTCGTGCCTCGCGTTGTCATTTTTGCTGACTATAAGTAGTTGTTGAAGGTGTAATGCGTCCGCCAGCCCCCTCTAAAGTTTGGGACCGCTGAAATACAGCCCTCAGTGAGAGGCTATCTCATCGGCTCCTGCCATCCACATGAATAATGCAGCACTATCGACTGTGTCAGTTGAGCGCGCGGAGACACGGTGGCAGCCAGCTTGATATTCAGCTGCTGAAGTTGACTGGATGCCCTCACTTTGAGACAAACTGCTGGCAGACTGCTCTGACTTGAACAGACAGGACCTGAATCTGCTCATATGAGATGATGTGTTGGTGTGGAGGTAGTTTGTCTCCCTAGGAAGCCTAGGTTTCTGTGGTATCTGTTCCGAGTGGGTAGAGAGGCAGATCTCCTCGGAGGAAGAAGAGAATGTGCACGTCGTATATCCATGTCCATGCGTTTGCAGTTTAGACCACACCGGTCTTCTGTTGTGCGGTCTATCCTGCTCTAAATACATATTTGTATAAATATTTGTACATGTTTGGGTTGTGTGTGTTTGCTTAGCCTCTATAAGTATATGTACAAGCATCCTCCAGCCGGCAGCCTGCAGTGAGAATCTCCTGCCCCCTCGACACGACCAGTTCAGTCTCAATGCCACCGATCGATGTGTGTATTGATCCGCTGTTTGACTGTTTAGACAACCTGTGTGAATTCCGGCATAATGCAAGTCACAGTGGATTTAAAGAGGCATTCTGGTTTCACCGTCTCGTGTCTGTGTACCTCCAGAAATGTGCACACGCCGTTTTTATATGCCAGCATTCGTTACCTCCAACACCTCTAGATATAGAGGACATGTCAGGTTTGAGAATTGGTGTCTCTAGGACAGTCTGGAGTGGCGTCCAGATGATTTAGAGCGGTCTTGGGTATGAATCTGACCCAATGACCCTTAGAGACACATCCACAACCTCCAAATACACCTTTAATGCCATTCTCGTCTCGTTTTATGTTCTCAGCTGTCATAAAAAAGCCAGAGGCATGACATCACAACCCTTTTTACACAGAGATCACACTTTAGCGCCTTGACGCCTCTCTTTACATTGAACAAAATAACGCCGGCCCAATGTGTGCTTTGAATGAGCCAACAAGAGTTGAAGTATATATAGACAAACCCAGTTCTGATTACAATCCTGACTGTCTACTTCAATAGACCACTTTAAGAAGCATGAAGTTGGGTTGTACTTCTCACCAGTAGCACTCTATGCCAAAATAAGAAGAAATTCCGGCAGTAAAGTGATTGAAAATGCATCAGTCTAGGAAGGGTTGATATAAAGCAAACGCATAATTCCGCATAAGGAATATTATGACTACAGTTGAGCATATAGGTGGCAGTGTGATGGTGTGGGGCTGCTTTGCTGCTTTAGGTCCCGGATGACTTGCCATAAATGAGGGAGATATGAATTCTGCTCTCAACAAGAAAATTATAAGCGAGAATCGTAAGTCATCATTCATTGATTTGAAGCTAAAGCACAGTCGTATCACAAAGTAAGATACTGATCTCAAGCAGCAGGGTTGCAATTAAGTTTGAATTCAAGTTTGGTGTCCAAAATAGACAATTAAACTCTATTGAGATGGTTTGGTGGAACTTGAACTGGGCAGCTTGTGCTCAAATTCCACTAAAGCAATTCTGCATTGAAGAGTAGCACAAGTTCCATCACAGCGACGTCTGAGACAGATAAGTTTGGTTTTAGCTTTGGCTAAATGTGTAACAGCTAGCTATCAGGCTCAGAAGGGAGAATGCCTTAACCTGATAGTATGGGTAATATTCTGCTTTACTAAATAAAATTACAATTTAGAATTTTGTCCTGAGGTTGCTTTTGGAAAATTTTGTGTGAAATTCTGACAAAGTTTAGTCAGAGGTACACAGAAAACCGATATCAAAACTTGAACCCTCATTCAGTATTCTATCTTTTCGCGCCTCACATTTACACAGATATCTGATTCAGCTCTGTTACTACCTCATCTACTTACACAGAGGTATGAAATAATACCAAAGCTGTTGTTGAAGAGAAGTCTGAGGCTCTAGTCAATATTTCCCTGTTTACTGGGACACAGCGAGGAGAGGAATAAGAAGGTATGAATTGGCAGTTTTTTCCAAAATCCATCTAAAGTGTGCCGGATTTGAAACTTCAAACATATTCAGTTGAGGATCCGTTGAGTTCACAGGCTTGGGGTAGAGGTTATCCCAGCCAGGGCTTCTTCGGCAATCCACACACCCTATCGGCGCCTGCAAACACACATGCACACATGCACAGCCACGCATGTGCACTACTCACGGCGGGTGATAATCTCCACCAACTACTTGTTGAACTCTAATCTCACCTGCTTGCCAAGTGTTTCATACACTGCAAAAACTCCAGCTAAAGAGCTTTTTCTTTTTTAAGTTAGACTTTGTGATAAAAGTCCTTTGAGATTTGAGATCCTTTTGAGAGTACGCATTTTCCTTCAGCATTTTCTTATAATGCTTCGCTCTTTGTGAAAAAAAAAATTGAGAATATTTTAAATTTTGAGAAGTACTCTTTTCAAAATGAACAGTTTTTGCAGTGCAGTCGGTGTTTGGCACTGTTTTGGCCCGCCTTTGTCAAAAACAGCAAACTATGGAGCATCAGTCCAGTTTACTGTCTAACTGAGCAGCACTCCACACCCTCCACCCACCAACACCCACACACACCGAGACGTACACAGCCCAGTCCAGACAGACATAATGCATCCACAGATGGTGACACTCCGGCAGTCACTCCTGAGCTGTCTGTCTAAGTGCCAGCAATGATAACACACACACACACAACTACACACACACACACACACACACACACACACACAGACACAGATATATTCAAACTCACACACACACACAAACTCCCGGCAACAAACACCGTGATGCATCATTGAGCATCGGCTGGTTTTTCTCTAACTGCTGAGGGGAAATCAGTGTGGTGTTAAGTAACCATTCATGTGGAGACAAGACCACACACAAACAAACAAACGTACCCACACTTCCAGAAACACATCTACTTCAGAATGATTAGAATAATATAAAATGACTGAATAATGTGAAAGTTTTTCTCACAACATGATTTATATCTGGAGATCACTTCAGGTCTAAGATTTTTTACAAGTGGGTAGAAAATGTCATTATTTAATTCCTATGACAAACATCTCTTGTGTGCGATTACTAGGTTTGAGTTATATGTTCATTCGTTGACACAATGCCAATGTTTCCACTGCGGACCGGAGTATGGCAAACAGGTGATCGCCCACTGCCGGGCTATGGCGCCACTGTTTTAGATGTAGATCTTCCTGAGGATTGTATTTGAATAATGAGGGAGGCTGGAGCATTCTCTTGTGCAGAGTGTCTCCACACCGCTGCTGTAAATGACCTCTGAATAGTTGTTTTGGATTAGCCATCAAAGACTTGTCGCGAAGTGGCCAATAGATGGGTACTTCCAGAAATGAGTCACTTGAAAATGATCATCACCGCCATTGCCGTATAAGATAATGGATAACCATTACACTCCATTTTCCCCAACTCCTCACCCACACAACGCCTGCTCTTGAAATATGATGCATCCACTGTGCTTAGTGAGCACTTAATGTCCAAAAGCACCGTGTTTGTTGAGATTTACAACTGCGCCGACAGCAGGGGGGTTGAAGAAAGAGTGCGTCGTCTGCGTGTAATGTTGTTCACTCAATAATTATCTCATTTTATTTACGAAGACAGACAGCTTTAGACGAGGTTAGAGGCTTCCTCTCTATTATCTCCACCTGCCACCCCTCTACTTCCCCCCCACACTAGCCCTAAATGACGTCCTTCATGTCGAGGAGTTTATAAAGTTTAGATCAAGTGAGAAAGAGCCTGATTGTTGTGGGGGAAAGGAGAAAAAAAAGAAAAGAGAAGTTACACCGCAGCTCTGCATCGGTTGCAGGATCGATGTCATTTCTAAAAGGATTAGGCCTCCTCTCAGAAATCTATTTTAATTACCGAGCACACAGGTAAACAAAGTGGTGGTGGTTCACAGGTATGGATCTGGGCGTCAGAGGAGTATTGATAGCATGTGGCCCCATGTTAACCTCAGGGCCACGCTCAGAGATCATGTCGACTGCCCCTAAGGTAGAAGCGCATCAGCAGCAGCATGTTTCCTTGGGTGAATGCAGATGCACGACTGCTCCTGCTGTCAGCTGACAAACACTGCCGGTGCCGACCGTGTAGCTTTAATTGACATCAGTGCAGAAGGAAGTTATTTACTTTGTTCTTCTAATGTGAGCAGAGTTATTCAATCAAGTGATGCGATGCTATCAGCAGGTTCCTCTTTAAATTCTAAAGTCTCTCATAGGGCTCACGATAGGACTTAGAATATTAAATGAATTAAAGTAACAATTCAACAACTAATGAACATTTTAAAAATATTTTAGTAAGTACTTATAATTGTCCAATAAATACATTCTTCAACAATTCTCTATATTTTCAATATGACTACTAAGTTAATAAAGCTTTCTTTAATGCCTTAGTAACATTTTATATTAAGTATGAGTCATTAAGGCTTTACGTTGAAACTTCTGGTTTCATTCAGTTAGATTATTGTTGTTAATAAGTCACTCCTATGAATCAGTAACGAATTTGTTAACTTACTGAAGAGTTATATGACAACTCCAAAATACTTAGTTTTCCTATAAAGGGTTTATATGAAAAAATATGCCTTATTTGTCAGTAATATGAATTACATTTTTTATTAATTAGTCCCTTTTAATAATTATTAAACTTTTAGTGAATCATGCTTAATTAGAGGTTTATTATTAGTAAGTTACTAATAATAAGTTACTTAATCAATTATTTTACAATTTATAATTGTATTTGTAACAGGCTATAATCCTTGATTAAAGCAGGTTTTAATTAGGCATTATGATGTTTACATCCATTACATTTTTATCCATAATTATAGTTAAACAATGATCATGAAGCCTTAAATAATATTTTTAATCCAGTTTGAATTAGTGTGGGTCTCTCTTAGGTTTTTAGTTATCTAAGTGTATGTATGTATGTTTTGTAGGCCACAAATAAGATTCAAGAGATAGCTAAACTTGATTAATGGCACATTCAAAGTATGCATTTTTGAGCAGGTACTTATTTTCTTTTTAATTACTGCTTTATAGATTTATAATGAGATAATAGGTTGATAAGGACAGCGTTATAACTGGGCAAAAGAAAAGGAGAATCGGCCTTGTTTTTTCTTATTTGATAAATGGTGTTTTCACAGGTTTTCACTGATGAAATAAAGCTGCAGTTGCTACAACATGTAGCACATGCCTTTTCCCCCACATTTTATGATGTGTACGTGATTGTTTGGGGACACAGTGGTAGCAATCGCGCTTACAGATGTTTTGTTCACCAGATAAGGATAATCTGTGTACCTCCGTAGCCCTGATCTGTGTCTTCCTTCTTTGCCTGTGTGATAATGTGTGTGTGTGTAAGGCTGTCTTTGAGGAAGGAACCCCGTGTCGAGGCGGGTGATTAGGCACGCTGCGATAGTCACAGGAAATGGAGTAGCTGATGGACAGGACGACTGCATTATAGATGAATGCCATGCGTTAGCGGCTCGAAGCCCCCGCCGAATATCTCTCAATTTCCTCTCTGAATGACAAAAGAAGCCACGCACAATTTCCTTGATCCGGAGCATTTGTTTAACTGCGCCCTTCCTATTTAACCCACCCATTCAATAGTCTGTCTTGTAAAAGGAAATTTAGACAGTGTCAATTTATACAGCGCTAAGGGAGATCTGATACTGGCAGGCAGGGGTGAGAATGATATGCCTCTGGAATTTAAATGAATGGTGGTTAAGTCTGATTTCTTCTGTGAGTTAAATTTAGCTTTTTTAAAAAAAAAAAAAATAATACTATCAGCTTCCATATTTTCAAATTATGAATGGAGACAGCATCTCAAAGCTGAAAGGCTTACTTTCAGCTTTTTACGACCATCATTGATTTCAATGATGATCGTACACTGTGAAAACTTCTGACGAAGATTACGATGAATGTTTGATTTTTTAAATATTTTTCTAACTTTTTATTTAAGATGCTGTCATTTGTTAAATATCCTTATGTCGCAGCTCTGAGCTGTCAACTTTACAACCCCCCCCCCTTTTTTTTTTTACTGTCTTTGAGTTAGTGACAGCTCATCTCTCCCGGTCACTGCTCGCTGTCTAGACTTTGAACCTGTTCTGTTTACTCCTTTATCTGTTGTTGTTATTGTTGTCGTTGCTTTGCGACAGACTAGTCATTCTAATAGTAGGCTGTGGCAGAGATCGAGTGCCGCCCTCTAAGAAGTGAATCTGATTCTGTCGGTAATTTTCAGAGGTAGTCAGTTTATTGTTTACCACACATTTCTCTTCATTTTTACTCAAATAAAATTACTGAATTCAACCTTTTTCATTTTTTACCCTCATAGAGGAGAACGATGCAGTGTGTGTGCGTGTGATGCCATATCAAGACTAATTTTATAATTAATTGCCTTTAGAGGAGGACCTAATCACATTATTTGACTCTCTCCTGTAGGATGTGTGCCAATACAGTGTAGCCGTGGCTTAGTCACAGTGTGGTGGGCTCATTAATAAGGTGGTCTGGAGGTTGTCAAACACACACAAGGCCTACACACATGAGAATACACTCCTGAGACAATAGCTAAATACACCACATATCAGTGTTGTGCTTGCATGTGCAGTGATTTAGAGGTTTTAAGATGCCCTCCATTCTGTACGGATTTGAGTAACCGGCTGGTTAGAGTTCCCCACTGCCATGCAAAAGACAGGTCCCCCGTGATGAAGTTCTCTCTGGCCACGCAGGTCCTTCTCCACCTCCCACACTCAATCAGCGGCAGAAATTTATACAAATCTGACATGAGTTTGTTTGTCAGACTTTGTTTTTAAAGGTCTCTGTTGGTCTTTGGTTAAAGGTCCGTTTATGTTTAAAACACAGAAGAGCGCACACACATGTGCTTCTTTTAGATTCTGCATGGATCTACGCAGGCAAGTTGGCATGAACATGTGGGCCAACATTTTTTTTTCCACACTCATACAGACACACACACACACGCATGCACGGCTTAATTATGACGTTACCAAAATGGGCAGTTTGCTCTGACACCCCGCTTGCTGAATCACACAGTGTACAGACTTAAAAGAGCTCATTAGCTCTCTCTAAAGAGCTGTTTACTGCACATACACAGACGCACAGTAATAGGCAGCTCTGTTGATGCAGATGGACGCCGAGTGTAATGAGAATGATTAGGCTTCTCTATGTGGAGGCGGGAGGAGAGAGAGAAAGAAAAATTGCTGGAAGACTCGATTCTTCAGAAGGTGGGGAAGATTTCTGTTGGATGTTGTTTCAGCTGAGTGCACGATCTTTCTCCCTCCCTACCTCTCTCTCCGTCCCCTGCAAAAACATACACATCTTCCTTTCTTTTTAATTCGCACACTTTTGCAGCACGTGTCCATCCAAATTCTTTGCAAATCTCCCCCAAGCGTTAAAGACCCTTTGAGGACTGCAGAGAAAATCAAATATGGGAATATGCTGCAAAGCTTGCAGCCTCATAGACATGCTTTAATCAGGGGGGAAAAAAAGGAAGAATGGCAAGCTGTTTAGGAGTCTGCACATGTAATCCTGTAACCCTGATGAAGGCTATTGCAGCCAAAACATACTAATTTCAGCATTAATGCTTGGGCAAATCGGGCTTCACATGATTCTTTTCATATTTGCATTATGAAAAGGGCCTTGAAATTTCCTGTAAGTAAATTGGTAGAATTCAGAGTTGATGTTTAGAAGTTAGGAGTCCTTGTTTTTTACTTTAACTATGAATCCAAAGATTATTCAGTCACTTTCAAGGTTTCAAATGAGTAAATGAGTGTATAAGACACCTTGAACATTTTTGAGCCCGCCCATCTTGTAAAACCACAGTAAGTGACTTTGCATCACTCATTGCCCTTGATTTACATCACATTGAATTAGCGGGTACACAGTGAATGATTCTAAAGTCAATCCTCCTCCATCTCTTTCATATTTTTGGAGAAGGAGCAGTGAGTTCAAAGTGCTCAGTTCAAAGCATCTGTCCTCATTTGAATAACGTAGGGTAATCGCTATTACCTTATTTAAATAGTGCAAGTTATCATTTGGCCTTCATTTACATTGCAGCGGTAATCACTGCGTCTCTGCATTAACCTCATTATAGAGGAGATGAAAGCCCTGATGGAGGCTAAAACATTTTTTTTTTTATGTTATCTTTATAAATGACGGAATTAGAAAGATTCATGTTTCTTTAAATGGAAGTATCAGAGTGAGTTTCCAACTATCTAGAGAGAACAGAATATGTGATGAACTGGGTTTGGGTTTTTTTGTGTCTTGCGCATGCACCTTCTCCCTTTTCCATCCTCACCTCTTTATTTTTACTTTCATCCATCTCTCTCTACTCGACCCTGCACTGAAAAACCGAACCGGAGCATTGGTGCTCCAAATGAAGCCGAAATAGGCCAATTCATCATGACAGTGCAAAGGAGCATCCATCTTAACATGTCATGTTATTTTTGCGGCTATTTGTTCTCAGAAATAATTTTAAATCAACTGGAGTTTGGCCTCAAAGAAACTCAAGGCTCACTTTAATTCCACGTGACTGAGGTCTGACCCATGAAAATGGCTTCACTGCAGTGACACTTTTTTTTTCAACGGTTTGGAGATTAAGTTTCAAATTTGTTGGAGTTTGTATTCTGATAATAAATGAATTGCTATGCCACAGTAACAGGTAAAGCAAGTGATTAAACAAATAAAACTTGCTTCATCTCAGGTCAAAACCAGAATTTTGGTCGCCCAATGGGTCAATTTGTCCAATCAAAGAACAGATCTAGCGTGCTCTGTCCGCAATAGCTAATACTACTACTACACCACAATTTGCTATAGTTTATACCTACCAGTTTTAGCTGAGTTTCTGATTCTAAGCGGATAAAGTTAGCTTTTTGAATGACTCTGTTTTCAAAGTATGGACATAAGTTGTATTCCTTTGGTATTACCCACTACTATATATAAGACAACCAGCTTGTCTCCATCAAGCACAGACATTTATTATCTTTATTATCCTTCAATAAATTGTGTTCCTATTTTGTCAATTTTTGTATGCTAAGCTGCAACTTTTAGCACTAAGAGTGATAAACATGTCAGACATATTGAACCTTATATTGAGACGTGATCTACACCATACTGCCATCTGGCAGCTAGATGTCAGCATGTTGTATTCTGTCTGCGGACAAACTGATGCATTCAGGGCCAGTTAATGGATGCTGTTCTTCAATAATGGAGTAAATCATTTTTTATCTCAGTGATTAATGAGGTATGGCTAAACCTGCAAACATTTTAGTATATTTTTAAATTATTTTTCCCAAAAAAATCACAGACCGGTAGAAATGCTGTCCCGAGAAAATACAACCTCAATTTGATATTTTTAATTAAAGAACCTTTTTTAAATATTAGAATTTCATTATTTGATTGTAATGTCAATTCTTAATATTGAAATTGACCTTTCCTATTTTGAGTAAGACTGAAAGACCACTGAAAGACAAAACCGAAACAGGTTGTTTTGTGTCCTGAATGCGGATATAGTCATTTTTGAGATATGAACAACAAAAGATTACAGCGCTCATGAAGGAGAGTAGCGCTTTGTGCGCCTTCAGTCGTTACAAAACTCTTCAACAGAGGCAGTCCATGTCAAAGTGATATAAATAAGTTACAAGTGGATCCTCAGCTTTACATAATCGTACTCTGTGCTGGTGAAAAAATAGTACCTAAAAATGTTTAGGTTGTCATTAAATATTTTGAACTGATGAGCCAGTGTTCATTTGTTTGCCACTCTTATTTACACAAAGCACAAAAGGCCGTGTTTGCTCCTTGTCATCTCCCTTTTTTTTCATTAGCATGCATCTGCTAGATTTCCCATTTTCTGTGTGACTCAGTCGGTCCTGAGCGTTTCGTACATTCCTGATATCAGGTTGTTGCCTGTCGGCGCTCGGAGATGGTCTTTTTGGCTGCTCTGCTCTCTGCTGGCTTACCTTTATCTCCACTTTTTTACAACAGTAGTCGTTATTTGCTTCCAGCCTTCACACCTTCATCGAGAATGTTAAATATTCTACTGTGCCGTGCAACTGGGGTGCATTTCGGGTTCGGCGATGCTTCATCACACATGATACAATGGCTGGGCAGATTGAAATAGCTTGTTTGAAATAATTATGTGAAAAAAATTACTCGCTATTGATATTGCTAAAAGAGAAAGTAGTGACAATGGCAGTACATTCTTTAATGTCCTTGTAAATAGCTATTCAGTGTGATTGAGCAGACCATGGAGACTTCATCACAACCATAAGAGACTTGACCCGGACTCAAGTACTGAGACTCGAGAAGTTCAAGCCTGGCACATATGACCTGTGAGCAAGACAATTGATTATTTGAAAACTTTCTGGAACAAGTCTTGAGGAAGTCGGCGAATGCCGTAGGGTATCATTGAATTAATAATAATTAAGTGGGTTCACATGGACAGCCTGATTCCGATTAGATTCTGAAAATATGTCTAATCGGAAAGAAATTATTTCATGTAAACACCCCTTTCCGAAAGGAAAGAACTTTTCCGAATGAGATTTCATTCTTTTGCAAGCAGGTAGTCTAAATCCTTTCGGAAAGCCTTTCCGATTGCCAGTCGCTGCATGTAAACGCTGTATCGGAAAGCTTTCTGTTGGAGTTGTATCTGCGCATGCCCAGCGTTGTGACGTAATGCGCCGCTGAATTTTTACAGCGACGCATTTTAAATATGGCGACTTCAAAACAGTAACGTTCTGCATCTGAGAGGGATTTATTCATTGCAAGTTTGAAGGAGTTTAACATATTTTGACGGTTAGATGGCCAACAAGTCACTTCCGAGCATGCCCTCTTTGTCGTATTCATCTTCTGCGTGCATGTTTGCAGTCGGCAACCGGTAAACTGTTACCGATTAGATGAGTCGATGCATGTAAACACCGGGTCGGAAAAGATCACAACTCCCATAAACAGGCTAACAACATGCATTCGGAAAATGTTTAATTTGGATAGGAGAAAAGTGTCCTGTGTAAACCCACCTTATGTTTTTACATTCAGATATCTGTTACGTGTCAAGAGTTGCATATGGCTGAAGAAATGTTTTCTTGGTCTTCAGAGGCTGCAGGATTTATTTACGGAAGCAGTTAGTTTATGCTGTACATTGCTCGAAGCTACCATTTTCTTTTGCACTGATTAGTTTATCCGCAGCCCTGCACGTGTTCCGTTACTTGTCAACCCACGCGCATCACACCGTTGTATTTTTTCTAAATAGCAACACTACTACTAGAGTGTCGATTATGTCAAGACTGTCATTATTTGTAATTTGCTTCGGTAGGGGTTCAGTAAATTGCTGTTATACATTGCTTTTTCCCTATGGCGAGAAAAAACAATCTATAGCATTTCAGTCCGAATGAGGTATGAACTGATACAGCTTTGTTATGTTGGCTGAAAGAAAGTGCCAAGCCAGGCTGTGAATATGCTACGATTTCACATTTCAGTAACTGAGTAACTTAGTTGCTACAGTTGGGATTTGGCTCTATTTTGCAGTAAATTCAAATTTAAGATGCCGATGGGGTGGGGTGGGGTGGTCAATTGATTAGCAGGAGGAAAACTCTTATCAGCCTAAACATTATAACCCCTAGGGAGTGAGGCTAGACAAACATAATCTCATCACAATGACAACTATCAGTTGGCAGGACATACTTGGCAGCATGGGAACAAGTCCTTCAAGTCGATGTTTTGGAAACATGGTCAAGTATAACAATCTGAATGAATTAGACTAGTGACAATTTTTAATTGCTAGAACTGGGTCACAGCACCTCCACAATTGCAGGTTTTGTTGGATGTTCCTAATCTGCAGCGGTTCGTACCTACCAATGCAATTCAAGGAAAGACAACTAATAAACCCTTGATAGGATAATTGGCACATATGGCCCATTGATATACATGGAGAATGAAGGCCAGTCAATGTTTTAGGTGCCCATCGAAAAGTTACAGCAGTCAAATTTCTGTAAAGTAGGCTGTCCACCCTGAGTATCGGATCTGCTCGAGGTTTCTGCGAGTCGCCAAGTACTTGCTCACGGAGGAATTTGTTGGGTCTCTGTAGATAATTACATAAAGAGTTTGGTCTAGACCTGCTCTTTCTGGAAAGCACCTTGAGACAACTGTGGTTGTGAATTGGCGCTACATAAATAAAGATTGGTTGATTGATTGAAAAGTTTAATGCAAGTTCTGATAGATAGATATCAGTGAATCTCAGACCTGTGTTTGCAGCAAAAGGGGATGGCATTAATCTATATTAGTTTCACCCATTCAAGTAGGAACTCAGAAGTGGTGAAGAATGGTACGTCTTACTGACACTTCTTCTAATTACTGACAGTGTTCACAGTGGGAAAGACTAAATTAGCACACAGCAACAATGTAAAAACAAGATCCTTCAACAGTTATAAAAGCCAATTTTACTATTTAGTTAGTGAAGAAGTTTAAAGAGACTGGGGATGTTAGAAATAGGCCTGTCCGCAAACTGACCCCATGCACTGTGAGGAGTATGGTTCGGATGGTGAAAGACTGTCCAAGGATCACAGCTAGAGAAAAGCAGATGTCAGTTGAAGAGTCAGAAATCCTCCTAAACACCATCAGACGGCACCTGAACCAACACAAGCTGTTTGGGAGGGTACTAAGAAAAAAAGCCTCTGCTGTTATTCATACACAAAGTAAAGTGCCTACAGCCAAACACCACTGGGACTTTCAACAGAACAAGGTCATACGTTAGATGAGACTAAAATAGAGCTTTTTGGTGAGACGGATGTGGCGTAGGAAGATAGAAAGCCAGATAGAGGAACACCTCACACCCACTATGTTGGTGGAATTCTGATGTTGTGTGGCCATTATTATTTATTCCAAAGACACTGGACAGCTTATTAAAAGACATGGTTCCATGGAGCTCATGAAATACTAGCAGGTATTGGATGAAAACCAAACATCATCTGTCAGGTAACTTAAAGTGGGCTGTGGTTAGACCTTCTAGTAGGACAATGATCTGAAGTACACCTCAAAATCAACCCAAGATGGCCACCCGGTAACCTGACCTATACTGCAAAGAATGTCTGTGGGATGAGCTACAGAGGAGAGTCAACAAGGATCAGCATCATGTAATTTAAATAAATAACAATGTTTTTTTTAATTTCTTTTCGAGGTAAAGGTTAGATGTTTGTAAACAATTTGAATTAAATAACATGGCTATAGTCAATAACGACATTTTTGTAGGGCAGTGTGAAGTGTGCTACAAGTAGTAAAAGATGTATAGAAATGCCTCTACCTCAATGATTGTGTATTGTGTTTTCCATTTTCACATGCTTTAAAAGATATTGCTAGTCTATTAAGTAATTTTAAGCAACACACCATTAAGTTATAACCAACACCCTGGACCACAACCATGTGTTTGCAGGTGGGTGGTTGCAGAATTAGGAGACCACATTTGACCCAGAAAATGATCATAAAAATTAATAGTTTTTAGAACATCCAAATCAAAGAAATACACCAGGCTGCTAAGCTGTATTGTGTCTTCAGCCGTTTTTTTTCTCTTATTGTGTCTAGATTTCACAATTTTTTATTTTCTCCTTGATATCTAGTGCTTTTATAGTATTTCTTCCTATTAATATATTCGCAGTATTAAAGGAACCTCCTAGCTGAAACCAAACTCCCTCTTTATCTATGGCATTGTCCTCTGCATTCTGTGGGAGAGTGACAGGCATGCCGGACTCCCCTTGTCTAAAATGTTTTTAATTAACATAATTAGCAGATCGCCGTTCTGCTAATTCGCCATTGGCGTCTGTCGAGATGACTTGAGAAGAGGTTTAGCATGGAAACAGGGGTCTGGGGGATCCCCCCCCCCCCCCCCACCCCTCCCCCTGTGTTGTTACCAAACAAACACATGCCTTAGAAAAGAGAGCAAGAGCTCTCTCTCGCGTCTGCGTGCTTTTTATTTTCATGTTTGTATTTTCAGAAGCATAAATGGATAAGAGGAGGGGAATATCTGCTCCTCCATGACTGGATTTTATTTTGCAGGCCGGCTTCACTTGCATTAGCACAAATACACACACGTAAACCAATTCTGAAGCAGGCATTGCTCTCCAGACCCCCAGCTGTGGATCTCTACATGCAACTGCTGCAAGTCAATAAGTCAGAGGAAGCGGCCTAAATGACACCGATATTATCCTTTATTTGTGTGCACTAAGTCAAATCAAACGGGGTTCAATCTGGCATGCGGCTGCTGTGATTACGCCCCGTCCAGTCTTTGATAGCACTAAAGCTTTGATAGTGAGACAACGATGGAGTCGCTGTGCAACTGTCAGTGTTTGCAGATGGCATTGGCTGGGATTAAAGGAAACAGTGGCTCTCCAGCCTCCTGAGGCAATAAAGGGGAGAGTCAGGTGAGTTTGTCTTAGATGAGATGGAGCAAGGAGGGAGGGGGAGGAGGAGGAGGAGGCGGCGGCGGCGAAGTAAGCACAGAG
This sequence comes from Lophius americanus, assembly GCA_037951165.1. Lineage (NCBI taxonomy): Eukaryota > Metazoa > Chordata > Actinopteri > Lophiiformes > Lophiidae > Lophius > Lophius americanus. Next base: position 4,837,485 of record JBBDHG010000076.1, on the reverse strand, counting down.
TAAATAATAAGAGGGGTGGCTACGGAGACGGAGCAGAAAGGGAAGGGAAAGGGAAGATATATATCGAAACAGATGGAGTCAGAATAAAACGAGGTGAGGAGAAATAAAGAAGGATCTAGCAGGAGGGAAGTTTGAAAATGGCAAAAATAAAGCAAAGAGGAGAGACTGAGAGGAAGGACAAGGCAGCAGGGAGGCACAAAGAAGAAAGGCAGACAGAAAGGTAAAGTGAACGGTGGAAAGAGAGGTCAAGGTGGAGCAGTGCAGACAGGAACTAAGCTTGAGACACAATGTGTTGTAATTCAAGGCTCGCTACAGCTGCTGTGTGCGGGCCTGTGTTTGTCCGTCTGGGTCAGTGAATGTGAGCGTGTGTGTGCGCTTGTGCCCGACAGCACGCCTGAGTGCAGATATAGATGGGGGTTTTTTTAAGCGCCTGTATATCTGAGCAAAGGTGTATGTGTGTGAGCGATGAAAGTACCATGAGGTAGGTGTGTGTGTGTGTGTGTGTGTGTGTATTGCTTTGTGCAACTCTGCGAGGCGCATTTTCAAACACATCTCTAGCCATCTCAGATGAGCCAGGGATTATGGAGTGACCCTCAATACCTCTGTCTTATTGGTCTGGCCGGGGTGCATTAGGCTGCCTCAACCAGCCATCCAACTATCAATCTGTACCCCACTATATCCACAGGCACTCTGAAATGAACATTTCTTTTGTCGTGGGACTCACCAAATTTCCTGATACTAATCATATTTCCAAAAATCAATGAAAGGAGAGCGTCCAACTAAATATGTTTTATTTAAATGATCACCCGCAATTTTATTACTGATAAAAAATTCTTGTTGCATTTCAATGTATTCACCTGGTTCGTGTCTCCATTTCTCCCAGGCTTAAAGATGCAGTGGACCCCAGAGCATAGCCAGTGGGCCGAACAGCATTTTGACATCTCATCAACTACACGCTCACCAGCCCACAAGGCTGAGGCCTACAGAGCGGTACCTGGCCACCTGCAGCGCTCTGCCACCTACCAGTATGCCTGGGCCAATGATGACATCTCAGCGCTCACTGCCTCAAATCTGCTCAAGAAGTATGCAGAAAAGTATTCCGGTATTCTAGAGATGCCAGGCCCCTACTCTGAGGTCTCTGGAGTCCCAGGGCTGATGAATGGCAGGAAAGGTGAATCGGAGCCCTGGCAGGATGGCGTCTATCCAATGAGCTGCATCCCAGAAGGGGTCTCTGTCCGAAAAGGAGGGGTGGCAGCAGCCTCAGAGGTGGTGTCTGGCATGTGCAGCTCTCCAGGACTAGCTTCCAGCACCCTGAGTGAGCCCAGCTACTCAAGCAGCAGCTGCGGGAGCCACACAGCCACCGCCCTCCACTCCTCCTCCATGCACTCTCAGGAATATGGTCCTGCTTACAGCAGCTCCTACTTGCACAGTAGTTACAGCTCACAGTCTGCCCCTGCCCCAGCACTTCCTTCCCCACTGCACAGCTCTGGTCTTCTGCAGCCACCCCCTCCACCGCCCTCTCACCCCTCTTTAGTCCCAGCTTACAATGGAGGCTCGCCAAACTTGTCTAGTTATAATTACCCCCCAGCAGGCTACCCAGCCCAGAGCTCAGTCGGACCAGGATACAGCCCCGGGGGAGCACCCCCACCGTCTTCATACCTACCCTCGGGCATTGCTGCCCCTACACCCCTTCCCCCCTCTTCCGCTTTACCTGGATACCCATACCAGAGCCACAACCTGACACCAATTGCCCCTACGCCTCTCAACAGTAGCTCCTCCAACTCGTTGAAGAGGAAAGCCTTCTATATGACAGGCCAAGGAGAGATGGACTCCCCTTATGGCAACTTTGGTTATGGCCAGACTCGAAGCACAGGTGAGGGCCCCATGTACAGAATAGCAGACAGCAGCAGTGCAAATGGAAGTTCCAACGGGGCAGGTGCCGGTGGATTTGACAGAAGTGCTGAAAAGTCATCTTTACCTTTTAATCCTCAGAAACAGTCTACAATGTCCACAGAGCAGCAGCAGAGCAAGTACAGCAGCCAGGCAACAGGTGGGCCACTGACTCCACCGGCCTATGTCTCCTCTACCCTGGGGGGTTCCCGTTCAGCAGATTCCCTTGCCAGTTTCACCTCCCCTTCCCTCAATGAGCAAGGCGGAGATGATCACCGTCTACACCTCTCCCACTCAGCACCAGGTCTTACCACCTCCTCATCTTCTTCCTCCTCCCGGCCAGCCGAAGAGCAGCTAAAAACCAGTGACCCTCACCTCCTTGATATGGTTACCTCTGAGATTGTTCAGCAGGGTCCCCCAGTGGATTGGAGTGACATTGCAGGGCTAGATCTGGCCAAAGCAACCTTGAAGGAGGAGGTCCTGTGGCCCATTCTACGCCCAGACATGTTCAGCAGTTTGGGACCAGCCCCTCGATGTGTGTTGTTGTTTGGCCCCCGGGGAAGTGGCAGGACGTTGCTGGGGCGCTGCCTGGCTAGCCAGCTTGGTGCACCATTCCTCCAGCTCAGCGGTTCAACATTGGCCACCAAGTGGCTGGCAGATGGAGAAAAAATCATTCGGGCATCCTTCCTGGTGGCACGCTGTCGGCAGCCCTCTGTACTGTTCATAAGTGAGGTGGACATGCTGCTCTCAGCCCACCTCAGTGAAGAGAGTCCCATAAACCGGCTGAAGGGGGAGCTACTTGCCCAGATGGATTCACTTCTACTGAGCTTAGGCGAAGATGGAGGAACCCAGGTGTTGGTGGTTTGCTCCACAAGCAGACCCCAAGACATGGATGAAGGACTCCGCAGGTACTTTGCTCGAAGGGTCCTTGTTCCCCTGCCAGACAGCACAGGCCGACACCAGATTGTGAACCAGCTCCTAGCTCAATCTCAGCACAAATACTGCTTGAGTGAAGAGGAGCTGGCGCTGCTCGTCCAACGTACCGAAGGCTTCTCTGGACTGGACTTGGCAAGACTTTGCCAGGAGGCCCTTGTTGGTCTGTTACATGCCTCAGCACAGGGCATTGACATGACAGGTCTAATGGCCAGGGGACAAGTCAGACCCCTCACCTACCAGGACTTTGAGAGTGTCTTTTGTAAATTCCAGGCCAGTATATCGCAGAAAGAGATTGACATCTACACGGAGTGGAACAAAATGTTTGGCTGCAGCCAGTAAAAATATAGATTCCGCCCTTGAGAAAAAGAGGCATCCAAAATTCTTCCCCTCAGGGCGGAAGCATTGTGCTTGAGGGAAAACTACACCGTAGGCCAACACATGCCCACAGAGTTCTCACAAGCAGAGTTTAGATGCACCAAGATACCTGATATGAGACAATTGTCAGTTTTGCAATTAAAGAGCAGGAGTTTTAATTTGAATGCTTGATGCTCCAGAAAGCTGGGCATTGTTTACATGCATTGCAAGCAAAATGGCTTCAGAAGAGACGCCCCAGTGTTTGTGTATATATATATATATATCTTTATGTTCTTGTTTGTGAGATTTATTTGGCTATCCAAGTGCCTGAAGTGGTGCTTTCTTGTTTTATTTCTTTATTTGCCTCACGATCTTCATTCATGGCATGAGCTGATGAGTACAAAGAGCTTTAAAACTTCAGCAAAAAGTCTGGAAAAACAGACATTGACAGTTGCCATTTGTGGTGGTCAATCATCAATTGTTGTCTTGCTAAGAGCAGTAATACTCCATCAGGGTGGCAGTAGTCTGGGCCCTGACTCACACTCATCCCTTCTGATCCTGTGTCTGCAAAACAAACAAACCTAGCAAACAAAACTCAGGAAAGCGTTAGTGAATTGTACAGTACCTCAAGACATTTTGATGAAAAGCACTAAGATCTGACAGGAGAATCCACAGTAGTTTGGCAATTTCGCAAAGCAGTGCTAGGTGTTCCGCAACTGGCCATGGTGACAATGAATGTACAAGATATGTCCTCGACTCTGGAACATAATAAATAGTGAGAGTAAAACTTTTTTTCGTTCCTCGCAGCAGGTCCTTAAGTTGCCTGTTTCTACTTGACCAATCTTGAAGCTTATCTCCATTGCTCTTAAAAAAAAAACGAAAGTAAAACCTTGTTGCCCGGCTTTTTTCGTTGAGGGGTTTCACGGTCAGTTGACGGCGTGGTGGGAGTTGTATATTTATTAAAACAACCATATTCAATATTGTTAATATTATGTGATCTCGGCTATATGGTTAGGCTGCATGGGGGCTCTATCAGTTTGTCATCTATGGTCTACGCAAAGTATCGCCCCATTTGTTGCCCTTTTTTTTTTTTGCTGACGCAGTTATTAAATGCTTCCAACCACTAGAAGGGATTGGTTTTAACATTTTAGGATATACACTTAATTTGCTTTCTTTCTTATTTTAACGAGAAGGTAAAGCATGGCAACTCACATGGCTATTTGGGGTTCATCATCATCTTCTATTCCCCAGCTTTTCTTTAAATGAGAATGGTTCCTAAATTCCAGGCTTTTCTTTGAGATCATATCAACAAATGATAATATGATTTTGTGTGGGTCTTGAAAGAAGTGTTTGAGTCAATGTCTTTTGACTAAAGTTTGTTTCAGCCAGAAACCTAATATTGGATGTCAGTAAACAGCTCATCTGTTGTGTTCAAGTACAATCTGTATTTATTACTCTAAGCTGGGTCCAAGGGAATTAATTCCAAACAACTTCTAAGTTTTGATGGGTATTGCAACTGCTACATCCTATTTGGAATTATGGATTTGGCAAACTTGCCTTTTTACTCATACCATTTACACAGGATTAGCTGTAGAATTGGAGCCTAGTCCTGTTATTTATATTACACAATATTACCATCCAGAGCATGCATGTAGAATATGGAGAGTAGGGATTCGACAGTAAACTACTGCTTTTATTTACAGTTGTAATTTTTGCTGATGGTAAATCTGATTTATTCACACATCCATAATTCTATTTGTTACTATTGTAATGGCCATTGCACTTCAAATTAACCACCCTTAATTAAATTACTGATCCATTTCAGACCCATGCTTTCCAAATCTGTAATTGTATTGTCAGTATTGTTTTTTGCTTTTAGTCAAGAGCGAACATTTAGGAAAGCTAAATGCATTTGGTCAAACACTCTTAAGCAGCAGTGTGGTCAAATATGATGGTCATCTGTCGCCCCTTATATCAAATTGGAATGTATTTTTGTTTCTTCCTAGTAACTTGAGTTCTTCTGTTGTGACACAGGAGTACGTGAGATAGTTTGGCATAGGTGCACTAAAGCATTTGTGAGTTGCTTTTTTTTTTTTTTTTATGTTTCATTGCCAATGGCAGCGCTTGATTTCTTTTGTCTGACATTTATCCTTTGTGAGTTTTCATTAATCTGTATCTGTCTTATTTTCCTCTGTAGTATCTGTTTTGAGGTAGGAGTTACATGCTGCATGTGCAGGCCCACTCTGTGTTGCTATGTCTGCATCTGATGTGTGTGTGGGGGGGGGGGACTGCTGAGCATCAGCAAAATTGACGGAAAGGAAAGACAACCAGGCTGTGTGGCGGCAGCACAAGGGGAAAGCAGAGTGGTCCTTCAGAAAAACACCCTCAAAACAATCTGTACCAGAATTCCTTCTGTCAGCAAATCCTCTGGAGAGAGTGTCCCTTTAGACAGGAAAACCTACCATTGCACTTCAGAGCACACAGACATTCTCTCTCCACCTCCAACCAACCGACAACTTGAAACACACCGATCAATGCTTGCTTGTTTGTTACGTGTTTTGTGGTCCCTCTTTTGCGTCTTGACCTTTTTATTACATGGTGTTTAAATCTAGCCTCTTTTCTTTCTTTTTTTTCTTTCGTTTTTTTTGGACCTTTAAACGGACGTGGAAGTTCTTTAAAGCATTTCTACCTCATGGCTACAACAAAACACACATCATATCTGATTTGACGTCTTTCCAAATGTGAGACATTTGCGGAAAATGGCAAACAAAATAAGTTGGGGGAGAATAACACCATGAAGCTTTGCGCAGTCTACCTCGGATGACTGTACTTAAAACATTTGGCTGATGGTGCAAACGCAGGCTGCAGCAGAGCCTAGTGTGTGTCTGTCACTATGTGTGGGATCTGAGCTATAGGCAAAACAAACACACACACACACACACACACACACACGATAACGCTGACGTCAAAAACAAACAAGCGATTTGTGTTGGGGTCCACCTTAATGTGACCTCGAAATGTATAATCCAATACATTTGCTTTAATCTTTTGTGAACTACTGTGGTTGTGCGCGTGTGAATGTGTATATGCGTGGGCACACTCTTCTTTTTTTATTTAGTGTGTTGAATTTTATAAATTGTTAGTATATATAACACACTTGCACAACTTTAAACCCGAGTGTAACGTGTTTCTGTTGTACATACCTATACATACAATACAAAATGCACCACTTGTTTATATGTGTGAATATGTTGCCATACTCGCAGTCAACTTAAATGTATTTTCATGTAATCTTAGGTACAAGCAGCAACAAACGATTCATTAAAGACATTTTCTTGGGAGATTATATTGTGTACATCTCATTTTTTGAATGTCACTGGTCAAATTATGGCTCTGAAGGATGCAAAGATTAATAACGGAATTTATGTAACAGCAAAAGTGGAAAATATACGTATTGTCCTGCCAAAAAATAGCCCAGCTGAAAAATCGCCTTAATGAGCCTTGAGTTAGTCACCCTTGTGTGCAATTATAAAATCATCGGTGTTGCGCAGGAAGCCAGCACCGTCGCTTCTCTCATTAAAATGTAACAATTCATTTCTCTTGCTGTGGCGAGAGTGGCAAGACCAAAACATTAAAGCATTAATTATCTTTCTCCATCACAAAGAATTTGGATTATGTGAGTACCCTTAATGAAAATTATGTGCATTTGCCCACTACATTTTCCAAGGTATCATTATGTGGCTGATGGTGAGGTGTGGGAAGCGGCTGTATCGCCTATATAATTATCTGAGAAAACTCAAAACGCTTCAAAAGGTTAGAGGGCATCAAGGGCGGCTGTTTTCCTTATTTTCGGACTTCCAAACATCCTATAGTCAAGATCAGAAATGATTTATGATGAGATTTATTTGTCCATCAAATAAAAAAGCCGGGAAATGTAGTGTTTTATTCCTGATTTTGAGCCTTGGAAGATCTTTTTTTTTTGTTTTTCAATTTTCAAGAATAGTGTAGCTGCAGGACCTTCTCTAAATTACCCTGTATTCACAAATATGCATTTGGTCATTTGGCTGAGGGCATGAAACACAAAGTGTAATCAACAAACTTACTTGAAAGTTTTTATCCAGCATTCAGACTTTGAAGGACTCTTTTTCCCGTTGCATGTTGAGGACAAGATGTGTGTGTGATGAAGTCCGCTTTAGCCGATGCACATGTGTGTGTGTACCCTGAGGTTATCTGCCACAATGCCACGGTGTCCTATTCACATTAAAGGGTCCCCACTCCGTAAATTCCGCGTCACACCTCTGCTCATTCTTTTGCACGACAATTAAAATATGCTAAGTGACCATTTTCCTTAAGTAGTCTTAAATGTGCAATCCATTCAAATATGAGAGGAAATTGCCCACAGCTCGAAAGAAACCAGAGGTGGTTGAACAGGCGGGTAAAGAAGGAATAAATTATGCAAATAACACAAAGGACTTTAACACTTGAAAGCCTAATTTTCCTATAATCAGCACACTGTCGCCTAATGTTTTTTTTCCCCACCTCTTATTAAAAGTGACTGTTCTTTTGCCAATCATCAGATGGCTCTATCTGTCACACTGAAATGACTGCAGCCTGCCAGACTAAATGCTAAAGCATTTTGCTTGAGATTCCCGATGATGGTTACATTCCCACACAAGTAATTATGCGTCGCAGAGTCCAGAATAAGGTTTAATTATACAGTAATCGTCTGTGATGGACACTAGGAAGTGGTGCGTACCGTCAGACTGCAATCCATCAATGACAAACCTCTGGCCGGTTTTAATTCCTCCTCATTTGCATCCTAACCTCCACACCAAGTTGCTTAAACGCTGTTAAATGTTAATGGGACCTGTCTCGGCACTCAAAATGAATGTTTAAGTCACTTTTTTCTCTACTCCCTCCGTACCTACACTCACTCTTCTTTCATCTCTTGTCCTGTCTTTATACAGCTACTTCTATAACCCACTCCCTTATTTTATTCCAAATATATCCTGTCTATGCCATTCTCTCCTTTACTGTCAGCCGTCCTCCAATCTTTCATTCAGCGCGGCCTCTCTTCCCTTGCCTCCCCTCCCTTCCTTCTGGCAGGCCCCGCCGCGGAGGAGGCACAGAGCGGTCACTGATGCACTAATTGGGAGCAACACTTACAGTTTTATCTCCCCCCACCACTAATAGCGGTCTGCACTGAAGCAACTCACCTTAGGATGAAGAATGGATGGATGAGTTGAGGGTTGGAGGAGGTGTTGGGGGGGGTTGGGTGATCGGGGCCTTGAATGAGAGATTCCTACATGTAGACTGCAGCGCAAACTCAGTGTGAGATTGGGCCCTCAAGCCATCATGGTTAATCCATATCCCGCAGGACCTCAGACTCAATTCCCTTCTTCATTAATTGAAAACGATGGCCTTTTTTGGTGTGAGTGAATAAAACAACGAGCCATTTAGGGGAAAAAAAGCATTTTGTCCGGTTTTGTTCGTGAAGTAGCTGCAATCTCATTATGCCTGTGTGCTGCATTTCAAAATGTACTATCATCTTTGTCTTGATTGTCTCCCAGCGCCGAGAGAGAAAAATACACACACTGCTTTGCTGTGCTGATGCCGGGACTGTTTTTCAGTGAATCATTTGAAGTCTTATCAGCCTTTATGGAAATAAAGCCTTTGCCTAATAAACTGTTCCACAGGCTTTTGGAGAGTAGCAGTAGTAAACACCTTTTTTCTCCCGACAACGCCATCATTAGCTCATCTTGTTCAATGCTTTACACATAATTGGAATCAACATCTATTGTTTCTGTTCTTGACCTTCCACTTGTTTTCCAGCAGACACTTAGAAACATTGTATTACTGCTGAGAGGGAGTCTTAACTAGGAGAACACATGCTAAGTGCCTATGCTTTGTTTTATCACGGGCACATTGCTTCACTTTGAATATAACGTGGAAATTCATCCCATTTTTGTGATTTAATGATAAAATCCCAATCAGCGTTCTAAAATACCATTGGAATTAATTAACGCTGTTGTCTGTCACATGTTAATGCATGTCCAAGCATGGCGACAGTTTGGGAAACGGACTCAATAGGTCTAGCACAATTATTGTATTTCATAACTGTGAAAGTATAACTACAGGCATCACAGACATTTAAATTATTGGAAATATTCCCTTTGTCAAGAGAAGAGGAGCCCAATCATATCCCTCATTCAATATAGTCTTAATGCTGTCATATTTTATCTTTAGGTAATTTAGTCCTGTATCAATTGTCAATTGGAACGTATTCATGGGACTTAAAGGCTCATTTTAAAAAGAAAAGCCAAAATATTTTTGACTGGTTTTATTCAACTGTTGACATAAAATCTGAGTTTGCTAAGCCTGAGATGAGGGAAACTCTAGAATTTTCATTCCAGAAAGCTAGGTTAGTTTATCTCAGCTCATATGAAACACATACATATGAAACGACTCAATGAGAGCTATCATTTTTTATTTAAATAATTCAGATTTCACTCATTAGGAGGAGCTTTCTTAAGGAAAATATGTTGTTATATATATGTTTGTTTCACCAAAAAAAACATTATTTTTGGACCTAACTTCACATTTAATTTGAGGAGTTCAATCAGGGGGATTGCTTGCTCAACTTTTCGGGGATATGAACTTGCTGTTGGGGACGACGGTGTCACCCTTGGTTTGCAATTGCTGGCAAAAAAAGGTGGGCCAGTGTCCCAGCTCAGCCTTCCCACCACAGGAGGCAAAATTGCTGCACATGCCAGTGAGCAGAAGAAATGGATTGTTTTTTCTTCGTTTTTTAAAATGTATAATATTTTGTCTCCTTTTTTTTGTGGAGACATTTTAGTAGATTTTTTTTTCTGAAACGCTTTAGTCTTGCCACTTTTGCATGTCTTTGTCAAGAAAAAAAAAGACAACTATGGAAAACTTATGTCTCTGCATATTTGATTTTTTCAGGCATTTATCCAGTCAAAATTATAAATAAACACACTAAATTTACCATAAAATGAAAAAATGTTGTACGAGAATGTTTTAAACAGTAGAAATAATCAGACTTATATATTTTTTTCATGATGAAAACGTTTTTTTAATGCTTTGACCATTATTAGACATGTTTTGTTTTATTAAATTAGATAATTCAGTTTAGTAAGTCTTCCAATGATTCAATAAGCAAAAAATAAAATGAAACCCTCCTTGTCAAACGGGCATTTCTCAATAACCATGGTTAATGCTTCCTCCTTGTTAGCCCCTTTGACCTGTGGAGTCCCCCAGGGCTCCATCCTTGGTCCCTTAGCCTAGCATTTACAGTACATGCTGCCATTGGATCATATTATACATAACACAGGAAGCCCTGCATTCACAGGGCACCAAAAAATGGGGTTAACAGGTTCAGTCACGTTTTTCAATAAGAAATAGTGACTCAAAATGTGCTCAGCCAAATAGTTGAAGAAGACATTAAAAAGTTAATAATGGCTTTATAAATTATCAATACACATCTTTTGTCATAGTTTTATTATTAGTTTTATTGTTGAAATTAACACAAATAATTGAATTAAGTGTTAATCCCATGAAGTGAAAGGTGTCACTCATATCGGATTATTGCTCAGCATGTAATTCTTTAAATGGTTTTCATCGCATGTTTCACTCTCATGGCTCGTACCTTTTGTTATAGCAGGAAGCTGTTTCTGGCCGAACAGCTCTACAAGTCTGCAAAACACTACAGACCCAACGCCAACCAGCAGATTGACAGCATTTGCAATTTACTGGTTGACAAAGTGGAGATCTGAAGACAGACAGACAGCTGAAATATAACTTAGATTTAAATTTACCTGAAGGATTTTATGAAAATGTGCTAATAGCTTGTTTTCCTCCAAATAACTGAAAACCCAGTGGCCATGAGTCAATTAGGGGACAATGTTCCACGGTCAAACTTAAGGTTCATGAGATGACTTGATAGTTTCTGCTGAAAGTATTAAATTGATGTTACTCACCATTGGCAGCCATTAGCTACTGATCACATCAGAACAAGTTAAATTAACGTACCAAAATCCCAATGAGCAGATGTCTATTTTACTCATTTTGCTTTTAATCAAAAAACAAGTTCATAGTTTAGTGTATTTTAGTGTAAAGGACATAATATCACACCATCCAGCAGGGATGGAGCAGAACCTGGAACTCTGCAGGAGAATGTCGGGGACTTGAAAGTCGAGTCCCTGATGATTTCTTAGCTACAAAAAGGGTGCATCCACTTTTAAATGGTTGTAACACAAATATCTTATCTATTCAAATTATAGTATCAATAGTAAATTCCTCAATCAATATAGGCCTGCGCTGTCATCCCCAACGTCAAGGGTAAATCCCTGAAAAAGCCCCCAATCATCTGGATTGTACAAGCGAGTCCCCTGATATAGAACTCCTCAAAGTGTTTTAACAGTGATTTCATGAAAAAGCTCCCCTCAGTGAGTATAATATGATATACACAAGATAGATGTCCTCAAGCCGATTCATGTACCGCATTTGGACTAAATTGGACAATTGTTTAGCAAGTTATAGAAAACAGTGTTTTTCATTAAAAAAAAAGCTCCTCACAGTGAGTAGAATATGAACTATTAGAGTACAATTTGATTTATTTAAGAAAGCTCTTCTTGAATCGATTGCATCAGATTTGGACTACATTGGACCAATGGTGTAGAAATAAAGACCGAAAAACTTTTGGAGATAACGCTCCCCCTAGTGTTGGAAATATGCATCTGACCTTTCTCAAAATCAATCCAGTTTTTCCACGCACTAGGGTCTATGAGGTTAAAAATTTGAAAATGATCCATGAAGTAGTTCCATAAAATCCCTGACTCTTCAGGGAATACAACAATTCATTATATTGTTAACTGTTGTAATATATTTTGTAAAAGCCAAGCCAGTAACATTGGACTTACAATACGTTGACCTGAAGTAAAGAAAAAGTATACAGTATCATGAAATGGTTGAGTTAGCTTGTGGAACCGTGCTTCCGCTGTGCTGCTGTGGCTCGAGTGTTGCTGACGGTGCATGTCTGTCAGGCGTTTCCAACCTTGATGCAATAACTTCAGAAATCTCTCTTGTTTGAGAGGAAGGAGGGAAGCAACAATTAGCCATGGAAACAGTCTAGACACAGATTCCGTGCTTCGTCTCTTTAATTCGATTAACAAACAAAGCTCTGAACATTGCCAAAGATGAAGATGTTGTATAGGAACTCAATTGCCGTTGCGTTTTGCTGATGCTTGAGATCCTGTGTGAATTACAAGAACATCCCACATGCAAATCTTGGTCTTGATTATGCTAATATATTATAATGTTAATGGTAGCCATCTTTAATAATACATGATTTGGGCATATTGAGAATGCATGCATTCATTGTCATGCACATTCTGTTAGATGCTTATTAATTGACACTTATCAGAAATTATAAGTCACAACAGGAAATAATATAATGTGCCGGCCTAATTAAACTGCAAAAATCTGATGTCCCTCAATCATTCATTTAGGACAGTTTGTCTCATCTAAAATCTATCAGCCAGTATTCAAAATCAGAGACCTTCTTTAGCTTCAGGAGGGGTCTCTAATCAATGCATCTCTTCTTTTAAAAGGGTCCTTTTCAAACATCATCCAGATTCAAAAGTCCCAAAAATCTGATCCATTTGATAGCCCCCGTGCTAACAGGGAGTCATGCGTGAGTCACCCTCACTCCCAATCCCGCCTCCCCCGGAAGGAAAACTTAAAACGAGTCGTTCCAGCATCACAGGAGAGCACCTTCAGAAACACTCTCTTGCTTTTTTGTGTTGTCAGATCGGCGCCGCTTGTGGAGTGTTCACAGGCACTCAGGGATGGGCTGTCGTGTTAGCGGTGAGTGGCAGACCAACCGACTGACAGCAAGCGAGGTTGTCTCTGGAGGATTCCTGCTGAGGAGGTGTCGTTGAGTGAACTATCAGGGACTGTGATGTGCATTAGGCTGTGCAGGAGACCTCTACAAAGACAATTTTTTTTTAGAGTTGGTGCGGGGTGTTTTTTTTTGTGGGTGACATTATTAGAGATTCATTAGCTGTCTACTTTTTTTCAGATTATTACTCATGGAAGCCTTTCATCTATCCAGTCAGTGATTGACAGGTTGAAATAACTCCTGCTGCTTTGATTGATTTTATAACAGCACATACTTTACCATCACCATCATCTGATGATTATCTGATTTTTGTATTTTTCTTTAACGAAAGGAAAATCCTTCACAGCTGAACTAATTCTATTTTCTCCACGGTATATTGTGTTTGAGGTATAGATTTTCATTTGATTTTCTCTTGCTTATAATGCCACCTCGTATATAACAGCCAATGGAAACATCCAATTAGTAGCCAGTCAGGCTGTGTTAGCTTCGTTAAGAACACACACCTACACACACACTCATATCACATGTGTTGCAGATGTACAAACGCACACACACAACAACCACTTGCTGTTTCCACATGAGTACACTGTGTGGAGATGAGGAAGATTGTGTGTGTGTGTGTGTGTGTGTGTGTGTGTGTGTGTGTGTGTGTGTGTGTGTGGGTGTGTGTGTGTGTGTGTGTGCGTGTGCGTGTGTGTGTGTGTTTGTGGGGGGGGGGCACTGAGATGTGAGGTGAATGCGGAGATACTTGCAGTAGCAGCAAAGGTGGCAGGGTTGGTGGGAGTGGTGGTGCGGCGGCGGCGGCGGCGGCGGCGGCGGCGGCAATTTCACCCAATCATGTGTGCACGGAATGACTTCATTAGGACGCCCAGCTGTAGTCCGCTGCCTGGGAATTGCGTTTGTGGCGGGGATTGGAGGGAGGAAAGAAGCAGAGGGAAAGGCAGGAATGAGCCCTGAATCCCTCTTTTATCTGGTGTCTGATGGAGAGATCCAAATCAACAGCTGTCAGTAAGGTGGACCACAGGGTGAAAGCCCCCAGCTGTGGGGGAGGATGGTGTTGAGAGTGGGATTGGACAGTAGCTCTGGTGTTAGCCTGAAGTCTGGTGGGGGGGTTCGGGTTGCCGAGGGCAAAACCTGAATGATGGGGCGATTGTCAACCTTGGTTCCTCCACAGGTTCATCATATCACCTACTGGTTCACATGGAGGAGATCTGCATCATCACAAATCACAACCATTTTCCAAAAATTTGGTATCAGCCTATACCACACTTTCACATTGATAATCAAACTTAGAATATAGTTTTATAATATTGCAATAAAATACAAATCAGAATTTTATTGCATTGATATAATAATAACATGTCTTGACAATTTTGCTGAATTGGATCTATGTAATCAAGCTATTTAAAGTGGAGAACATCCCAGCCACTCAGAGCTAAGACTGCAACGAGAAAATTCTGACTACACGTATAATTGATTATAATGTTTTGACTGTTGGATTGAGCCATTTTGTCAACAATACTCACTTAAATTATGTTTTTTACTCAAATTGATATTTTTTGTATAATATAATGAATAAATACATATAACAGAAATAGGTGTTATAAGTTTTACTACCCAAAAGAGTACTCTCAAAAACCCACCCTAAGTAATTTGATTACTGTCCGATTATTATGTCATTATATCCCTGTAAAGTTGGGGATATTAGGGAATTGTCATGGCCGCCACCGCAGACCCTTGTGTTAACGAGAAAAACTCAAAAACTATGTCAAACAGAGAGGTCAATATGTAGAAAAGATGAATGATTTATTACAACGGTTGATATATGATAATTAGTCTATTAGAAAGTCTTTGGCGCTCAGACTCTTCGGGGGGATTGAGTTTGAAGGGTCTCTAACGTGAGCTCCAGCATGAAATATCCCCAATCTTGAGTCTGGAAACTGGTGGTGCTGGCTGATGACTCTGCTGAGGCGAATGAATGATGAAGCTGATGGATCTGACCCCTGATCTATTATGAAAGGGGAGGTACGTAAATTTATGACATCCAGTTTCTTAAAATGTTTGGCAAAAAATAAATGTGATTTGACTGCATCTCCCTTTTCAACTACTAATCATTTCAGCCGTAATGAACAACATTCAGAGAGCCTGTTAGCGTCCCTTTCCTCTTGTCACTGGTGCATATTTGCTTAGGCCGTGCATGAGGAGTGACATTCCTAATTTGAATTAGTGAAAAAATAATAATTCTGCATTCTGCATCAGCTCAAAATTGTATCTTCATTACCTAGCCCAGGGTTGGATGTAGAGAAATAGTTTGACTATTCATTCTTGTAAGATGAGTTTTTTTTTATTTTCAGGTGATGGTGTAACTTCACTCTTTCCACTTTTCTGGGACTATAAAACGTTTATATTAAATGAATAAGAATGGTAAATATATCATTTACATGCTACAGCTCTGAACAACCATGCATCTAGATGATTAATCCCTGATAACCTTCCATCAGGGTGGGATTTGAGATTATTTTCTCCTCAGTCACTTTCAGCATAATAGAACACAATCATTTGTTCATTACATTATATTGCTCAAGATTGCTGCAAATGAAGTAGGCCTCCTTTTGACGGAGCATACTGACGAAATCCCCTTCATGCTAAACATATGGTAACACAGTGTGAATTTCTACCCATGTTTTTGTTGAATATGCTCCACAACCTTCTGCTGTTATTCCTGGCATTATTCATCTATTGCTGTAAGTACTCCTTATTTTGTGTTTTAGTCCTTCCCTACCTCATTTTTCATCTGACCTACCTTATTTCTTAAAATGTGGCACTGAAAATTATTTATCTATTCATTCAAATTTTAGATTTTCCTCAATATTATCCATATTCTTCTATTTTTTTCCTCCAACTTTGGCGCACATCTTATCTTAACCGTGCTTAACTCTAATTGTGTTTATCCACATTTTCGTATTTAATATAAATCTGATGTTACG
Source organism: Lophius americanus (assembly GCA_037951165.1). NCBI lineage: Eukaryota > Metazoa > Chordata > Actinopteri > Lophiiformes > Lophiidae > Lophius > Lophius americanus. The sequence goes on along the minus strand of JBBDHG010000076.1, from coordinate 4,821,396 downwards.
ACTTAAGTGATCATGTATGTGTATTGGGCATGTCCTCGTTGCTCGAGCAGGCAACGCCTCGCCTCTTCCTCACCTTCGGTCTGGAGTTCCTGCAGCTGTGGCCACTTAGTTATTAGGACATTAGGACTTTAAACCCCCCGATTGCCACAGGTGTGGTGCCAGCTGGACGGACAACAACGGCGATTAGTTTACTTTCCACAAGAAAGGGTGATAATTAAATTTATTGTTGGCTGTTTATTTTGGTTTGACCTTATTTTCACCTTTTGTTGCAGACCACATACCTTAACATGACTGTGGATATATTTTAAAGTTAATTTATGATTCAATTTGAATTAAACAATATTGAAAATCCACCTTAAAATCTCGGTAAATCCCCTCTAAGCCAAGACCCAATGGAGATTTTACTTCTGATCATCTCATCTCTACACACTTCTGTCAACATGAATTTCACTTCCAAACAACTCCTGATTAAAACTAGGCCTACGCTTTCGTCCCCGGTAGCAAGGGTGTATCCTCACCCAATGTAATTATTAAATTAAAGTACATATTCTTCTTAGTCTCAGGCTGGGCAGGTTGTAGTCTTAGGAAGTACCAAAAGAGGCTCTTACAATATTGGTAACAACATATATTCCTCATCACTGTACAAAAGCAGGGTATTATGGAAGTAGAGGATTTTCATAGTCAAACCAGTGTAATAAATCTAAACTTGCTAATCTCCTGGCTACTTTTCAGAGATGTGGAGCTGAGTAGATGCAGAGACCGAGACAGAGACAGGGCATAGAGGGAGAGAAAGAGAGAGGTTAGCATGTTAGAGCACCACGAAGGTCACTCCAGATTGAGAAGTTTGTCAAAATGTGATGACATCAGCAGACTGTAAACTGTTATTGGCCCTAGCTGAGTGTCAGCTGCGTCTAAACTGTATGAAATTACAAAAAAGAGAAAACACACATTCATGCGCACACACAGAGTGAGTGCCACTGCTCTGCCAGAAATGATTGCCTCCAAGGTTCCTTTTTATTCTTCTCCCATCTCCCCTTGTTCACCCATGCCTTTCCTCCTCCTCCTCCTCCTCCTCATCCACCCTCTTCACCACCAACAACAGCAGAACTCATATCACCATCCCCCACTGCCTCCGACTCACATGCTTGTAGTATGGAAGGCAGGCGGCCAGATATGTGTAAGCTTCCAAGAAAGGAGGAAGAGGCAGGCGGGGGGGGGGGGGCACTAGATCTGGATTTAATGACATTAAACATGGTTTTTATGCTCAATAAGAGGTTTATATTATGATTGATCAACGGCAGTCAACACTTTATCTTAACACAAATGGAACGGTCTGTCACTGAGTCTATTGAGTCATCAATATCTGCTGTAGTTATTTCTCTGTTTTCCCCTCCTGGATCGTTTACAGTGAGTAATCATCTGTCTTGTCGCTCGCGTCTCAGGGGTTTGATCCGATAGCACTTTTGAACACTGGCGGAAACCTGCCTGACAATTCAACAAGCCACTCACTGAAGATTGAGAGGGCCCCATTATGTCGGCTGCCTGTGGCCATATCAGAAGGCTTTTCTTCTGCCTGCCCTCGACTCTACATAACACACAGCGGTAAATAAATCACAGCTCCATTCTGTTTATCGATCGGCCCCGTTGTTAGCTCCATTTTTTCCCCCTGCGCATCTGCTCGTTGTTCTCCGCAGGATAAATTGTTGCTTTCTGTATTGAGGCGGGCAAGATTGTCTAAACGCAGTACACCAAGGAGACTAGGAAAACAGGAAAATGACTGCATGACCCAGTGTGATGCTGCATAGTTAGCCTCGATTAGGCTCCACATTAATCGAAATAATTTCAATTAGTGGAAGCACTTGCTTTTCCTTCCTGCAGGGGAGGCCTGTGTCCTGCTGGGACTACTCTATTCCTGCCATTGTTCCAGGCAAGATCAATTAGTTACAGAGCAGTAATTGAGCCCAGTCTGAATACTTATTTAACCGAGACATGCATACAGCTCATTTATGAAAAGACAGGAGATGCCATATTTGATGGCACACATAACGAACTGAGCTTGAAACCTTATCATCCAGCTTGATCCACATATGACAAAGCTAATAATGATATATTTTAAGTAGGAATGGCACATCCAGCTGATACAGAGTGACATTAGCATTGATTTAGAATTGTGTTTCTGCAACCTGATAATGTTAGCCTAGTATTCTCTCTGCATCTCAAAAAAAGTCTCTTATTACTCAAAAACTACTAAACCATTTTTTAGGAATGTTTGTGTTAACGCTGAGTATGAGCCAGGCAGGTTGAAAAAAAGGATGAATTTGGACTTGGCTTAGGTATGTGGTCCACTGATTGCCATTCTAACTAGAAAACACTCAGAGAGCACAAACCTCAGCCAAGGCACTGCCTAAGGAAACATTATCATGACATCACGCCATGGGGTAATGATGTAATGTCACCAAAATGTAATAATCTCTAGGAAATGCAGAAACCTACCTCTCTGGTGAATTTCATGCAAATACATTGATTAGTTTCTTTGTAATCTTGCAAACAAACCTCCTTGATGGAGGCAATAACCAACACAAATGATTAACTCAATCACTTTGTTTTAGAAATTTGTGATACAGTGGCTCTGTGGGATCAGACGGATTTCTCCCTACGTGCATCAATGAGCCTTGGGCACCCATGAAGGCATACACAAATTTAACTCTCAGAAGATTCCTCCTCCTCTTTGGTTGTGACACTGACAATGTTCTCCACAACATCATCTCCATTATCACCTTTTGCTACAGCACTGGACACAATGATGAAGGATTATCATCTCTGCTGCTGCACATCATCTTCTTTTCTGGTACTTGGACTTGTTTGATCTCCACAGTAGACTGTTCTGTTGATGTCACACAGGGTCAATAGAGTTGGAGTTGTTGCCGCACCATGTCTTTGTTGCATGTAGTCAGGAGTCAAGAAGGGCTACATCTTGACTCCTGACTACAGGCAGGTGTACCAAAGGTGCCTCTTTGCCTGTCCTCCACTGACACATTACTACAATCCAACCAACCGTCTAAGGTCTAAAACTTGGTCTAAAAGCTTTGTTCTCACAAAAAAACCTGGTCTTTGGTTTGTTACCTGTGTGAAAATATTTTTGTTTTGATGGGTTGGGCTTCTGGATTAATTACAGGAAATTACAGCAGCTACCATCACAAATAAACAAAAGGAAAAAAAACAACAGTAACCTAAGTAGACATGACTGATCAAATACAATTAGATCACTTTATTTAGGATACCCTCTACTTACTGAATTCATCGAAATAATGTGGTCTCTGATATGCCTGGGAATGAATAGGAATGAAGGGAATGAAGTAATAGTGGCAGAAAATTCAGCACTGAGAACATGGAGGGTCATTAAACATTACATGGTAGTCTGATGGCTCAACATGCTGAACTACATCGCTTTAGTCACAAAAATTTCACACAGATTAATTCATTAATTTTAATTATTGTCAGCCTCTTAATCTACCACAGACTCCGAGAGACTCCCTCAGTATCTCTGAAATACTTCTGGAACCGTTTGTCAGTTTGACATTATCAAAATATAATTATATCTAGGATATGCCGAAACGTATATCTTGGTAAATTGTCATGCAAATCGGTGTTGTAGCTTTTCCCAAATCTTATTGAAAAATAAATTAGCAGACAAACCCGAGGGAAAATACAACAACTAAGAAGACAGAAATATGCTGAACTGACAACAGACTGACATCTGATGCAAGCTGGTCTACAAGTTAATATCCATTGAGTATAAAGCCAGGCAGCCCATGTAGATGATGACAACAGGACGTCGTGCAAACCTCTTTATTGCGCTTGAAAAAAATTGCAATATGAAACTGATCAAACACATATAAGGTAACAAACAGCAAAACCTTGGTTGGATTGTTGGCTGTGAGAACAGCCTTGGATATATTTTTCCCCATATAAAGTAGCGCTGCTTTTTTATGTTGTACTTATTAAGTATTTAGCTTATTATCATCATACATTATATTATTATTACGCTCCAATATGCTAAATTCGATGCTGAATAGCTATTAATATTAAGATGCAAAGTAGTAACATTTTTAAGGAATGCTAATGTGTGCATGATGGTCAAACTGAAGCACCTGTATGAACCTGGACTGTTTTACTATATGAATAATTAAGTTATCTAATATATGATAAATATTAGTTATAGTGGAATTATTATTGATGTAACTACAATAGAAGTAGAATAAATTAAAAGTTTGGGGGAGATTGAACCAGATTGGAGCTATAGCAACTTCCTGTCTGATAGTATAAATAGAGATTTATTTGTGGCATGTGACTTGATGTCTCTGTGATTTGTGACTTGGTGGTTTTGATAACTTTGTGTCACTGAACTGTTGCATTTGTGCATTGGCAATTGCCACAGTTATAGATTAAGTGAATTTCCTTTTCTTTTCTTTTGAGATTTATATGCAGTCTTTCCTAAAAAATGTTTTGCCCTGAGCAAACTGCACATACTGATGTGTTTTGCATCTGTCAGTCTAGATACACAGCAAAATGGTTGAGAGAAAGACATAGTAAGAACAAAAAGTTTACTGAACAGTGAATACTTTTGCACACTCAGACACAGAATTTATACCACTCATAGATAAATAGATAACAGAAAGATAAAATCAGCACTTTTGGTGGCAGAGTTCACCATAATTAGGACTAGCATTTATTTGTCTCAAATACGACTTGTGCTGTCTTTGTCAGTGAGAGTGAACCGAAAAATTTAAGTGGTGCGACTGTAAAACCAAAAACAGTAACTTCATTGTTTAATACCCTTTAATGCCATTAAAACATTTATAATCTTAGACTCTAGTTTAAATTTACCATAAAATGAAACTTTTTTTCTGTCAAGCAACTTTTTTAATAGTAAAAAAGAAAGAAAGTTCTAAAATTATTTCAGTTTTAAATTGTGTTTTTAATTGCTATTAATCCACTTTAATGAAATTAGCTCAACATTTGTGTGCTAATTAGACTTTGGACATTTTGGTTGTAGATTACATAATTCTGTTTAGTAAGTCCTCACATGTTTTAATATGGCAAAATAAATCCTACGTATTGAATAGGACTTTCATTGTATCCTTGGTTAATGTCTCCTCCGTGGCCCACTTTGACCTTTGGTGTCCCCCGCGGCGCATTGCTTGGCCACTTACTCTTTGGCATATACATGCTGATACTGGGTCGTATCTTAAACAGGTTCAGTCTATTGGCACACATTTTTCAAAGAGCGACAACCAAACAGTTGAGCAGCAAATTAAAGGGTTGAAAGTTCCTGAGAGTTGATTTGATGTGAAGTACTTTGCAGTACTAGAACATCGAGTGAAGAGCATCTGTTCAAGCAAATCAGTTTAATAGTTCTTGATTGTGATACCATGTATACAGCTTGGGAAATAAACCTGGTAATTCAGTGTGTGAGATACGTGTCAGAATAGGAATTTTATATTATGACCTCCTGTCCTTATCTCATTTTCAGGTTGGTAACAATAATAAGCAGGTCAACATGGCTGATATTATTTATTATATTGATTGGCTATTTCTATTTTTAGTTATTTACAAATGTTGAAAGCTGAGCAACCCTAGTAGTATATGGTTTATAACAACCCAATTAGTAGGGCATCCTTTGTGTAGTGAGGCAGAAAGGGTCGGCTTGATCTTAACCTTTTTATAAACCTTGGCTATAACTTTTCCTGACATTAAAATGTTAAAGTCCCCAAACCACACTTTATACACAGTTAACTTAACTTATCAATAATATTCCTCTAATCTTAAACATGCTATGGTTGCAGAATTATTGGCTTTGAATGAAAAAAAAAAAGTGTCACTGATCTCGGATTTTTCCGAATCTCAAATTTGTAATTTGAGCTGAAATAAATTCTTCAGTATATCACATTTATATAAGTGGAGTCAATACCGGATTAATATTTGATAAAACTCAGTCAAAACCCAGCATTAATGATGCCGCAGTTCCTGTTGAGGTGTGTAAGGTGGGTTCCCGAGGCAGAAAACGTCCTCTGACTAGCAATCAGCACTAATAAGATCCATCTTCTCTTAAAAGACTCAGTGAAAAGCCCTAAATCCATTTTGAACACATTCAAAGGGGAGAAGGAGAAGAAGCGATGTGCTGTGATGTTTTCATGTCCTTTTTTCTCTCTCCCAGCCTTATTCTAAGGCTAACTCACACACATATGTGCACACATGCCCCACCCCTAAACCCCAACCCCCACACCACACACACACACACACACGCACGCATGCACACACTTCATTATTATTCCCAGGTTATCCCAGCAGCCAAGCAAATCTCAAGCACAAATGAATTAAGGGAAGAATTGTAAAGCCTGTGAAAAGTGAAGCCTCGTCGCACCGGAGAGTTGGGCCCAGTCTCATATGTACACACTTTCACACACACACCACACGTGTGCTATGAGGCCGATGTGCGTCTCTAGATTTTTAGATGCCAGCCTGTGCTTGTTGGGAGTGTTTGTCCTCACCTTTCTTCTGGGCGTGGTGCCAAGCACAACTTCCTTCAATCTTCAACCGAGGCTGCACAATGATGCTTTACGTAGCCCACCAACCCTCCAAGCATAGTAGAGGACAAAGAAGTGCTCAATGTTATCTACAGATACCGGTACAGTACACATACACACACAGTAGCAAGCACAATGCGTTTAAATGCAAAAGATGAATATGGGACGTACTGTAGTGTGTCTATGATTCCCTCCAAACGTCACATAGAACAACAGGAAGTTTGACTTTTTTTGATGGAATGTGACTTTCTGTGATGACCTCAGTTTCATTCCCCCAAGTTTCTACAATGAGCAACTCAAACATCAAAACATGTGAACATGTTTGAGTTAAATCTACTTCAATTTGAGCTTTAGTCAATACTTTGGTGGATTTGGTGAAGAGTTAACACTCAACAATTTCACAGAGATTGAAACTATGGTATGTCAGGGGATGAACATTTCAAATTCGAAGACTTTAATGAAAGGAATATTTTGTGTCGCTCAATTAGGATAGATACATGCATGATGAAACAGTCATTTTCACAAATCTGTTAACGCTGCTAAAGAAGGTATAACCTCCAAATTTACACAAAACTGCAATCATTTTTCGGCCTGAAAAGCCAAACATTTTTCCGTTGTATTTTCTCGGGAGTTGGCTGAATACAAAATTGAACTGAAAAACGTGCAAATGTTGAATTTAAATCTTTGAACTGAATATAATAACGTGCCCCGCTGGAATGATAATGATTTTCTGTCAGCATTTAAGAGTTTTCTTTACATACTTTACTCTATCTTTAGATTAGAGATTAGAGATTTTTAACCGGTTCGACCAGTCATCTGCCCTCAATCCTCCAGCCCGACTCCCACATCAGGGACCCCTCTCACCCTCCTCAGTGCACTACCCCCCCGCCACCTCCTCTCCCACTACAAAGAACTCCCAGCCACATCCCCCTGCTCTACCTAACACCCTGCCCCCCCTCCTAGCTATCACCACCCCACCACCCAACCCCCCCAACACACAGCCCCCCTGCACCAGTCTGTCCCTCACAACACTCCAGGTGAGGAATCAGCTAAGGAAGATCAAGGTGAGGAAGGCCACGGGCCCGGACGGCATCAGCTCCAGGCTCCTTAAGACCTGCGCAGACCAGCTGTGTGGGATTTTGAAGCACGTCTTCAATTTGAGCCTGAAGCTGGGGAAGGTACCACTCCTGTGGAAAACCTCCTGTGTGGTACCTGTCCCCAAGACGCCGCACCCGAAGGACTTCAACAGCTACAGGCCGGTGGCATTAACATCCCACCTGATGAAGACTCTAGAGCGACTGGTCCTTGGTCATCTCCGCCCGGTGGTCAGCCTGTCGATGGACCCCCTTCAGTTCGCCTACCAGTCTAAGACCGGGGTGGACGACGCCATCATCTTCCTTCTTCACCGAGCTCTCTCTCACCTGGAGAAGCCTGGAAGCACCGTGAGGATCACATTCTTTGATTTCTCCAGTGCTTTCAACACCATCCAGCCCACGCTTCTGAGGGACAAACTGGAACTGACCGGAGTGGATGAGCACCTCGCATCCTGGATCCTGGACTACCTGACCAACCGTCCCCAGTATGTGAGGACTCGGGACTGTGTGTTGGACGTGGTTGTCTGCAGTACGGGGGCCCCACAGGGAACGGTCCTGGCTCCGTTCCTCTTCACCCTCTACACTGCAGACTTCTCCTACAACACACCCACGTGTCACCTGCAGAAGTTCTCTGATGACTCTGCAATCGTCGGTCTCATCACAGACGGGGACGACAAGGAGTACAGAGGACTGACGCAGGACTTCACGCACTGGTGCCAGTGGAACCACCTCCAGATCAACGCGGGTAAAACCAAGGAACTGGTGGTGGACTTCCGAAGGCAAACACCCCCCCACACACCGGTGAACATCCAGGGAATGGACGTTGAGATGGTCACGTCCTACAAGTACCTTGGTGTTCACCTGAACAACAAACTGGACTGGACCCACAACTCAACGGCACTCTTTAAAAGGGGTCAGAGCCGACTGTATCTGCTGAGGAGACTGAGGTCTTTTGGAGTGCAGGGGGCGCTCCTGAAGACCTTCTTTGACTCTGCAGTCGCCTCGGCCATCTTTTATGGAGTGGTCTGCTGGGGCAGCAGCATCTCAGCTGCTGACAGGAGAAACTGGACAAACTGATCAGGAAGGCCAGTTCGGTCCTGGGATGTCCTCTTGACTCGGTGCAGGAGGTGGGAGACCGGAGAATGATGGCCAAGCTGTCATCTCTCCGGGACAACGTCTCCCACCCCATGCAGGAAACCATCTCTGCACTGGAGAGTTCCTTCAGCGACAGACTCCTTCACCCCAAGTGTGTGAAGGAGCGATATCGCCGATCGTTCCTTCCTGCAGCAGTCAGACTCCACAACCAGCACTGTTAGCAACACACACACCTACACAACTACACACACACTTACACACACATCTACCTTTTAATTTATTTTAATTGCACATAACGTTTAATTTTAATTTAATTTATTTTAATTTATTTTAATTGCACATAACACGATGTTATTCTTACTCTGTGTTATTCTTACTCTGTAACATGCTCTGCTGCTGTAATATTGCAATTTCCCCATTGTGGGACTAATAAAGGCTATCTATCTATCTATCTATCTATCCACGGTTAAAAGGTTTATGTGATATCTAAAAACCTTTATAATACATGTTTAAATAAATACGTAAAATAAGAAAATTCCTCCCGAAGTCTGTTTGGGTGCCCTCCCCAGACTCCAGCTTCCTCCCGCAGTGGAACAACATGAAATATAAGAAAAAACTCTGAATTACCTGTGATAAACTGATACCCCATCTCTCGCCCAATGTCTGATGGGATAGGATCCAGCCCTCCATGACGGTGAAGAGGATGATTAGTTAAAGAAAATGGATGAATTGAAGTTCATTTTAAATGTTCATTCAAATACAGTTGGTATAAGTGCGAGTTGGGTTTTGCCTCATAGCCTAGTTGTTTAACAAAGCAAGAAAGGCAGACAGTATGGCTCAGTTCTAAGCTCTCTGATGAGCAACTTTACTAAATAAGAGCATTGAGCCATCTGGGACCTTCCTGGAGACTTTCTGTTGCAGTTTTTATGTTCTTCCCATGTTTGAGTGGGTTGGCTCCAGCTACTCGTCATGGCAACGTGTATCCATTAAGCATTTTATGTCTCAAACATCTTGCCTTGTCTGTGTTAAACCTTGATTGAAGTAGAATCTGACAGGTTTATCAATAATACAACCTCTTGATCTGCATTCTTCGTCTTACATCAGCCGCTATAGCTATGAGACGCCACCTTTTGTTTTCTCTTTATTCCAAGAAAACAATACCTTGTTGTAGCTTTGGGTACTGTGTATGATAGAATCATTATCATTATTAAGTTTATTTCTTGTTTTATGTATGATGGAGATTAAGGTTTTAATCTAAGTCACATGACCGCATAACCCAGAAGTTAAGTGCAGTTAACAGCGTGTATGAATATATCATGGAATGTGTATTATATGTTTTATTCTTTAAATGAAGCATTGAGGAGGCGCCTCTGTGGTTTCATCACTTTTAAGTATCCTTTATAAACTCTGGTGTGATGTCTTACCTTATATTAAATCTGTATGTAAATCTTTTCAAACAGAACTGACTTTATTTTGACTTATCCTAACGTATCATATTGTCTTTATAGTCTTTGCAGCCTGTATTTATTTCATACAGCTGTTGAAAACTGGCTACACAGCAAAAAAATGTTTTTGATCAAAATTAGTTTTTTTTTTAAAAAGAGAAGGCTAAAAAATCAAATAAGATTAAATCTACATGATATCCAATCGTGTCCACTCTCTGCGTACCACATCTTTTGCTCAGCTTACATGTCACACAGAACGTCTCTGTTGCTCTTCAGTCATTTCAGCTCTAGAGTACATGTGATGCTCATTTGTAACAGGGCCCAGTCCCAGCAGCCGCCTCGCTCACATCTTTACCCTGCTCAGTCGGAATCAAAGGCAGGAAAACAGGAGAGCAGGATGAGAGAGGAAAAGGCCTCCGCTATGACTCTATGAGCTCACCATTTGGAATTTAAAAAAGTTGAACATTGGAAGTAGATTTTCTTGAGCTTCAGTCACTGCCGTCTCATTCATTCTTTCTCCATTTTCACCTTCACATTTCATCAGGCTTTTTATTTTTTATTTTTTTATTTAATATCTGCTGTGATCTTGCGTTGTTTCTCCAGTCATTATCATCTCATCCCCTAATCATACCATTGTCTGTGGAAGGTCTGAAAAGCTATTCCATTGATTCTGCAGGAATGGGAATTGATTTGTCCGAATTTGCATGGGAATTCATTCTGTTTGAGCGGAGAGATCATAATCGATCAGATGGGATAAAGCTTGAATCTGGCCTGCTTGCCTTTCAAAGGTTAAGGTGAAAATTAATTTGCTTGTTCGTTAGTTACATTTCAATCCTGTAATTAAGCCTTGCAAATGATTAAAATGCAAAACAATGGGGCAAGGAATGTGACTTTGATTGCTTGTTTTCGAATTCGATAACATGATCTGTTGGCTTGATGACCGTGCTCACAGAATCCTAATGAAGGTGAAGGAGCTCTTCATCCCTCACAGAAGACACAGTTCTGCTTCATTGTTGCTTTTCTTTCAAAGATTGTAATAATAGTAATAATAATAATAATACATTTCATTTATAATGCACTTTACATTTGGATCAAATCTCAAAGTGCTAAAAAGTAAAAGCAGATAAAAGCATCAATAAAAACTAAAATAATAACTATATAAAAACATGACTAAAAAGCAGCAATGATAATTAAAAGTTATAGGTTCTGCTAAAAAGGAAAGTTTTAAGTCCTTTATTAAATGTGTCAGTCGTCTGTGGAGCCCTGAGATGGTCAGGGAGGGCATTCCACAGACGAGGGGCAGCAGAACAGAAGGCCCGATCACCCATGGTGCTGAGCTTAGTCCGGGGAAGGAGGAGGCGGTATGAGTGGGTAGAACGGAGGGATCATGTTGAGGTCAGTGGGGGTGACTAGTTCTTTTAGTGTTCGTGTTTTAGTGTAAGTTCGTGTTTACGAACTTTCATCAGGATCCTTGCAGCACTGTTTTGAACATACTGGCGTCTTTGAAGACTTTTATTAGAGATCCCGATGAGAAGTAAGTTACAGTAATCCAGTCTGGAGGAGACAAACGCGTGGACCAGTGAAGAAGAACAGAGTTTGGAAATATTTCTGAGATGGTGAAAGGAGGAGATTTGTTTGATGTGGGATTCAAAAGTGAGTTGAGGGTAAAATCTTACACCGAGGTTGGTGACTGATGAAGAGAAGGGAATGTCGTGACCAGAGAAGGTAATACTGGTTATGGAGGAAGACTGGGTCTGATGTGGGGTGCCAATTAAAATTGCTTCAGTTTTGGAGCTGTTTTTCATCCACACCTTTATCTCCTCCAGACAAGCGCGGAGAGTTGACAGGGGAGATGATGATGAAGATGGGGATGGAGAGGCTGCGGAGGAACATGTGTCAGTTTTTATGTAGATTTGCGTGTCATCAGCGTAACAATGGAATGAGAGTCCATATCGACTGATGACATGGCCAAGGGGGATCATGTACAGTATGAAGAGAATGGTGCCAAGGACTTATTCCTTGGGGACCCCAAAAGTGACGGTGTGTGTCCGGGACCTTGAACTTCCAAGGGAAATGTATTCTGTTCTGTCGGTGAAGTAAGATTGAAACCAGCTTAGGGTGGTGGCAGTGAGTCCAATGTTGTGATGTAGGCGGTGTAGAAGTATTCCGTGGTCAACTGTGTTGAAGGCAGCAGACAAATCAAAGAGAATCAGGAGGGAAGGTGAACCAGCATCTGCTGCCATCCGTAGGTCATTTGTGACTAAGCAGAGCTGTTTCTGTGCTGTGGGCGGAGCGGAAACCAGACTGAAAGGTTTCAAAGAGGTTGTTATATTTGAGGTGGTCCTGGAGGTGGGCAGCAACTACTTTTTCCAGAACTTTGGAGAGGAAAGGGAGTTTGGAAATGGGCCTGTAATTAGCAAAACTTCTGTATCGAGAGTAGGTTTTTTGAGGAGTGGTCTGATTATGGCGGCCTTTAGTGCAGATGGAACAAAGCCGGCCTGGAGGGATCGGTTTATTACAGCGGTGATCAGGGGACTGATGGAAGAGATGTTAGTTTTCACTAGGGCTGTAGGAAAGGGGTTGAGGGCACAGGTGGAGGGTTTCATGGTCCTGATGATAACCTCAACCTCTTGCTGTGAGATTTCTGGGAAGCACTTTAGAGGCTGGAAGATCTCAAACTGTCAGTAAGCAGACTGGATAGGTAGAGAGGAGGAACCAGAATGGACAGAATGGTTTGAGTTACTTTTCGATGTGAAGAAAGCCATGAAATTATTACAGTGCTCTTCTTTAATTTCTGTAAGTGGGAGAGTTTGTGGTTTAAGAAGATGATTGATAGTGGAAAACAGCTGCTTAGAATTTCCAGGACTGGTTTTGATGTTGGAGTAGAAAAGTGACCGAGCCTCTCTAAGGGACTATGAGTAGGCCTTTTTGTGTTCCCAAAAGGCTAGCTTGTGGACAGTGAGACCTGAAGCCTTGTAACGCCGCTCTAGGACACGCCCAGCTGCCTGAATTTTCCGTAGCTCGCTAACGAACCAAGGGGCTGAGCGGGAGGAGGTGACTGTTCTAGTTTTTACAGGGGTGTGATGATCCAGGATGCTACTCAGAGAGTTATTGTAGAAATCTACTGAGTCATTTCCTGATACAAAGTTTGCAGAAAAAAGATGCTGGAGGTCGACTCTCATGGTTTCTGGATTGATGTTTTTCAAATTCCTGAAGTAGATTTGATGTTTGGGCTTATTGAGGGGGGACACAAGTGACAATTCCATGGAGACGGCCTTGTGGTCGGACACACCCAGATCATACACAAGAAGATTGCTGAGAGGAGCAGCGATCAGTTCAGGTCAGTATGACAAGATCCAGAGTGTGCCCCATGGTGGTGGGTGGGGACATCGACAAGTTGCCTGAGCTTAAAACAATCCAGTAGTTGGAGAAATTCGGATGCAAAATGACATGCAGGGGAGTTGACATGAATGTTCATATCTCCAAGTACTATAATATTGGCAGAGGTTGTGTAAAATGACGACAAAAGGTTGTAGATCTCAGAGATAAAGACTGGGTTTGGTTTTGGTGGCCGGTAGATTAGAAGTATGGTCATGGAGAAATGGGGTTTACAATTAAATGCCAGGCATTCAAAAGAAGAGATCTCTGTCAACGGTAGGGGAGACAAGTCCAAATCACTGCGGTAGATGACAGACAGACCACCACCAAGACCAGTGCTGGTCTTTCTGGAGGTAACAGTAACCGGCGGGACAAGTCTCATTCAGGACAGAAAAAATCATCTGGTTGTTGCCAGGTTTCTGTAAGGCACATAACGTCCAGACATTTCTCCAGGATGTGGTCATGTATGAGTCATGATTTGTTTGTGAGAGATTGTGAAGTAAAGAGTTTGATTTTAATACTAGATGGAAAAGTGAGTCTCTGTATCGGCCGAAGAAGACTGAAATCCACTCCACGTTTTCTAACCCGCACAGTGAGTAACTTTATGGAGGAAACTTCAGTACCACTAGTGGGAAGAGCGACAGCATTCTGATGACGCGTCTGAGACGCGACGGTGCGCATGTCAGACCAAAAGGCAGACCGTCACCCGAATTCGTACAAATACAAATACAAATTCAGAATAATATACACAAATACGGATATAAATCCAAAAGGTTTGCCGGTGAGCAACAATAAAGGTATACTTGTCGGTATATAGTATTGCAGGCTGTAGAACTGATGGAAATGCGGCGAACAGACAACGCCAGCGTCCTCTCCCTTCAGCGTCCAGACTGCAACTATTATGCTTTAATTCTATTTTAATAAAGGTATCCATATTTTTAATCGGGGAATAATGCTTTTTATCCTTAAAACACATATTTTAGATATGCATTTAAAGGGGAAATTTCTTTATCATTTAAAAAGGGACTATTATATGATAAGAGGTGACTCCGAAATAGTTTACATGAAGCTACAGCTATTAGCTCTACTACATTTTGATTTTAGTAGACTGATCAGTAAACAACCCAGCTGCTCTCCTGCAAATTCATTATGATTATTTTCACCAAAATGTTGCACATCAAGTCATCGATAACATATACTTTTGTCTGTAATATATATATAGCTGTGCCCAACAGACTGCCTGCTAAAATTTGTACAAAGACTCACAGGCGTGAAGGAGCTTAGGGTAAATAACAACTCTGGTTCTGCTGAAAATGAAAATACAAAAACAAACGAACAAACAGTATTTCTACCAGCATTTCACCAATGAACAAATCTCTCATATGGTTAACAAACACAACAAATGTTAGTGTGTACAAAAGAAAAAAAATGTTGTCTTATTGAATGAGCAAGGCCAATTGTTTCCTTGCTAGGAAAAATATTATGTACTGTTTTAGTAGGAAAGACAAAACCAGCAGCCTTGAATCAGGCAAACCTGGAAACAACCAAATCCACCGAAAATAAATTCATGCTCTTGACAACAAAACACATGCTGGATATCTTTTACAGTTAGAGATCATACACACAAATAAAAGAAGCATTATTCCCGATACAAACTTTAAAGTTTAAAGCGGGGCACACACTAGGATTTTAGATTTGTGATTCCATCTCACACTGTACGAAAAAATCATTTATGGAATGCTCACGATTTGGTCCATCAGCCCCTGCATCCCGCCGTCGCTATTGACAATTGTAAATAAAGTTTCAGTTGAAAACTGACTAGCCTGTCTGTCGGCTAATGTTCATTTTGTCAGTATTTCGTTATATTTGGGGAAATGTTACATAATTCTATTCTAACTGGAAAATTCTAACTGGAAAATTATCAAATGCTCCAGTGGACATTCAACACTACAGGGAATTATATTTGTCACCAACGTCTCTTACGTCTCAACGTCCCCTCATCACGTCGCCACGTAGTGATTGACCTCACAGACCACAGCCGAGTACACCGCAACCTGGGTTTTTCTTTAGTCGTATTTTGGTTTGTATTTGGCAACTTGGTGGCTCCTCACAGCAAGAGGATTCCAGGCTCAGATCCTGCTCTGGCTAAGGGGGACTTCGGAGTTGAATTTGTGTGCTCTCCTTGTGTTTACAAGGGTTTTCCACCAGGTCCTCCGGCTTCCTCCAAGTATCCAAAAAAAGGGAATAGGGTGGAAATGGTGACTCCAAATCGCCAATATTTGTGAATGAGTAGGTGAAGTGTTGTCTTTATCTGTGTGTTGTCCCTTTTAAGAACCAGCAAACTTGTCCAGTGTACACCCTTTGTCTTGCCCAATGTCAGCTGGGATTGATCCCAGCCCTCACGCGACCCAGAGCAGGGTAAGCTGGTACAGAAAATGAATCGATGTGTATTTGCCACCAAACCTTTGGCTACTAATATCCACTGTAAGGGGCGTATATTCATGTTTTCTTCGTTTGACAGACGAAACAAACATATTTATTTTCTTCATGTAGATGGACTATAAACGGGCATTTAGCAAACACGATACTACAGTAGCTGTATTTTCTTATTAGGCTTATAGAAGAGCGTCATAATATATTTTTTGGATAGCTCAGAATTCTTCTTTTCAATGAACTTCAACCTCCAACATCATTTGTTTCAGACTATCAGTCGTATCTGGCTAATTTCACTTATATAAGTAACATGACCGGGACAATCCAGGTTTCTATGGTGTATTTTTCCATGCAAGCAGGAATATTTCATCGGTTCATTCTCTCACACAGGCATGAAAATGAGAGGTTAGAGAGGTGTTTGTGGTATCGACTGCAGAACAAATGGTGCACGTACGCGAAGAAGTTCACTACTTGTGTGAGATGTGCATCTGTGCTCGTCCGTGCATGTGTCTGTGTGTGTGTGTTTGCGCTCCAACTCAAAGCCTTCTGGACAGGGCCGAGGGTGAAGGGGAGTGCTAACACACTCTCCTTGTCAGCGGCAAGGGTAATTACTCCTGGCTGAAATTACTCAACATTTGTTTATAAGCTCCCCTGAGCACACTGTAAATAGATTGTCTGCTTAAGTCCAATGCCATTGAAGGCCTGCTGTCCCCAGCAAACACACTCACACTCACACACACACCCACCCACAAGCACACACACACACTAACACACACACAAACGCACACACACATGCACACTAAAACACTCACACACTCACACACTCACAAAAACACTCACACACACACTCACTCACTCACTCACTCACTCACTCACTCACTCACTCACTCACTCACTCACTCACTCACTCACTCACTCACACGCATTTACTCAGACACACAATCACACAAATACACACACCCAAACAGGCTTTATGTTCTCTTCCATGCCATCTTTACCACATCTCAAATATTGAACCAGAATCATTTCATTCATTTTCTTTAGTAAATTATGTTAAAGACCTTGGCAGAGCTGAATGCGGTAGAGCTCCTGTTCTGTTAAGTGACTTTCTTTATGTTATCAATCGGCCAGATATCTTGATGTTTTCATTACTCGTGTAAATTTGCATGTGGTTGGGTTAAATCTATTAATCCAGTACCGATCACTGCTTTTCTGTCCTTTTCATAGCTACACTCCTCAACATCCCCAGAACCCACATCTCCCCATCCCTCCCTTTCTCTGTAGCAACAATAGCAAAGATCTTTTTAGCATGTTGCCTATATAACGAGAGCAGGGAGAGGAAAAAATGAAAGCACTTCAAGCCAAGGTCTATCCATGTAGTTATTGTACGAGATGGTTCCTGTCAAAGATGACAGTTTGAAACACTTGACCCACAAAAATGAATTCTCGGCCAGGGCCAAGTGACAGCCCAAAGTGATTCATTCTTTTGAAATGTTTAGGGAGATGGAGAGAGATGTGAGAAGGAGAGTGACATAGAGAGCGATAGAGCAAGACAGAGAGGAAAAGGAAGGGGAGGAAAGAAGACACAAGAAACAAAGGGAGGAAAAAGTGGCAATAGCACAATATGTGATCGGAGGCTGACTGAGATAAATCAATACATTATGGAATTGTATTAATATTGTTACGAGGTGGGCGCTTGATTACTTTAGACTTTCATCATGTTTTAGTCAGAATGTGTGTCCTGAAGAAGGATTTACAAATATGTAAATAAATGATTTTACAAAAAGCATTAGAATAAGTATCTTTTGCCATTATCATCATCTTCTTAAGCTAGCAAGCTACATTTGAAAGAATCTAATTGTATTTTTTTATGAAGATCAGAAGCTGCTATTGTCTACTAAAGTCTGCAATCAAAGACCTATTGTTTAAAAAAATGATCAGAATTGTTTGAAGAATCATTTTAAAATGCATATATGCAATGCAAGAAGGAAGGCTTAATTTGTGAATTGATAGAAAAAGGCAGAGACAAAAAAAGCAAAGGAGGGCAGGTGAGAGAAACAGAGACAGCATGAGTTAGACATCTGATTAATTTCATTTAAATGTGAAAGCAGCTTTAGCCTTTGTTTGTTTTTTAACTTTTTTTGCCTGTTTGAAAATGTCAGCTGGAATCATAGAAGACAGATCATTTTCAGAGAGTTTTTTTAGCAATAGCTCCTGCTAGTCAGCTACGCTTGTTCTATTTCTGCAGTCAAGTCATAAAAAATTCTGAATTTCTGATTTTCGTGGTCTATGTTCCCAGATTTATTTTCAATGGGTTACTTCTGAATACCATGGCAAATGCATCACTTACAAAAAAAAAAGGATACCTCAAATTTATATCTTCAAGTTAACTTAAGTAAAGTTCAAGTATATAGTTTTTTTCTAAGTACAGTTTTATGTTGTAATTATACTACAACACTTTACATTCAAGTGGACTATAATATATATCTAGGGACTAATTTGTCCCACTTTTAGATTGCAAAAAGTATACATGTAATTACGATTTGAGAGATGTTGACTTTGAGTACAAACTAGTTTAGACTGAAGTATTATCTTATTATCTGAAACTATACTGTGAACTATACTACAAGTGATAATCATTTTGGTAGTAATTACAAGAAGTCATACAGATATGAGGGAACAGTTTGCAGGCCCCTTTTAAACATTAACGGAGCATATTTGGGGTCTTGCTCACGGACTGTGCTATATGTTGACCGCTGGGCTTGAACCACCAACCTGCCAATCTTCCTACTGGAAGATGAACACAGTTCTCACTTTCATAAAATTAATTATTTACATACCTGTAAATGCCACTTTTCATTTTACTTGTAGTGAACTACCATTACAACTAATACTATTACTACTACTACAAGCAAATATTGAGAATAAAGTAATAAAAATAATAAGTAATAAAATAAACTTTTCTGTATACTTGACATTATAAGTCAAGGATACTTTAATATCCTGCTTAACTGCTTGGTTCAGCACATTTTGCATCACTATTTCTTTCTGAAAAATGTGTACCGCTTGACTGAAATGTGTACCGCTTGACTGAAATGTGTACCGCTTGACTATTAAATCTGACTATTTTCCATGAAATACAAAATTTCAACATGAAATTATTTCACAAATCAGATATTTTTTCTATTGGTTATTCAAAAACATGTGTGTCCAGACGTTTTGTCATTTTATGGTTGATTTAGAGTACCTTAGAGATTATATTAGCCATAGGCAAAAAAAACAATATGCAAGGAAATCATTTTTCCATTGTTTTCTCTGTGAGGACATTAAAGGGTTAAGTATGTAAATTTGTAAAGTGCCTGGTCTGCACCTGTTTCTCAGTGAACTCAACACTTTAGATGTGGAAAAAAAGTATGTGAAAAGTTTTGCGTTTTAAGGGAATTCTATGTTAGTAAGGCAGCATTGTTAAAATGATTGTTGTGCACACAGCACTGCAAAGATAGCATAGTTTGTATGCTAGTATTTATAGTTCATCCTTTATTGGACACATACAGTCATACACAGTTCAACATGGTGAAATTATTTCTCTGCATTTGATCCATTCTGAAAGGACACTTGCCAGCCCCTTTGAAGCTCCTGGGGCGCTGGGGATTCAGGGTCTTGCTCTAGGACCGTACGACATGTAGATCCTGCCTCTGGATCATGAGACGGCTGCTCTTTCCACTGACCATATATTGTCATATTATAACTATGAAAAGTTATAGTTTTCTTATGAAACTGAAAGCAAAGACTTTTGTTTCAACTTGAAAATTTGTGTCCAACGATCCGGAGGGGCCTGTGACAAGAAACTCTTCTTAAATAAGAACGTAGATTCCAACTCAATTTCCATTGAGGATAGACCATAATCTCTCTCTCAGGTGAATGTGAGTCATCTGACATAGAAATTAAGATGAAGATTCATATGTGCCTAAAAATGTACTCTCTGTAATCCCCGAACAGAACCCAGTACCCTGCATTTGAACTAGCAATCCCCATCATTGAACTCCAGTAATTAAATTTTAAGATATGTAAGAAACACAATGTTTTTCATGAAAAATATCCTCCTAGTAAGTAAAATATGAACTATTGCAGTAGATCTCCTCAAGCTGATTCACATGCACTAAATTGTTGCCCTGGTTGAGATAAAACTCCACCTAATATTGATAATATACCACCAACCTTTCCCCAAATCACTCCAGTTTTTTCTCGAATTAAGGTCTATGTGGGTATGAAATCTGAAAATGATCCATGCAATAGTTTTTTCGGTTATCATGATAAGACAAGAGTTCCGTGGGGGGCGTGGACACGTCGGTGAGGAGATGTGGATAGATAGATTCCTTGTTCAGATTAATACATTAAGAAAGACTAAAAGGGCATTAAAAAGACAACATTTTGCTGTTTAATTATGGACCTAATAAAGAAAGGAATAAATGAGAACAATGAGCTGATTCTTTTTTTAAAAAGCACGTGCAATTTTTACTAAGGCATAAAAAAGAATGTATTTTTTTAAAGAAAATATAATCCTTTAATATGCATTTAAAATACTGTTCTATTGTACTTTTATTGAAAGTGTTATGTCATTCTGTATCATCCAACGGTTTGATAATGCTACACGGTCACAGAAAAACAGGTACAATAGCCAGTAACCTGTTGGATATCACATTACCAAGTATGCAATGTATCTACAGAGACAGCAAAACAACAGGGCAAAGGTCATTGTGGCTGATGAGAGGCATCCCATTGCTTCTTCATTTCAACTGCGCCCCTCAAGACAACGTTATTGTCCTCCCTCAATTATTCCCAATTAAACAGGTCATAATTGTCTTTCGTCCCACATATGAACTAGTAGGATATCCAGGCGGTCTGGATCATAGTCTACTGTGTTAACTCCTCTTTGTTCAAGGTCTGATGTGCAATATGTGTAAATGTATTATATATTGATTTTTTGTTTCATCTTAAGAGGGTGTCAAAATGTCTGTGACCATGCTGTCTATCTGGCTATCTGCTTGTCAGTCTGTCCAGTTGAGCAGAGGAAAGAATTAGATCATAAATAAGAAGAACTCCAGACATCTTATTAATCTGAAAGCGAAAAAAAACGTGATTATGTTTACTGTAAGTGATGTGCTAATGATGATTTTGATTATATTCTTCTGTACGCAAATCTCCCAACATATGTTGTTGTTATTTCAAACTGGCAACCAGGCTAATTTGTCTTAATTACACTGAGTGCGTTTGCAGCCTACTGCCGCCGTCCACTGAGAGAGACAGACACGTTAGATAGAGTGGAGGGCGGGGAGCGCAACATCTGTCTGCTGATGAGTCACACACACACACCCTCACACGCACACACATTCACACACACACACACACACACACACACACATTCACAGAAACACTCAAATATGAACGCACTGAAAAGCTAACAGAGGCATGTGAAATACAAACACACACACACCTCTAATAAAACCTTGGTCCAGCCAACTCGCCACCATCCCTTAGCCCCTACCTTCCCATGTCCTGCTAATGGTGGCCACCACAGAGGTGACTGTGTGCAAATAGGGCCATAGCGCCGATGGCCATCCATCACAAGGCCCCAGAGCAATATTACACCACTCTAATGGCCCACTCTGGCCTTCCTTATGATATTAATCCACAGCCTCACAGCACTGATTTCATTTGTAAAGTGGTGGGGGGAGACAAACTGTGCATTTTTTTCCACTACAGGGATCTAACGGACATAGTCGCTGTGATGCAGGCACCTCTGCTCTCAGAGAAAAACACAAACATGCAAGCTGGCACGCATGCTGTATATGTGCCCTAGTGCTCACTTTGGTCCTCAGCATGCACAGGTACGTGCACACACACACACACACACACACACACACACACACACACACACACACACACACACACACACACACACACATCAAGAATCAATCAGCAGAAGCCCACCCTCTCACTGACTGCCTCCTCAGTCTTCTTCCTGCAGCCCCTCAAACTGCCATTAAAGCCTAATTATATAAAGTAACTACGGCAAGCTGCATACGTCTCAAACTATCTCAGCAAGGTGGCCAAACAGAATTATTTGTAGGGGAGAATTTTCTTCTCATAAAAAATAAAGTATCAAGAAAACAACAATTAAATTGCTCGGCGTACCTTAGAGACTGCAGGGAGCATCAATCCTCAAACACATTTTCACTTTGAACATCTTAGAGACGTTTGGAACCATTGCTGCTGTTTATCCTCAAGTCAGTCTATTGCAGCAAAATATGAGACAATTTTATCTGCATATTTGTCACCCAAGCAACAAAGAAGATGACAGCCAGAAATCTAAACTCATATTGTATAGTTGTGGGCTTTTATCCAGCAAGAGTTTTGGTATTGACTTCATATCTCTTTCACTTAAGAATCAGATCTGGTGACTTTTTGTTGAGGCAAAAGTATAATATTTCTGTTGACTACGATCTTTTTAATTCTAATCATGTCTAATTATCAAGAAGAGAGTGATATCAATCTGGATGGTTCTATTGAGTTTAATCACTCTGCTCCCTATATGCTAGTCATATTAATTATACCGGGACTAAAATGAGTGAAGCAGTGTATTTACTTTTTATTAAATAATGAGTGCCGACCCTCTGGATTGCTTATGTCTGCATCTTGTGTTGTTGTTTTGCAGATAATTTGAAGGTGGGGTTGTTAAATTAGTGCAAAAGGGAGCATCTCATCAAAATGCTCCTCAGAGTCCACAGAAGCTCCCGCCTCAGAGTTCAGCCTCCTCCTTCTCCATAAGCTGCTTTTAATATCGTCATGTTTCTTTGCTCACATGTTCATTACTCTCAGTCTAGTCAGAGTAGACCAGATTAAAGATATTAGTTCAAGTGGGCCAGAGCTTTCTTCCTGCAGTATATACAGAATAACTTCCTTACACATTATCTTGTAGAACAGGAGCTTCACCGCAAGGACCCCTTATTTATCTTGCTATAATGTGATTGTATAGGTAGTCCTAAATGGCACAAATTGACATGGTGGTGTGAGGTAGGTGTCCTCTGCATTATCAACAGCAAAGAACAACAACTGAAAATGGTGGTACTTGTAATGAATCTATGCCAGGAATTATGCCAAATGCTTATTTTACAAACCAGAGAGGGGTGACAAGTACTGCTAGTGACAAGTACTGCTAGTGACAAGTACTGCTAGTGACAAGTACTGCTAGTGACGGTCCCATGCCTGATAAATGGGGAGCGTTGCGTTAGGAGGGGCATCTGCCATAAAACCTATGCCAAATAATTATGCGGAACTCACAACTGATTTCCAAACCGTATCAGTTGAGGCACGGGTTAGCAAATACCATCACTGTTACTGTTAGTCAGAAGGGTCCCGGCCCATAGATGGAAACAGACGATCTGCTGTGGCCAACCCCAAAAGGGACATAATGAAAAACCAAAGTTAGAATTAGCTTGATGTTAATACTTTTTTCCAACTGACTGCTATACCTAATGAGCTTGAATTCAGGCAATTGCCCGATTTTGCAGGAGTCAGTAAGTTATTCCAACATTTTATGGCTCTTGTTATTCAGTCTTAAGGCCCATTTATGCTCAGCTTTAGAGTCATTTACAAATACGCATAAATAATAAGTATCTGAAATAAAAAGCTTGATCATTAAAATTTTTCAAAACAGAAAACAGTTAAACAGAAACAATTTATCCTCATCCTGGAAAATTTGGAGATATTAAGGAATCTAGTACTAGGAGGAGCTTTATCTCCAAATGCTTTTGGCCATAATTTCTCAACTGTTGGTCCAATTTAGTCCAAATATGGTGCATATGAATCAATTTAAAGACATTTTCCTTGCAATATCATATTTTATTCTAGCAGTTCATATTTCACTCACTAGAGGGAGCTTTTTTCATGAAAAACACTGTTTTCTTTACATAACTCAAAAAATCTTCATTGATCATTTTCAAATTTTATACCCACATATACCTTAATGTGAGAAGAAAGTTTATTGATTTTGGGAGAGATCAGTGGTATATTTCTGACACTACAACATATGGCCCAAAGCTTTTTGGGCCATAAATTCTAGGCATTGGTCCGAGTTTGTCGAAATTTAGTTTGTATAAATCGACTCGTGGAGATAAATTTTGTTTATATCTTTTTCTTACCCATATTCTGATTATACATTCCTTATTTTACACACTTTGGGGAGTTTTTTATTGTACTAAAAATATCGTGGAAATAACATAAATTTTGGTTCAATTTGGGGAGACGTGTTAAAAGTCCGGCCCGGGGCCAATCGGGGAACTTTGTCAGGCTTTATAAGGCCTGCGGCTTAAGTCATAAAATCTATTTTTATGACCCTTTAGTACTGTCAAACAGCAGGGATAAAAGGTTATTTATCTTTTCACCTCATGGTGGCAGCACCATGGTAGCTCTGTGTGACTGTCGTCGTGTCGTCCCCCCCCCCCCCAACACCACCACCACCACCACCACCACCAGCTTAAAGTTTTATAATGGCGACAGCAGATAGTGAGAGCTGCCACTTCCAGGAAATAATTAAATTGCAACATTTTCTGCCGAAATCTGAAACAATTGTGTTTGTTTAACTTGCCAAGAGGCTGTTGCTGTGTTTGAGGAATTCATGTAAAGAGACGCTACCTGACAAAATATGCTAATGCATACGACAAGCTATCAGGGAGCGACCACACTGAGCAGGCGTTGTACAGCAATTGCTTGTATGACAGTATAGGTGTAGGTGTCAGATATTTCTACATTTACTTATGTTGAATATGTAAATGTTTTTACGGTAAAATATATGTTTAAAAATGGCTCAATCTCACTGCTTCAAACATCAGTGCATATTGAAACCTGTTAGTAAGCTTGCAAGATTCAAAACGGGTCGGGGGGGGGGTGACCTGGAGAACAGATGGTGGGCTGAGAGGACGGTCTGCTGGCTGGATGTCAGAGCCCAAGATGTTCTTTGTTGATTTCTTTTTTTTTTAAGACCACCACTGGCACAAGCAAGGCATACAAAGATACAGTCACCAACTACACAGTGTCTCACATACAAACGCACACGCACACACAACATATGAATGTCAAAAGCTAAAAGTGTCAATCTAAAAAGGACACCAAGAAGCCATCCTTCACATTTTCAAATTCCATCTTACATTTGGCAAAAAGAACATTTTATAATTTGACTCATGTGAACCAGTATATTGCCCATCCCCGGGCAAACACACACACACACACACACACACAAACACTCAGACACACGTACATTCCAACTAAAAAAACCCGATACCTGAATTCTTTTAAAGCCATGACAACAACCCTTGCGGATTGCAGCATGGCCCCTTTATCAAACATTAGATACATCACTGCGGTATAGTCTCGCTATTCATTCATGCTCGTATCCAACTGTGTTAAATCATAAAAAAAAACTGTCTTAGTCTGTCCTATGTAAAAATGTCATCGCTTGCTGAGGACGAGCAGAGCTGTTGCAGACAGCGGAGGAGTGGAAATGAGGGTAGCAGAGGAGCGGGGATGTCTGGTGATGAACGTGTTGAGCCAGAGGTCAACCAACTCCAGCAAAACCCAGAAACAATAACACACAGAAATGCAGACACACACACTGTACTTGTAAATTGTTCTATTCACTTACTGAAAAACACTGGAATTTGAATAACCCCTGGTCATGAAAACAAACTTTGTGAATACTAAAAGATTTTGATGCCTTTATTAACGATTGACTATGTTTTGAGTTCATCTGAATCTTCTTGTATGATGTCCATGAAACTTCTAATACGTTGTGAATACTAATGGCACAGTGAGCAGTGTGTGATAAGTGATGAAACATCTTTGAATGCTGCGCTGTCCTTGGCTGACTGTTGGGTGCAGTTTCATTATGGTTATTCACTGTACTTTGAAAATTTTGCTAAACCCGGCAGGTATCAACAGCCTCAAAGCTGTGTCTTTAAGCACTCCTATGTGTCTTTGCAGCCCTTGAACTTAAAAACAGAGCGGATTGAATGAGCATAAGAGACAGAAGTGATATTGGTGAGCAAAGAAAATTTTGTATAAAAGTGGAACACTTAAAATACAAAACTCCATTGCCAGAGGTAAAAAGCTGTCAGAGATGGCCTTCTAGCCTAATGACAGACAAAAGCAGACACAATATTTCTATCGATATACTCTAATGAAAAGATTAAAGAAGGAAATAAATAAAGATAGATAGAAGAAGGGCGGAAGTTTGCTCTTTATTGTACCATGCTGAATAAAAGACATACTACAACCACGCCAAAGGCAACCGTGACAAGTAAAGGGAGCATGAAAGGAAGGAGCTAAAGTAGAAACGCTGAAGGAAATTAAAAGTTAGGCTGTACTATTTGAATCATTGAAGAGGGGCCAGGAGGGCAAACCAAATATTCCTTAACGTCTGATTCTGAGTCTGAATATTAGCGGGCGAGGCTTTAAATGTAAATATGCCATTATGCTGTCATTACAGTGCTCACATCCGTAGGCTCACGGGTCAGCCCAGCCACTGTTAATTTTGCAGGCAAAAGCTTTTTTCCCCTCGCAACGTTCTTGAAATGTTAATAACTTTCTATTAGTTAATGTAGCGTGACTAAAATTCCGATTAGATATAATTCATTTTAATATCTGTGACTGGCCGGCCTGATCATTTTCCGCCGCGTTCTCCCTGCCGCATTACACGATTCTAAATTGGACTCATTTACATTGGCTGGTTAAATCAAGGCCTTCTCATGCAATTTAGCTGTCATCAAATCAATTTTGTAATTTTCTTTGCTCTTTGAGGTACGACTGTTTCTGAATTGAATAATACCAGCCATCACATTTAATTAGCCGTTATAGCATGTGTCAGGACAGGATGGGATGCGGCGACATCTCAAATGCGACGAGACAGCATCGGCAGCCACAACTTAGACACATTAGTTACGTTATTGTGTTAGAAAAGGGCCATTTTCCCTTCACCAAGGTTTAAGCTGCAAACTGCAGCTTAATTGTACATCATTTGTTGCTTTTTCTCGGTTTGGATAAGTGCAAACTTAGCCTTTGTTAGCTTAGTCTGTAATATTTATTTATTCTCTGAGTTGAAATCTGGTTTCTTGGCGGAACAATACACCTCACAGTAGATGTGCTGGGAGTTTTGGTTGGACCACAGTGGGTTAGGCAGCCACTGGAGTGGAGCTCCCATGCGGCTTTGCTGGATGGCGACTGAACCACAAGGACAGAGGGACAGAGGGCCGCACACCACAGGGACTCTGGGATAGCTCAACCTTCCCTGGAAGAACCGTTGCCTTGGGTAAGTGGTGGTGTCGCTCCAGATCAGAGGACAGTGAGGCCCTGGAGGGGAGGCGGGGAAGGGTGGGGCAGCAGGAGCTGAGGGGGATCAGGGGGAAGATGAGGGTTGGTGAGACACTGAGAACTAGGGATAGGAGGGCAGATCTCGGTGGGAATAGCAGTGAATAGGTTGGTTTTCATTTGACTGGAGATAGCATTGTAAATACGGGCTTAGAGATGATAGCGCAGAGGCCGGCATTCAGGTTCTTTTTTTTTTTTGCATGTTTGAATGACAAAATAAAGTTTTTTCTCCCTTAAAACGTTTCATGAAACATTTCACGATTCCTTTTCTAATACTAAAATTGTTGACGCTGCCAGAGAAGGAAGAAATAAAACCTTATCCAATGAAAAAAGTTTTTAAACATCTGAAATTTCAATACGTTTTCATACTGGGGAAATATGAGAACATAAACAGTCAGAGCCTCATCAAAGCAGTTAAACCTTGGAGTGTACCAGTAAAAAATATAAGAATGATGGATTCATACGCCACAATCCTGTGTAACCACAGCCATACAATTGTAAGGTGGTGCTACGGTTAAAGGAGAATCAAGGCGGAGGTTTACATATTGCCCAAACTAGGTTTCAGTGTGCTTAAAAAATGATGGACCAGAATTTTAATTTGAGTTTCTAAAAGAAGAATGTGGAGCGTGCTTGTATCAGCAATGGATCTGAAAATCCAAGAATCACTCTTCCAGTCCCACAGCATGGTTTTTTCATAATGCTTTGAAACTAGGTAATGTTCCAACCTTTAAACCTTGATTGGAAAAAGTTGGTAAATTTAATTTCCCCATGTTTTGGACCGCATTCAAACAAATTGCCGGTGTGCTTCATGTTAGTATTCCAAGTCAAACGCAGACAAGAACATTTCATACAGCTTGAGGGTGTCAACCTTCGACGTTCTGGCTAATGTTACTGTAGTTTTTCAGATAGTTGAGCTAATAAGTTTGAATTTGGTATTTAAAAAAAAAAAAAAAAAAAAGGTATTCACTGCCCTGAGCGTAATATCTCTACTGTGCCACCTTTAGCAGCAACAGTATCAACCAACCGCTTCTGATATCTCGCAATCTGTTTTTGACATCACTGTTTCTTTGGTTTGTCATCAGGATTATAAAAAACGAAAATTCTGAAAAACAATAATAATAATATGATAATTAAAAAGAATATATTGTTATAATAAAGAGAATAAAAAATACTGAGATCTGTTTATATAGTTCCCTCACTCATATCTAGGAGTGAGAGGAGTTTGGCGCAGAGCCAAATAAGAAAGCATGAACTCCACAGACGGGTTTTTTTACTTTAGCTGCCTGAGAAATAGATAAATTGCCAATTTTGTAGCTCTTGGGCTCTTCAATGTGCCTTAAATCTAAATGGCTTAAAGGACCTTGTATTAAAGTTGTCTCTTGGATTATGATTTAGGCTCATGTCCTGTAAAAGGTGGTTCTCAAGTTATTTTGGCCATCTCTGTCAGCTTTGTAAATGTCCATCTTGGCTCATTGGAGCACTTCAGGGATTTGCTCTCTAAATCTTCCATTGCTGAGATTTCTATCAGAGCCATAAATTTCAAAGGGCGTAGCAACACCGGAGCAGTATTAATCCACTGGCTGTTGTAGTGTTATGCAAGAGTGTTGTTTATTGGGAATATATTCACTTCTCCCATGACGTGTGAGGGGTATTCTATATTTTGAACAATAAAGAATAAATGATGTGAATAAAGCCAATATCAGCTTTTGATGACTTCCCATCTTGTAAAATGTTGTACAAGCCTTCCTTTTAATCAGGAACATAGGCAGCTGATAGAGCTAAACTCTCAAATCCCTTCATCTTTTTCAGTGATCTCCTCCCTCCCCCCCCCGTCTCTCTCTTCCCGTCAGCGTTGCGCAGAGAGCGGCTGATGTTTTAATCATGGCCGCGGGGCTCATTGTGATGTGCAGCCACCTCTGGGGTCGCTAATTGTCTCAGGCCAGGCTGGCTCTGCTGATCACCCTGCGTCTGGAATGGCTAATGACTCACAGCAAGGTAGAGAGAGAGACATACTTCATATAAAGAGCGTTGGATCTGTTTGTGTGTGTGTGAGCACAATGATTCATGCCTATGCATATAAGCACATAACAGAACATGGAATTAACTTCCCACAGAGCTTGATTACCACCACTCTCGACTCAAGGCCAGCTAATCACCACAAACCTCCCTGCTACCGACCGTCGCTTCAACACTTGAGCTCGTCTCACAATATATATCTGTATAAACTCACAGCTTGCAAAGTAGCATTTCCTTGCTTTTCTCACACACCTGCTCTGAATATGCATGTGTGATAGGAAAGAATAATGCATTTTACCTGTTTGAAATAGCACACGGCGAAGATTTCTACATGATTAAATTAATTCAACAAAAAGATTGCCGAATCTGTTAAAAGCTGAGCAGGAGGAACATTAGTAAAGACAGGAGACACTATAAATGTTTCATGAATTATCTGTGTAATGATATATTAACACATAGCATTGAATCTCTGCTCCATTTCCATTCCGGATGACGACTCTATAAGAATGAGCAATTACAAAAACTAGAACCACTGATCAGTGGTTACCAACCGTTTGTTCCAGACCTCCACAACAGTCATTAGAGGTTGCAAAATAATTAATTGTGTAGCAAATGATCAACTTACTAAATTCTGTGAGTGCTTTTTGAATTACTTATATACTTTTAGGTGTATTTTTTTTCGAATATTAATTTGATGACATCACATGAGAGGGAACGATTTCTTTTTAAAGCGGTAGTGGTGCTTTTTCTTACGATTTGAGAATTTTAATTAAAACTATATATAAACATCAACAATGTCCCCAGGGAAAGAAGGGAGATATGAGACATTTTCTTGTTGAGGAAATGAACAAAAAGTAAGATTCAATGAAACTCAATACTTGAGTTATATTGAAATTATATTGATAATCGATTGATCTTCTTTGGGCAGGCCTTAAAACAATCTCAATTAACAACAAGTATTTTATTCTGTCATCCAGCCCCTTCAAAGGTAATGTAACTATTTTCATGAATGTGATTCTTAAGGTAAATTTGTCGGGTTTGACTTTAGAGCAGAGGTTTTGGAGGGCGGACAGGCAGCCAGGCTTTACATATAAAAGTCTGAAATATTATGGATCCGTCTTCGGCCACAGAGCCTTCGTGTTAACATGCTCACTCAAAAACTATTTCATGGATAATTTCCAATTTTATACCCACATATATCTTTGGGCGAGGAAGGGCTGGATTGTTTTTGGAAAAAGGTCAGTTGTGTTTTTTCGACAATAAAGGGAGCCTTATCTCCAATGATTTCAGGCCATCATTTCTCAACTGTCCAGTTTGTCCATATTTGATCCACATGAATCAATGCGAGGAGATCTATCTATTATAAATCATATTTTACTCAAATAGTTCATATTTTAAATAATTGGGGGATAATTTTTTAGGAAAACACGTTTTTTTTTCACAAAAAATAAATATTTTTGGATTTATCCTCACATTAAATGTGGGGAGTTCAAACAAAGGGATGCTTTAACAACGCTGGAGATTGGGGACTTCTCTGGGATATACACTTGACGTCAGAGATGACTGTGTAGGCCTAGTTTCAGATTATAATATGGGGCCCATATGGGGCCAGATTATAATATATTTAAACCAGTCTTTTTTCGTTGTACAGAGATTGGCTGATGATGGTTGGACCTATTCCCACTTATGCCTCATAGCATAAAAAACACTAGTCCTGACGGTTGAATGCCGATCATCGATTACCGAAATATGCATGTACTTTGAACTGTTGAAATGAATTAAGGACAGACGGTACTCTCCTTAAACCAATTGTATGATATTCGGAAGTGAAAATAAAACTTTGTAAGCCTCGTTCAGTCCATTAAGTTATTTAATGGGGTTTTGTTCGAGGACTTCAGGGCTTGTGGCTAAATCTGAGCTCCCGCTAGCTTTAGCTGCCCTGCTATCGTTAGCTTCTGAACTTGCTCTGTTCATAGGGTGATTATATTTGAAGTGTGTGATTAAGTTTGTTGTGCCGAATGCTATCGGGGTTGTTCCGTCGCAGTTTTTTTTGTCATTAGCGTTTTAAAACTATAAATTACAGCATGTATACATAGAAACAGCGGGTCCGTGGCTGGCTCTGAGCTCCCACTAGCTTTAGCCGCTCTGACAATATTAGCATCTCAACTTGCTGTTCCTCGGGGTGATAAAATTTGAAGTGTGTGATTAAGTTTGTTGTATCGAATGCTTTCAGGGTTGATCTGCCGCAGCTTC
This sequence comes from Lophius americanus, assembly GCA_037951165.1. Taxonomy (NCBI): domain Eukaryota; kingdom Metazoa; phylum Chordata; class Actinopteri; order Lophiiformes; family Lophiidae; genus Lophius; species Lophius americanus. The sequence goes on along the minus strand of JBBDHG010000076.1, from coordinate 4,789,674 downwards.
TTTTGTTGTAACGTTTTAAACCTATGTGTTTTATGTGCAATTAAATACTACAGAGTATGTCATATATATTAAATCGATACATAAATTTTAAACAGCTGGTCCCTGTGGTTAGATGAAGAAATAGTACTTTGGGGATTTTCAATGGTTCATCAGTGAGTATTTTTGGCAGTAGGTCAGAGTACGGCGGATGAAGTCAAATTCAAAAGAATACTTCTCAAATTTATTAATTCTTTCATTCAATTTCTGAAACCTGTTAATCTGTAGCGGGAGGGCTTGAGCCTATCCCAGCTGAAATAGGGTGTCATTCCAGGCGTGGCACACAGGCAACAAACTTCCAGTTTAAGATTAACAATAATTCACAATCTCATTTACGGGCTGATCTAGTAAGAATCATTGTGTGAATGACAACAGGTGCAAACATGGTGGAGGCGGGAATATTTAAATGAGGTTTTTTTTTCGCTTGTTACCAGTTTCTGCCTTGGATAGTTTGAACAGAGAGCAAAATGAACACAAGCTGCAGCTACGAAATATGAATATTACTGAAAGAAACAGTAGATGGGAAAGTATCGGCTAAGAAAGTCAGTGCTGTGGGTAAAACAAGAGGAACGAGAAATGAAATTAAGATGATGAAGATGGCAAGATTTAAGAGGAAGAAAATAGAAAATAGCTCATATTGAAACGGTTGATAAAACAGGTGGGGGGCCCGTGAAAGATATGCGTCTGACCGCTATTTAGCAGCAGATGCAGCTCACTTTCTGCCAGGAGCAGATTGAACGTAGGTGCACAATAGCACACATACATTTTCTTCCATATTTACCAAATCAAAAATGAATGCGCTTTATGGGGCAGCATTTTTGCTAAATATAGTTGTCTTTATAATTTGACCTGGATCTGGTCTGGCAATGACCATCAGTACCCTGGCAAGAAGGATCAAAGATGCGATACAAGCAGTGGTCTCTCAATCCAATGGGTTCCACCAAGGAACAGCCGGGGAATGGAGAGGAGGAGAGCGGACAGGAGGAGCGCTTCAGGCTCCTCCTGGGCTGTATTGTACATTTATGTACAACCCAGATCCTGTACGAACTGGGTTGTACATAAATGCTCCTCCAGTGCATCTAAATAACGGAACCCGTTTTTCAGTGGGCCAAAAAGTCTGTCCGCAATGCTGTGCCGATTAGCAACTCCCTTCTATAAGTATTAAATACAGACGCAATCACAAGCTTCACAATTCTGTTCAGGCTTAGTAAATCACATTGTTTTGCTGAATTAACCTACACAAATGGACTCCTCCCAGTGTTTTGCACCTGTTATTACATACGCAAACCTTAAGTAAATCAAGCCCTGTGAGTAATATCTGTGATGAACTGACGGCTTGTCCAGGGTGTACCCCGCCTCTCGCCAAATAAAATATGTCGGACCTGTGATGAGATGACTAGTCCTGGATGCATTTCACCCAATAACAGCAGGGATAGACTCCAGACCCCCTTGCCAGAACAGCATAATCGGTTTCAGAAAATGAAATGAATGATCATCTAGTTTCTGAGCCAGCAGTGTTGGTTTCAGCTTTTTAGTTTACAAGTAAGTGAAGCATCTCACCGCCACCTACGGACTAAAGCCACTGCTTGGATTGGTCGTTTCTGGGCAACTGTAGGAACATGGCCGTTTATTCCTGAAGAGGACATGCTTCCTCTGAAGGTTCATTCTAATGATGTGTTTGTACACAAAGTGAAGCCCCTTGCTGTCTTGTGTTTCTCATGTGAGAATAATTTGTGTTTACTCACCAGAAGACTCTGCTGTACATCAGGCATAAGCCAGTGAGCAGAACCAATAATTCAGCCTCTAACTGAACTCAGAGCTCACCAGAGATCTATTCTCTTCTCATTTTTCCTCTCTCTCTTCAACGGGGCTATGTGTTCTAAGGTGCTTTCTGATCCTCTGCTCTGCCTGGTGTTCACCACACAACACTCTGCAAAGCTCCTGGCTCCTGCTATGGTAAAGTTAAACAGATTTTAACCTTTGAGTATATTTGAATAAGGCTTTTAATTTCAGGCGATTCTTATGAAAATTCCTCCCGCTGGACCTTGAGAGGACCAGGTATCAAAATCAACACTGGTGAGTGTATGTCAGCAAGTGGCAACAGTTTAAAAAAAAATCATTGTAGATTGTGTGAAGAGACATAAGCTGGAGATATCTATGGATTTATTGCAGAAATCCTTTAAATACTGTGAAATATTTGCAGTGAAACGTGAGAGGAAATTCTTGGGAGCCAGAGGTTAAATGGTTAAAACACGTTGAAGAGATCATTCACCATTAAGAAATTTTTCTTTCTGAATCAAACATTCCCCGCTTCATGAAATCCAGACCTTAATCTCTTTCTAAGCTCGGAGCGGCACCCTGGGTCTGCATTGCTGGCTCTCGGATGATGTGGTCTTAGGGTAAAGGGCCTATTGCTTATGTTGCTGATTGTACAACTGTGGATAAGGCTTTCAGGTGATGTGGACATCCATAAGCCCTTGGCAGTCTACACTGACAGAATACAGATCTCTTCCCCTGAATTCTTTTCAAATGTTCACACAATAAGAGTTTCCTGATCATGTCTCATTCATTCATCAGTTTCCTCCAGTAATTCTTCATGGCCGTCAAATCCTATGTTGCTGTTCACTAGCTAGTCACAGTTCACCAAGAAGCAGGACTCAACATGTTGTTTTCAACAATGCATCGCTCTATGACTGTCCTTCAAAATGATCTACAGGGAGTGAAATGAATTTTAGTGGTGAGACATCTGTGTTTAGTGAGAAAAAAGTCTTTCCTTTCATTTCAAATCCTTCATGGCTACATACACATACCGTGATTCTCTGCAAAACCAATAGAATTCATTACATCTTTGTGTCTATTTTGCTGTTTATTAATGTCTATGAAAATGAATAAATAGCAACTGAAGTTTTGCGTATGTATTATAACAAAGCATGTGTCTGACTCCCCTTCCCTCCAACCGCTGCCCTTATTAGCATACAATCTGAATGCTGAGAGCAGCAACAATGGTGAGGTCACTACCGGTGGATGGGGTCAATTCTCAGCACAGCTTGGCAACATGCTCTGTATGTGTCTTTGCATACTTTAGAAAATCTATTGCAGTGGGAAGTTAAGTGGCGGTGAATGCCAATAGTAGACCTCCTTAACGGCCTTCTTGAAAATATAAAGCATGCCCCCCCCCCCCCCCCCCCCCCCCCCCCCCCCCCAATGGCGCTATGCTCCATTTTACCTTTTGAAGAGGCAATCCAAGACTTTAACCCCTGGGATATTATCTATCTCCCTTCTCCTATGAACAGAATGGCCAGGACTCATAACTTAAAAAAATACAATTTTGTTCTGTCGGTCTGGTCCAGCCTCCGATAATCCGAATCCACTTTTAGAGTACTGATAAGACAACCTATTAAAAGTAATTATAAAGCGGGTGGTACAAATTGTTAGTGCTTTTGCTATCTTCAAAATGTCTTAATGTCTTGAAATAGCCCTGGTGATTTAAATCATTTTAGCATTTCCTTGCAATTAGCTTTCCAATAATAATACTGAAGCTAATTTCTGCACCACGTTTGACATTATGAATGTAATTGGCGCCCATTCACACCCCCACTGTGACACATCTATCAAGTCTCATGTGCGGCATTTATGTGTACTGTGTGTGTGGGTGTCTGTGTGTTTGGCAGCCAATGCGTGCACTAACACTTCCATTTAAGCCGTTTTTCATCTTTACCATAAACAGTCACCTTTATTTATCTTCTTTTTTTTTTAACCAAATCTATCATCCCTACATCGTTATAACGACTTGGCATTGATTGCATCCTCTCTTTCAATTTAACACTCTCAATAAAAAATAAGAATCCACAATGCATTCTAATTACACTTCTTAGGTGACCTATGTAACGACTGTTTCCCAATGAAGGCTCATTAATTGGCCTGTCACAGTTCAGTTGGAGGCTATTGTGGCACTGTCCTTTTCATAGGCACAAAAGCATGACCAGCATCACTGAATGCTCATATAAAAGAGCCCCAATAACAGTTAAAATGCTATTAAAGGGGGATGAGGCACAGCTATGCTGCTGCTCTCACTAATTTGAGACACTGACTGGAGGGCTATGCGGAAGACTCTCTGGGGAAAACTATTCCCATGACTCCAGCATATGTTGTGAGCGCGCGCGTACACACAAATGGACAGTCTCTGTACACGCACACTCGAGCAGACATTTCTAATTGCCAGTGGAGTGTGAACTGTAGCTGATAATGTTCTGGTCATAACAATCTTTCTCTTAAACAAATATTCGCAGGCATGTGCTCACACACACATGCATGCATGCTGGTAAATATAGTGGCTACTGCAAGGTATACTTTCAGATTCTTATAGTCTAAAGCGGATAGATGCAGCATATCATTTTAAAAAAGACCACGTTAGAAGGGCTGAATAGACTGGAGATTACTCTGAAATTGTAGCTTTTGGTATTCCGTGATAGATAGCCATTGGTGGGAACATGGGTCAGGGACAGCACAGATTACTGGGTTCTAAAGTAATTAAGTGATTTGTGCTTCACATTTTTCAAACATTTTATATCCCGAGAGCCGTGTTATTCTATAGAATTGGTCAGATAATGCAGGGAAATTTGAACGCATGGGAAGGCAAGCTTTTGATAGGAGATAGAGCTCTCTGAAAAGCAGCGGCTCATGATGAATTATTTGGTAAATTTAGACCACTGTTTTGATAGAAGCTAGCCTTGTGAGAGATAACAAAACAGTGCTTTTGGCATTTGAAAATTATTCTGTTTAAGGGCAATCTGTGACCAAGTTTTCAAATGAAACGAAGAAGAGAATAGAAGGTTGTTTCTCTTGGATAGATGCCAGATTTCAAGAATCACTCCTTGCCCACCAAAGTGCAATTCTAAAACACTCTTTTATTTGTGATTTGAATTGAGCTCAAATGAGAGGAGGCAACCAATTGGTTTTATCTAGCACATATTAATAACTTTCCACATACAGGGCGACAAGAAAAAAATAATAAAAAGGCATGCAAATAAACATTCAAATCCAGTGCCCACTCTTCATCTTACTCAAGAAAAACACTCAGAACAAACTAATTATTCTAAATGTGTATATGCTTGGTCTAATCTGGTATCATCCTTTAATAATACAGATTGAATGGCCTGATATTTAGAAAAAGGCTACCCCATACATACTTAATATCATTACTGGCCATATTAACCTATGGTAGATCTTAATTACATTTAGTTCCATTTGGTTGATCGTGCAAATCACACAGCTGGGGATATTACAAATGGATACAAGGATTTTTATTTGCATAAAGTTAACTTTCCACTCATTGTGCAGAGTTTCCAAACTGACACTACACAAATATGGTATTAACTTTTAAGTCTGGTAAATATTTATCATATTCTGCAAACCCAAACCACCGCTGACCGAGTCTCGCCAAGAAGCATTTTGCATGTGTGTGTATCGTAAGTCGCATATCATATTCACCTGTGCCGCAAAGTTCTGTTGCAACATGTACTGTTGTCCTAACTAACATGTTCCTTTTCTCAAGTTGATAAAAACTGGATGGCTGTCTTATAATTACCTAGATTTCTTTATAGTACTTTGTACTCCACCACATAGATCCCTTACTGGGGCTCATTGCAGAATTGTGATATCACTGAAAAGTCCGGGATATTATGGAATCATCACTGCGTCCGACGCTATTGACTATTTCAAGGATCATTTACAAATTTAATACATATCACATATCCTTTAGTATGAGGAAGAACTGGATTTATTTTTTGGAACGCTCCGTTGTATATATCCAACACAAAAGGGAACTTTTCTCCAAAAGTTTTGGGCCAGAATTTCTCTGGTCTTCTGTTCTTCTTAGCCAACTTTAGTCCAAATTTCATGCATATGAATTGACTCGTGTAGATATGTCTAGTATATTTTGTATTTTACACAGATAGTTCATATTTTTGTAGAGGTTCATTTCTTTCATTCCGCTTATTCTGTTCAGGGCCGCAGGGGCTGAAGCCTATCCTAGTTGACATAGGGCAAGAGCTTTTTTCCTAGTTCAATCAGGGGGTTTTGCTTGTTCAATGCAGGGGATTCAGGGATTTTGGGAATATGCCCTTGCTGTCAGGGACGGCAGCATAGGCCTAGTTTTAAAGTCATGCCATCAAATTTGCATTAAATTAAGTAAAATGCACCCACCGGTAGCATTTCAACATAAATTCCACGCATCATATGCTTCCTATAAACTACAACAAGCTAAATAATAGCTAACCATCACAGGATGGTGAACAAGCAGGGTTGGGAAACTACTAAGAAACACCTTTATGGGAATATTCAGAGGGCTAGACTTTCAGTGGTACAACCAGGAACTTTGGTTTACAAAGCGCTTCCACCCCTATCTGGGGTAAGAATAAATTAAACTCTCAATAGTTTTTAGTGTAAAACAGCATATAGAGAGAAAATGGAAAGAAAAACACATTTATACCTGACCTGCAGACACAACATGTCCACTTGCCTGATGTTGAACATTCAAGGTACATCAAAAAGACTTGTTTTTCATGCCATGTCCTGTCATTTTCAACATCATGAATGTGCATCTCAGGTGCCAATGGCCATTAACAAGACAGTAACTGTCAAACCAGTTAATAAAATACCAGCAAGTCCATACAGTGGTTGGGAAGTGACGGTATTCTGGCACTGTCTTGACTCAGAGTCAGGAGGAGGAATACCCGTCCCGCTATTGTGCACAAAACCCGTGCTCTCCGTACCTCTTATGCATGCAAGGCCTAGGTAGCGCTCCTTTTGCGAAGCCTGGATGACTCGTCTGTTTACTCCATACCAATATTTGAAACTCTCCTCATGCCAGATCAAAGATTTTAGTTTTAGAGACGGTTTTCATATTGACCTCCACCAATGAGAGCTGGAGGAGCTTATATGATTAGTGCTGGCTGTCTGTGTGTTTGTGTCTGTGGGTAGATGGATTCATAAGTTTCTAGAGTGGATAAATGATACTGATAAACATCATGTTTTTTTTACAAATCCTACTATGGCAACTCCATCACCTGCCATAACCTGCCTCTGATTGGTTTGTTATGACAATGATGTTTCTCATATCATTGAAGTTCTTTCGGTGAGGAGCTTCGGGAGTAGCTCATAGTGTGGACATAGTAAAATTCATAAATTCTCTTAGCAGAGGTTTGCAGTGTGTAGTTCCTAATGATTCTATAACTTCAGTTTACAACAGTTTTATAACAGCTTCATGCGTCAGTCACTATCCTGAAGTGTCACCAGCATTATTTATCGATACCAAACTGACAGCAGCTCTATCTATTATGTGTCACATGTGCCTCAAATCTGAAGTGAAGCTTTCTTTCTAATATTGCACCGTAGGTATAATTTAAATGACATAGGGGATGAACAATCCTGAAAAATGTGCTGCATCCATTCAATTTTTCTATTTCATGCTTTAAGCAAATGCAGTTGGTTGGAAATAATTGTGATTAAAGTTCTTTCATAATTCATATTTGCTTTCACCATTTTTGCATCCAAAACTATTTTATAGTTTTACAGAAATTACAAAGAGTTTTCTAATACTGGTGTTTCTTATGTGAAAGTGAGAATCATATGAGGAAGAGACCCCAAGTGACCTTGAACCTTGGTTTTATTTTTGTGTGTTTTGCCCGGGGCCATGCAGAGACCTTTAGAAGAGCGGGTGCTCAGAGTTAGAATGGGCCACAAAGAACAATATTTTAACATACCTTACACAAGCATCATCATTTTCAGGATAACTTGTTGAATTATGGCAACCTATATCGAACAGAGTGCACCATCGAATCTTACAAAAAATAGCATCATACAATCTCATTCTGCGCTCACTCTGCGCCAACTGATGTGTTTTGTGTTGGAACCCATTAAACATCACAGAATATCATTCATTTACGATTAAAATAGGACTGAATTTGATTGGGCTGTTGTGTCATTCTTCATAACAGCAACTCTCTGTTGGCAATTTTCCCAAAAATCTCTAAACCCAGCTACGAATGGTTGACAACCCAGCCACAAATCACAACCAAGCGACTTAGGGTTGACAACCCAGACACACAGTGCCTCTAGTGCTGGTCCCAAGCCCACAGAAATGGAGAGGGTTACTTACGGAAGGGCATCCAGCATAAAATTCTATGCGAAATCGACATGCGGAACTCGGTGTTAACTAATACTATCACTGGTAATGTTACCCAGCAGGGTGCTGCCGGTAACTAATGGAATAAACAGACGATGTATCATGGCAACTCGAAAGAGAAGCGCAAAAAGACAAAGAAGAAGAAGAATTTGTCGAAAAATGTCTATCAACTCACGGTGGCTACTTGGAACTGAAAAACTTTCCTTTTACGGTCCCTGTAACTCCCTCTGTGACTTCAGCCTTCATCCCTTCATCTTACCCATCATTGCATTCCTGATCCATCCATAACAACTCTTGTTCATGAGTAATAATGAACCCACTCTAAATGATGAACATTAAATTACTATTGCTTATGTAATGTAGTGTTTATTGATGGTTTTCCTATAATCGAACCTTCAATCATGTAAACAACAAACACGTCCCATTCTAAAAATCAAAAATCTGCTCTATGTTACATGCCTTTACATTGTTGGCAATTGTAAGCTTACAAATATAATAATAATAATAATAATACATTTGATTTATAACGCACTTTACATTTTCGATCAATCCTCAAAGTGCTAAAATAGTATAGCACTAAAATAGTGTTTGATTTTGTATCTCTATCAAGATGCCAAAATGTATGAACCAAAAATCAAAACAAATAGATCAACTCTCACGATCAGGGACACATTTGACTGTGTAGTATGTTTATTTATTGCAAAACTTGGAGAGAGAGAGAGAGAGAGAGATGAGAGAGAGAGAGAGAGAGAGAGAGGAGAGAGAGAGAGAGAGAGAGAGAGAGAGAGAGAGAGAGAGAGAGAGAGAGAGAGAGAGAGAGAGAAGCTTTGGTCCCTTAAGCAGAGTTTTGTAACTATCTGGCTGCTATTGCTGCTTTTACTGTGGAATGAGGGATTCAAACATGATAATCACTGTCTTTTCAAGCAAACAAAACAGCATCACATTATCCCACTACAAAACCCACTCACCAGGCAGGTAAAGTTCCCTTTTCATTATCTCTCTCTGCAGTAACCCAGCGATTACAACCACACCAAACAGGTAACATCATGGATCCCCTGGAATCAGGTGAAAGGTCATGAATGATGAAAATTCAATTATTTTATTATTTTATATTTATTTTTATTTTTTCTTTTTTAAATTAAATTATAATTAACTGTTAGAAAATTTTGATTGAGACCAAATTGAGGATTTTGCCATTTGGATATTGATTATTTACAACAACCACCCAGGTGGTGATTTAGTAAATATCCAAAATCAGCGCACATTCACGACTTGACCCTTTTCTTTGGTGGCTAGAACTCTGGAGTTTCAGTTCCTTCTGCTTGTTCCACTTATTGACCTGATGCTCACACTTTGGCCACAAACGCACCCTCCCTCAAACATGTCTCCCAAAATATCTTATCTACAATTATAATTATTGTTTTTTTTGGCAGGGACATTGTATATTAATAAACATTTTTGCAAATGTACCGGAGTTAGCCAAAAGGCTGTTTTTCATTCGCAGTCCCTCGACAGAAGAAAAAAAACAGCAAGACAAAAATAATCTAACAATTATAATAATGTGACTTCAGTAATCGCAGTTAATCGTAAAAACGATGAATCATGACATCCCTACTCATCACCGCAAAGGCAAAACACAGCAAAGCTTGTTAATGCTTGAATTATATCACAAATGTTAATTTTTGATATGATTTGAAATTTTACCAATACTTCATAAATTGTGTAAAAATTGTGATGTGTTACAAATTGAGGATATTCAGCAAGTCGACTAGTAAGTATTACATTGCATCCAAATCGATTTATGTCAAAGATTGAGCCTCGCCACCCTTCAAAGGACACTCGTTTTGGTCGCGTATATCTATCATCTTCTTCATTTGGTCAACACTAAAGCGCACAACGATAGATAGAAAATTAGATCAAAAGTTCATGAAAGTGCTTCCTGGCATCAGCTGTTACTTCTGATGATGAAACAAAACCAGCCAACAATACATCTGTGATACCTCTTCCGGGAGGGAGCAATCCAGACATTATAGCCATTAATTGGCTTTTGAAAATGAACTCCACCCAAAGCCGGTGTATGTAGAGGCTACCACATGTTGTCGTTTTAGAGATTCTTAAAAAACGATATCTTATAAAATAGAAACGGCCTCTCCTTTAAACAGGTAGGTTTAATGTGTGGTGAACTCCTCCTGAAGATTATCAGCCCCTACAGGGAAGAGCATGATCAGTGGTTTGATATGGACACATAAATTTGTGCCTGACATTATCCCCTCTTTTGATTAACATTTCGCTCCATGACAAGCTCTCAACTGCCACTCACCCAGTCATCTGTCAGTGTGATTCAGTGCTGTACAACATTATTCAAAAGCATACTTGAATCCTAATGAGAATCCCATTGACAACTTATTGCTGGACTCGACGATGAACATTGATTGAAAAAGAGGTCCAGACTGGAGTAGAAACCCCTCGATCTAACCTGAGTGTGAAAAACAGAAGGAGGGAGGGGGGGCCTTAGATTTCCTAAGAGCAAAAAGAATTGCCATCAGTATGAGGACAAACATCCCTACACTTGAGAATTGGGGCTTAATAGGATCAATGTTCTGTCCGGCTTCTACTCACGTTTGCTCCTAGTCATTAAAGCTTGATTTGCATTGCATTTCCTTCCAGAACATTTCCATCTTGTTGACTTCATACACTTGTTTGTGCATCCATCTCGCTTCATGCGTGGTTATTTACTTACAGCTTGTTTATCTACCCGCTAGAATCGGGTGTGTTCTCATACTTATGGGTCCTCAAAGTCCAAGGCTGGCATGCAATAACGAAGACAGCACTTTCAATAACCTTGACAGACAGATTAAAAAGAAGATTCAATAGCTACTCTTCCCTATGAGCACTCCATCACTGAGGCCACTATCCTTCAACGCCGCTCCTCTCTCCCTTTATCGTCAACTCCTGTCAATCACTTTGTGGCTTGGCAAAATGGGCTCTGCTACTCCGGAGGAGCTGTTCTCTCTTATTCTTTGGTTGTGGGTTAGAGAGGTACAGCAACAGCAAGAATAGCCTTATCACTGAACTGAGGGGTTAGCCGTGTGTTGCTTGACGGGTATCACTCCACTTACCACACACAGAGGTGGGTTTGAGGTTGATGAAAAAGTTCTGCCTGTACAACCGGCTGTCCTTCCCTTACATGTGTGGCCCTCCAATACTTCATGTATTTCTGTGTTTTTTATTAAACAACCAGCAGCTCCACCCATGCGCCATCACTTTCAGCCACAGTGCTCCTGAGCGCATCGGATTGGATCTCGTTTTCCAAGTTTTCACTCTGGCTTTACTCGCAGCCTTTGAGAGTTCACAGCCTGACTCGGAGGCAAGAAAAAAAAAATCAAGCCTCTGAAGGCAGGCTGGGATCACTGGTGAAACCCTCCACAAAAAAAGGGAAGAGAATTTTGATGTAAATTCAGGAGACACATTGCCTGCAGAAGGGCAGAGAGTTGAAGGGTCCTTCTCAATGCCAAGCATCGTTTCCAAGCTTTGGTTATTTTTTTTATTTTTTTATTCACTGCCATTTTTGTTTTAAAAGTGTGTTATGTCGTTTTGGTTCAGCTTCTTGGTTTGGGGATTAAAAAGTAGGTGATTATCAGCACCACAAAAGCGTAATAGGAATATGATGAGGTAGAAGAATTGTCCAGAGGTTATTTTCATCAAAGACTATATAGTCTATATCAACAATAGTGATATGGCTGCTAGTTAACGGTTCCAACTGCTTCCTAATTGCAGTGCCCCCTAACCTACTGTTACCTCCTAGGAGTTGGTCTTCACCCCAAGCGCAGTGAAGACGCATACACACCCCAACATGCACACGCACACATACACACACACAGCGAGCTACCCCTGTGATCCCTGAATGTCAGAATAAGGGCATCCAGAGGCCAGCAGTCCTCTCAGCCAAACATACCAGGATATGATAAAGAGCAGGAAAACACACATAGGGCCGTTTAGCCACTATAATCTTGGGGATTAAAGGTCAAAACGATTCCAGACACAGGAAAAAGCAGATTTAAGACACCCTTCACTAGAGGAAAAGAATATAATGTGTGCTGCCAAATATAGTCCATGCCCATCAGCAGTTATTACTCACTTCTCTGTTCATCATGATTAAGTCAGACCTGAAAGTAGATAACTACAATCTATGCCCTCGGTGAGGCACTTAGGTTTTTAAAACCTCCAACCAATCAATATTTTAATATGAACAATGGATCCGGGGTGATTATGTGTAAAGCATTACTGCAAGTGATGAAGCCAAAGAAGCATCACCCGACTCATACTTGTTCAAGTTAAATCTCATGTTTTGTTTTCACAGCCGGCAGCTACTCCGCACTGGTTGAGTCTCATTGCTCTAATAATCAACCTCCAGCGATGTCTGCAGCGGTTGAAAAAAGTGTTCCGACAAACGTACACATCCAGCCCAGTGTCAAATACCGGATAAAGTTATGGCTAATAGCTTGTGGGCGCGGTGAAATATTTAGCTGCCAAAGAGTCAGATGTATTCCTGAGAAGTTGTTGAGAGAGTTCAGTTAGGAGGACTATTGCTTTGCTCACTTAGGTCATGGCTTATTTTTATATCCTGTCATTCAAAACTCTTTTTAATCTCAGTGTTAATCTCCTGCCGTCATTGTCAGTGCTTGTCATTTCAGATATGAGCTGTGCTCATCACCTGTACAAATCTAGACAGTGACACACTTTCATTGTTAGCCTGTTGTCTTTCTGCTATTTTCGTTTTCTTGAATATGGTTTCCTCTGTTACTTTGTTCTTTCTTTGACCTGTTATGTCCACCACTACCAATCAATACAATCACCAACTGTCCAGAGCGTACATGTAACTGACTACGAGGAAAGACAAATATAATGTTCCTTCATATGTATAAATGCTTGCATCTATGTATATTTAATCACGCTTGCATGAATGATTTAAGTTTTACAACATTTCAGGATGGACAGGGGGGGAAAAACCAGAGAGGACAAATAAAATTAACAAATAACATAACAGCAAAATAGATTCCATTCTTCTACAATCTCCCTTACAAGAATATAAACGCCAAAGATTTCTTAAATGACTAATAAACAAATATTATCTTGTCTTTCCTGATTGAATTATCATAATGTCCAGCATATACATTTTATGTTTATTGATTGTTTTGCATTTCTTTAAAGGTCCAGTGGGTAAAATTTGGCCGGGGGAGGTGCTGAGAGCACTCTCTTGTTTCATCTCTCCCCTGAATTATTCCGAACCGGACCCGGAAATCCACCGGAGAGGAAATGCGACCGGGGAACGAGCGTTCGTTAAGGTGAGGTCCAGTACACCCACTGAAATCAACTGGATGGGCCACGGATGGCCCAACTGGATGGCTGCCAATTCTGGAGAGATCGCTCCCCTGCTGGAGAGATGGTTCCTTCTCGGCCCACAATCTCGGGGAAGGGGTTCTCTGAAGCTCCCAGCCTCTTTCTCTGTGAGGCTGCTAGGAAGGAGGCTGGTGGTGCAGAGCCGGGCTTTCGGAAGGGTTCTACGCCTAAACATTTCATGAGTCTTCATGTTTGCTTTGGCAAGGCTTGGTGCTCAGTGGATTTTCCTTGTTCTAAATAATAAGTATGATCCTCCATTTGTCAAAACACAGTAAAATCCATCCCCATGGTGGCCTCAAGAAGAAAACGCTCTATGGAGATAAAAAGGTTCTTTTTCTAAACAAACATAAATAAATAATATAGTTATGAATATTATTTTCCACTTATTCGAGGATGGTACCCCTAAATACCGCCAAAGTTTTACCCACTGGACCTTTAGATACCTAAAACAAGTAATTATTGCAGGTTTAAAAGAAGGAGGGAGGCATAGCAGTACATTAACATGATGAATTTATTCAAATAGTTTGTCAGCTAAAATCCATGAAGATATTTGGAGTTATGTTACAGATTTGTTTGAGGCAGGAGGGTAAAAGGTTCCAGGTCTTGCAATGTAGACATCTGTGCCAAACTGCATTTGATATCACTGACTGATTCTATTGTACTCTTTTTGAAAACCCTCATAGGATTCAGTGCACTAAACCCTTCAAAACTTAATCTATTGCTTAATTAAAGTTGTCCAGGATGAAAACAGAACCAGCCTTCTTAGAATTAGATTCAGCCTACATTGTCCCTCCATCTAAGCTGCAGACACTTGTGAACAAGCTAATGAAGATGTGTTAAGGTACTGATTCGGGTCCATTTGCATGCAATTACAGCACATTGCTTAAACGCCAGAGCTGTCAACATCCATGTTGCCGCATATCCTGCATTCGTAGTTCTGTGGAGCATTAGTCATTGCTCTGCCTCTGCAGTTTTGTAGCAAATAGCTGTAGTCCATTCAAACGTGTGAAATTGTAATCATAGCTGTCGCTGGATGGGTGTAATTAATGTGCTCTATCACAGACATTTTGATGGCCAGTGTGGAGTATGTGGGGAGCCAAGCCGGCGAAGGATATCGGCTAAATGATGTGCTATTATATGGAGTGTTTGGTCATTTGTAATAGCACGAGGTCCAGAATGCATGATGAGCAAAGAGAAATGTCTTCCTGGTGCTATCATGATTGTGTTCATTAATTGCATTGTTGATGGCGAATGGCAACACAGCAGGTTAGATGTGATAAGAGTCCATAGGACCGAAATACCTCACATTTTGGCAAATGTGGTTATCCTTAGCTCTGAGTCATATTTGTAAAGTATGTCTGCTGGGACATTTACCTGGCATGTTTCCTAACAGTTTTCAATTTTTTGTTTTATTGCTCCAGATCTCCCAGGGTGTCTGTACTGCCTGAAGATTGATTGATTTTACATCACAGTCATTAGTCGAGCAGATATTAGAGGATGTTGTGTTTAGAGGATGTTGTCAGTAAACAAGAGGTCAACGTAGAGATAAGAAACAGTGGCGAGAGAGCCGGAGGAAGACTGATAGGACGACAAGCGTACAGCTTTACATCCCATCAGTCTGTCTGTCTGAGCCGTCTCCACTCCAACAAATTAGTATTTGGGATGTGGGGTGGGCACCCCGAGACAGAATAAATATATCTTCTCCTTGTGATGGATTCATCGCCCGTGGTTCTACACATGACGAGCAAGCATTAGTGTCATGAGAGCTAAAGTGGGAATAAAAGAGGAATGCAGGGAGTGATGGAGGAGGATGTGCAGCTGCACTGTTCATGTGTGTGAGAGGCGGTGTTTCTTATTAGGTCGGGAATCCCTGATATGTAACAGTATACTACTTGACTACTTTTTAAATTTCTTTCATATGCTTCAAATTTGTTTTGCCGTTTTGTGGTAAATTCAGCCTGATGGTGTTTATTTATGTTATACTGTATGTTCAATGTTTTGCCTTCATCTAGGGGTTTATGTTCTCTGTCTTTCTGTTGTTGGATTGTCTGCAAGATTATGCATCGCTACGGAAGTTCCAGGAAACTTGGTAGGGAAGAATTTATCGGTCTGCAGTAGACCCCATACAAATTTTGGGTTCATATTCAAATAAAGAGGCAAATCAAGGATTTTCTTGAACATTAGGAAGTTCTTTGATATTTTTCTAATGGGGAATAATGCATGCATCCTGGCTTAAAAAAAAAAAATGCATATTTGGGGAGTGTATCAAAATTGATGTGGATTAAAATAGAAATCCACATCCGCCATATTTAAATTGATTGGCTTTGACACCTTTATTATTGTTTAATTATGGTTACAGCATGGTGGCCCACACGGCTCACAGGAATTCAAAAGCCACTACACAAATACAAAAGCGTCAAAAGCGTCTGGGCAGCTGTATTACAGGAATATGTGTTTGGTTGAATTCAAGATGCCTGTTGTTGTTGTTGTTGTTGGCAAATGTATGCATTCTACTGAGAGACATTCTAGACGTTCTCCTTTGTCTGAGTAAAAGTTTTCTGGCTAACATAAATCATAAAAAATGTTGCTTGTTCACTATGATGTAGCACATGTTGAAATGAACAGCAACATTCTGCCACATTTAGTTCCAAACAGTGTGTGAAAATCGATGTTAAGTTTTGAAACACGTCATTTAAAGCAGTCTTTATTAACTTAGATAATTTAGATTTTTGTCAAATAAATGAAATAAAATAAAATGTTAACTTCAAATATTAAATGTATAATGCATATTAAAATGTTATAATAATTAGTATTATTAGATAATAATATAATCTTTAGTCTTTATTATCTCTTTATTACACAGTTATGCTCAGTCCAACATTGTGAATACCATTGACCAATCCCTGAGCAGCATTGAGCAGTGCCTGTAAACTGCCTGGGGAGCGATATAGTCGCTCAAGTTTTTCAAGGTTTTTGCTCAAGGGCACTATGACATGTAGACTGCAGGGTAGCCCAAGGATCAAACCTTACAGTCGGGAGACAAACACTCTACCTCCTGAACTAAAACCCCCCTGTTACTATAAATGTGATTGTTAATATGATATTGACTCAATATTTTAATATAGAAACGTTAATTATATAAAATAAATATGAAAGTGCATCATGAAGCTAACTATTTGGCTAATTGCTACTTTTGTTTGTTTGTTGTTTAGTTTATTGGTTGGCCCGTTGGTTGGTTGCAGTAGATTGCTTGGTTGATTAATCAGTTGTTTGTTTGGTTGTTTGACTGTTGGGTTTTTCATTTGATTTGTTGTTTTGGTTGGTTGGCTGGTTAGTCTCACTGCTTTTACACATTCGGCAGTCTGGTTCCCAAACTGGTCTTTGGCCCTCATAAAGTGTCAGTAAATAAATTTGACTATGAGAAAAAAGAATTCTGACTAGGAAGTTCAAAAATGAAAGTGAATTTGTAACTCTAGGAATTAGTCCTTAGGTTTCAATCTGAGTGTAAATGGTTCTTTGTCTGGTTTTGTTGGCCCAGTGAAGAGCTGGTAGCTTGTCTAGGGTGTACACCAGCTTTCACCCAATTATCAGGGATAAATACACAGGTTGAGAATCACTGTATTTACTACTTTATGTAAGTATATTATTCAGTCAAAACTACCTACTGAGAGTGAAATCACTACTTAGACTTCGATACAGTATTAACTATCTAATATCGTCCTGCATAATAGGATCAGTCAAAAAAGAAATCTTCTACAAACAAATACTTTTATTTTAATATTAGAAATATAATTTGCACATGTATGAGGATTCGATGTCTAACCATCCAAAGAGGCGAAACTAAGGCGGAGCGGGACAAACTCCTGCACAGTTTGAGCTCAGGCAAGTTAGGCAATTACGATGATGATTGACTGATCTCAATTCTGCTAATAAAGATGGTCCGCGGAGGGTATTTAGATGTCAGTAGGATTAGGGATATCTTTGTCATGTAGATCTACGGAATGCCCCTGGTGTCTGAGATAAAATGAAGAGTAATCTTTTAGTAGAGGAAGAAGAATAAAACAGAGGGAAGGGAGTGGAGGACACAGCTCTCAGCTAATGACAGGGCTACTCTGCATCACTGCACTGACTAATGAGCACTCCAACAAGGGTGAGCCTAAAGACCAGTGCATGTGTGCGTACGGAAAATGGTGTGGGGAGATATATGCGCTTCCTACAGCGCATGAAGTATGTGTGCATGCATGTGCAGGGCTGTGTGTTTATGGGATGGTGAAAACGAAGAAACATACCCAAGGAAATGAAGAAAGAAAACTGAAGGAAGGTGGAGGGAGTGTGTGACAATGGAGGATCTCTTAATAATTCACATGATATTGATTTAGTTACCTACTTCCTACTTCCTACTTCACTCCCACGCCCAAGAGAGAGAGAGAGAGAGAGCCCACCTGTAGGTTCCTGCAGCACTGATGCAAGACAGAGGGCATACCTAGGCATTGGACTCCCATTACGGAAGACAGAGACAAAGAGGCTGTAATCAGCTTGATGACCTCAGACAAATACAAGGATTCTTCAAATTGCACCTGTTTGGTTACCATCAAGGAAGACGTGCTAGAAAATGACAGAATAAGTGGTTCATTTCACACAATCATTAGTTTGATGATAATTGTGTGCACTATTTAACCTGGCATGTTGTAAAATTTATAACATGGGTTTAATGACATCTTGGGGTGTGACAGTGTGATTTCAATTTGTGGTTATTCGAAATAAATGAAATCAGCGTATTTGTATCAACTCTGTAAACTCATCGGGGTAAAATATTCTTCATCTGTTCCTCATCTTGCATTTTTATTCAAATCAAAGTACAGTCGACTCAGTTTTGTCCTCTATCCCCTAATCTATCTCTCGCTCGACTGCAGTTTAAGGGGGACTTAAGAAGGTATCATGCGACTGAAGCATTAACAAATCCTTCTTTCACTCCTGAAGAGATCAGGCACAAGTTTGAAACTGGAAGTTTTTTTCTTCCTCACAACTAACAGATATGAATCAGCCTCAGTCATTTTGGTGGTGTGGACTGATATGTATCGCCACCCAGAGGGCATGCTGGGTAAGACCTGACTATGGTAGGTAAGGCGTTTTTACGTGGATTAATGTAGCATTACGCCAGAAAAGTCCCCTAAAAGTAAGTCACTTTCATAGATTCAAATTGTCAATGGTAAAGTAATATACACTATGATATAATGTACATAATAATATATGTATGAATAGCAAGTTCTGTTATTGGCTGTTCTCACTGAGGTAAAGAACAGTTACACAACAGGAATGAAAGGGAGTAAATAACATTTTACATTATAGAGAATTTTTATAATGTTAGGGATAAAGCACACGACAGTGTCGCAGCACTATATTTCTTACCTATGACAAAATTAATAATATGATATAGATTCTTCATATTTTTCATTTATAAAGCAACAGTAGTGCAAAAAAAAGGAAAAAAGATTAAGTTGCTACCGACTGGATGTGTTTGATGCCGCGGAAACTCATACTGCTGTACATGTAGAGAAGTAAAGAATATAAGGAAATCAGAAAATAATGCTGGAGATAGATTTTTTTCACTATAATAATAACCAATAGCAATTATAGTTGTAATAGTAATAGCTAATGTAATATAATAATAACAATAATATAGGTGTAAAATAGTAATAAAACTAAAAATGTACCATGATTTATAGTTACATAATTTTCTTTCATCATAATACCGCAAGGAAGGGTTCAAAGGGGGAAAAAATGATTGATGAATGTACTAATGAATTCTGAAAATGTTACATTGGGGAAGACACTTAGTGTCAAGTCTTGAAATTTGTTGTATTTTTGCAAATGATTCCTTGGTTGGTTTACTTATTCTATGCATTAAACACACTCCCTCAGGTATAGCATTATGGATAGTTATTATCTGATGAGTTTCCACCCAACATCCCAACTTAGCAACCCAGGAAATGCACGGACATAAGTGGAAGCATTTTAGAAAAGGGGCTGCATTCCACTGAGGTGGACTGGTTTCAGGGTCCTGGTCTGGTGTGTCATGCTGTCCCCCTATCATGGCTTACTGGGACACTTAATAGAATGCACCTATTATTTGTGAGTTTTGTTTTACTTATGCTTTTTCTGCAGAGGAAAGGTCTATATGGTAGCTGAAACCTGAACCTCTCTTGGGATTAAAGTAATTTATTGATTCTCTCTAAAAGTATGGGAACTAAATAAGCAAATGAAATAAGAACTAAAGCTCTGAAGCCCTATGTTTAAAATGACGGACCACTGCAACAAGCCTTTGAATACAATAATGTTATTGTATTATTGTAATCATTTAATTCAATGCTCTCTTAAATGGAACGCTCTTTTACTTATTGCATCCTTTTTTTTTTCATTCATTTAATTTTTTGTGTCTTGTAGTGAATCTTTATTCCTTGTACTTTTATGTATTAATGGCTTACCAATGCAAATACAACACTGATACGGGTGAGAAGCACGGGTATTGGATGGGCTTAATAGGAGGTAAGTGTTAGGGGATTTTTGTTGATTTGTTTGCAGTGAAAACACCAGGATGTCTGGATGAATTAAATCAAGGATTATGTACACATTTTAAGATTATTCAGAAGGCATCAATATTCACGGCACATTTTTAAAGGTATGGGCTTCTCTAACGGCAGTGATGATGCCATAATATAATTCATTCCATGCCTTTATGCTGCGTTCATGCATACATTCATTCCCCACCCACATGCCTTTATGGCAGCACCCACACACGCACAGACACCACTTTTATTTAAATTTTCTATATACATTTGAATTTAAAATTCTTTCTTCACATTTAATAATAATAACTTCTTATTTTAGAACACTTTAATTGCCTTTATTCATTTTTCCCAATCATATAATTTTTTTGCGTTGGTTCATCTAATGTATTTTTTCTGTCTTTTCAGTATTCTCTGCTCATCATGAATCTGTTTTAGAGAGTGATTTCGTGAAAACACAATGCCAATCAATTTATTGATTAATTTGCTTATTTGAGTGTCTAGTGATCGAGATTCAGTCACTTCCTCGAGCAATTTAAATGCAAAATGTACTTCAATTTTTCAGCGAGAATGAAAAACACATAAATACTGCTGATCTGAAAGACCATTAATTTTATCTGTTCCTTTATTTTAACCATTTTATTTTTTTTGTTATCATACATTTTCTCCCTCCATAATATTTGGGCAATTCTATTTGCCTGCAAATTATTCCTTAAAAGAAAAAAAACATATCTTGACCAGGAATAATTGTCTCTCCAAGTTAAACAATCTTTTGGTGTGCAACAAAATATTATATAATCCATTCTATTTTCCCCTTTGGCAGCCATATTTTCTGTAAATTTCTGCAACACAGGAATCCACTCCACGACCCTGAACAGTATTTTTGACAGTTGAATGAAGAATTGACTAGTGATTGACAAAGGAGACATATTCTGTCCAGCTGTTTAGCTTAAAAAAACAACAATTGAATAGTGGCAGTTTTCAATTTCAGCGTGGAAGAAGTATGAGATGTCACGTTTCTTCAGTTATACACAGTCTTGAAAAGGTTATTGTGTGCGATAAGAGTCAGAAAAATTACTTTTCAAAGTGTATTTTTTGTGTCTAAACACTTTTTTTTTTTTTAATTGCTTGTGTAATTAATGTAGTGTATGAGATAATGAGATTAAAATACATTTTAAATAAATGCTTGTGCATAAAGACATCAGAGAATAGTTATGGAAAAACAACTATTTACATAGCAGACAAGCAGCCTGTTAGAATCAGAGGGAGTCTGATGTCCGGCATCATTCGTTATCATTTATGCAAACGGAGCGCCATCTGCTGGTACTGAATGGAATGGACAGTTAAAAACAAGTACCTAGACATGTATCATTGTGCTTTGTTAATATTAGACATGCTGTGTTTTTCACCTGCAAAATAGACATTTTTCTTTGTTCTATTTCTACTTCTATCATTATATTATATTATAGAATTTTTTTTTTCTTTTTATGAAATCTGATTTAATGGCAGAGGTGTGACCGTGTTAACAGTCAACATGATATAAAAATACAGTCTGGATGTTGTAACAATCTGACGGTGGTTTAATGGAAGCATAGATTGATGAATTGTGAACTGTACTCTGCTTCAGTGTAATTTGATAAATATGGGTGTTTTAATTGATAAAGTCAAACATGCAGATAGGTAACTTAGACCTGCTCTCCTTACAGAGAATTATCTTCCATGACAAACACCTCTGAATACCTGATAGAACTTATTTCAAATATTGAGCTGTCTCGGCCGTGGGAGAATCCCCACCAAACCCAAGCAACACCATGTGACCATGAGAGATCAGATTGGGTTGCCTTTCACCTATGTCTCCAACCTGCACCCAGCTCCGTTTGCCAGATGTGCTCCTGACACCCCGTATCAATGGAAAGAGATCCGCAATGTAAGAGCATGATTGACAGGTCTGATTTTAAATCCACAAAGCTACAAAGCTGAGTGCAGTAAGAATTCCGTTTGAAATGTTTAACCCTCTGACAACTTAGACATAATAGCTGTGAGTGTCGGTAAACCAATAGCCCTTATAAGGTCATCCAACAAAGAGAGAGACAGAGTCAAGAGAGCTGGGCCGGCTACAGGGCATCCCAAGTTTGTTGACTTTCAAAGTGAAGAGAACTGAACATTAGAAGAATTCACTTAAGTCTGTATTCGTCGCTCTAAATGTCTTAGACGAGGGTCTTTTTTTTACTTTAAATGCAAAAACATAGTGCCACTTCTATGACGGCATGTTAATCATATTAAATCTATGCAAATAGATGGTGTTTCACTTATTCAAGGAAGTAATTTCAAAGTGGGATGAGTGGGGTGAGAATGGTTTTTTCTGAGCACTTAGCATACACTGCCAAGTAGAAGGACGTAAAATATTCTTAAATATAATCAAACAATCATAAAGTTTAACCACTGACATATTTGAATGGATCTTAAAACTACACAAAGATGCTAAAATAAGAAAAAGTTGTGTTTGTTATTGCAAGCAATGAAAACTCAGGTTTCTTAGATGCACCTACTTGAAAATTAGTATTTTTAATCTCTTGAATTGAATTGACATTAAGAATTTTAACTCAAGGCTCCACTGTTTTCTGGTTAAATCGCAGTATTAGCTATAATTAACCATTGAGAAAAAGATATTTTGTGGAAACTAGATTAATTTTGTGATGCAAAACATGTTTGACAAGATTGTTCTCCCCTAAAGACAAAATAGAAAGACTCATTTCCGAGAGACAACGTTTTTTTTTCTCCTTATATTCCTTATTTCCACTGCAGTTCATATGCAACAAGTTCTGAGGTGATAATGATGTTGACACACTCCTAAACTTAATGAGAGTGATTCCGAAACAAAAATAAGCTCAGCAAAAAGTCGGTGAGTGACGTACTTAGGTTTGCTTTCTTAACCCATGCTTCTGTGTTGAAGCTAATTACAGGCAGCTCTACCCCAGACAAAGGAATGCACACACTCACGCACACACACACATTGTGCTCCTCACTTCTGAATCCAAGGACATCCTACATTTATTATTGTCAAAAATGAGGTATGTATGAGGATTTATATTTCTGACAACTTTATACTTTTTCGCCCTACATTTGCTCTCAAACAGCTGAATTTTCTGTTTCTTAAACGATTTTGTAAGATTCGTCACTTTAGTAGATTATTTCATTTTTGTGAAAACTGCTTTAGACTTAAACAGATGGAATAATAACACACAGAAAAAAGGCAATCCCTTGGTGCATCCACCAGAGTATAACCTGCATGACAGAGAAAAACATGCAAGAAACTCAACTGTGAAAACGGAGTGACGTCAGTGTTCTTTATATCCACCAGGTTGTGTTCGACATAATGCTCATTTGTGCTGACTACGTTCTTTGAATGGCAGCAATGCCAAGTTCCTAATTCATTAGTTTCATATTTTATTCAAGTGGCATGAGGCTCTGTTAAGTTTGTGGACAATCAATCAGCAGATTGATCCTACAAAGACTTTTTACATTTCTGAGCCTTTACTTTTTCCGTTACCTGAGTACAGAAGATGAATCAGCACTTTTTTAACCATACTTCCACCTGAGCAGAGAATGTGTGTACTTTAGTCACCTTTTATTACTGTATATTATATTATTATACCTGGCGGCCTTTTTTGTTTTTTTCATAGTAACTATAGAGTTTCAAAGTTGATGTGCTACACAATAAAGATGTGGGAAAGATTAGTGGGAGCTGGGTTAGGTTGTGAGCAGCAGTATGGTGTGGTATATAAAAAAGATCACTACAGATACAAAGTTTGCTTTGAGGGTGCTGATGGAGAAGTACGGAGGAGGTCAGAACGAGTTACGTTGTGTCTTTGTGGATTTAGAAACAGCGTAGGACAGACGAGGGAGGAATAGTGGTATTGCATGATGAAGTCTGGAGTGACAGACAAGTATGTTAGAGTTTTGCAGGATATGTATGAGGGCAGCATGACAGCGGTGAGCTGTGCTGTAAGAGTGACTGAAAGGTTCAGAGTGGAGGTGGGACTGCACCAAGGATTGACTCAGAGCCCCTTCTTGTTCAGTATGATAATGGACAAGTCGACAGACGAGTGGGGGCAGGAGTGCCCATATACTAGGATGTTCACAGATGACATTGTGATCTGTAGTTGTGGTGGTGAAAGACAACCTGGAGAGGTGGAGGTATATGCTGGCGAGAAGAGGAATGAGGGTTGGTCACAGAAAGACAGAATACATGTGTGTGAATGAAAGGGGGGCTGGTGCAACGATGAGGATGCGAGGAGTAGAAGTGGAGAAAGTGCAGGAGTTTAATTACTTGGGGTTAACTTTTCAGAGCAACGGGAGTGTGGAAAAGAGGTGAAGATGCAGGTGAAGGCAGGGTGGAGTGTCTGGAGTTGTCTTGGACACAAAGTAAGAGAGGCCATATTGAGATGGCACGGACACGTAAAAAAGGAGGGATAGTTGATCTATTAGGAGGAGGATGCTGGAGATGGACCTGCCAGGCAGGAGATAAAGGGGCAGACCAAAAAGGATTCTAGAGGATGTTTGATGTGGTTCGTTGGTTTAACAAAGGAAGACACAGAGGACAGGGCAAGATGTAAACCGATGATGCGGTGTGGTGGGCCCATAGAAGAAGCAGATACTTTATTGCATTTTTTGTCTGAATAAACCAACCCAATGACGTGGTTCCCACAATTTTCATTTGGGATGTGGCTAATTAATTGCAAAATAATTTGTTGTGTCTAATGTATGACAAATGGACAAAATGAAATGAAACTGCCTGAAGGAGGCCCTTGTATTTTTACCCATCTTTTAATGCAGATCTGTGTCAGTCTACCATTAGGACTCCAAGTTGATATTTTGGTTTTATGTTCCTTTGGTAGACTTGAAGCTAAATAAATTCCATTGAGAGGATGTGCCCATATTTGCTCAATTTTGCCCATCCCAGAATTGAAGGCACATCCCTAATTCCCTAACAAACCTTTTCTATTGTATATTCTTTGCCCTGTCATGGTTTTAATTCATTGTTTCTGCTGTGTTTCATGTGCCTCTGTTTATTCATCGGTTGAATTTGTGTCATGCTGCACCAAGTAAAAGCAAACACATTTTTGGGGAAAATTCCAATCATAAATACTACCAGGGCTATAAAATTCTGTTGATCCTCAACTGAAAATAATTTCCAACAAAGGCACCATTTATTCCTAAAACATCCTAACGTTCTTAAAAGCTGCAGCGCCCAGCGGTTGAAGGAAATTGCTGAGCCTTTACTCGAAAAAAAAGAAGAGCATGTTGTCTCTGCCCGTGCAACCTGATCACATTGTCAACAATAACAAAAACAGAATTTTGTTTGTCTGGCTTTGCATTTTATAAGGAAAAACCACAAGGTTTACTGTGTAAAGCCAGGAAAATAAGCAAATAATTGCCATTAATCGCGTTACGTTTGCAGCCCGTGACTATAAACCTATGATGTAAGAGTAGTGGTGGATGGGATGTGACAGACATTGATACCTGTAAAGCTCCCTAGTGTGACAAATGTGTTTTTTCAGAGCTCAGCTACTTTGGAGAGTAGGAAAAAAAAGCTGCAGAGAGTTTTCTTAAGAGGTATTGGGAATCAGACCTGAAGGGTTGGAGATAGAGTGAACTAACAGGGCACTTAGTTGCTATCTGTGGCTAAACAGGGTCCTCCAGGGTCTTATTCTCAGCAGAACGCTGAATTAGGTTGTCTGAGGGGAGCTCAGACCACTGCTCATCCTCTAAGTGGTTAAGATCTCTCCAGACATGACAAGCCTCTCATCGCAATTGAGTCCTTGTAAGGGTCCACGGCGCAAACACACATACTGAGACTCACATGTGAGTCAAATTGAATCATGGAGAAAGGGAAATAGAGGGAGGCGGCCAGATGACAGGTACGTAACTGATACGGTTAACTCTGGCAGCAGAACTGGGCCAATACCTGGATTACTTAGACAAGGTGTGACAAATGACTGATCAAGAAAAATTCAAACCACAAAATCAAGCTCGGACCTTCCTGCCAAGGTCAAGTCTCCCATGTGATAATGTGGAATGTATCCTTGCAGTAACAGTACAGTAATGGCTCCTCTTTCATTCGAGTCATACAGGGGCTAATTGTTTTCCCATTTAAGGACAAGACTTGTAAATGATTGCAATTAATGAAATTAGGCCTCTCGGGACCAGTTTCCACCAGTGTTGGATGTTTTTAACTGCTTTGAGAGATTTTTCATTGACCTACAGTCACAGGTATAAGCCAAGCTTTAATGGTTTTCGGAAATTTCTTAAAAGTGAAAGCTCACTTATAGGTTGTAACATAATTCAAACAAGGATGTAAGAGTGAAAACTACAATAAGTTATGTATGGAGAATATGACAGATATTCCTGCTTCAAATGTTTGTGTTAGCTCAGCTAACTAGCTGCTCCGACTTCTAAAGAAATAATCCGATGCTGATTTGTTTTGTTTTTTGCTTTACTGCCTCTGTTCTTCGAAATTTCTTTATTATATCTAGGATATATGGCTATTATTCCGTGACCTTTTGCATATCGCACTTGTATATCGGCCTATGGATCAACAGTTTGCCTAGAGAAGGAAAGATGACCCATAAACTGAGACAAAAACATAGTACCTACAGTGAAGTAAGTCAAGGGGAAATGCTCCAAGGCTAATTTGCTTCCTCAGGCACTCAAAACCTCTAAATGGTCATTGGTATTTCATTAGGTGTCAGGAAATCCTAGAAGAAAATCTTTGAGGAAATGGATCCCTTAGAACATCTCAAGTGACATTTGAAGAAGGTGGTTGCAGCAAATAAACCCAGTGGTGGCCCTCTGGGTTTAAAATGTCAATGTATAGTACTTTTATAGTGGATTTCTGGTCCCACAAACCCCTTATGGTACTTTATAAACACAAGCCTTTCATAATATTCACAGCTGGTATTAGCAGCAGACAGCCTCTACAAAGTAATAGAGTTGATAAGTGTTTTCAGTATTCAGTAAAAGTAGAATTTTGCATTATATTTGGGGGAAAAAAGATTAAACACACAGTAGGTTTCTTTAAACAGTTTTTGTGTGATTTGATTATTTCAGAAAGCTGGGAAATAGTATATTTTCTTAATACATTTTGCTATAATATATACAATAGTAGTTGAATAATTGCGTAGTTATTTATCTCAAACGAGTCATTTTGATGCACGGTGTTTGACACATGATACGTGTGTTCAAATAATATAACCAACAGAGGGCGATATAAGCCTTTTGTTCCTGTTGCTGAACAAAAACTATTATATTATTCAATTCCCTTCAACCCCTGGGATTAAACATTTGCGTTCACCTGTAAGATTCAAAATTCTTCCATTCCATCTGTTTCATATCTTCTAACCAGGCAATTGGCATCACAGCGTGACATCTCTGCAGTGGGTCTGCGTCATATACACTTCATAAAATATTTACAGGGAAGATAATACTTGAAGTAGGTTCATCACCACCTGGAGTATTGTATGAAAACTGATGTGATTGAAAACAAAACTTGGGGTTGTGTGTCATTATCCTGGGGTTTCCTCAGGTGACATCCCTCCTGTAAACTATATCATTTTTTCATATCTAATGAGGGCAGCTCCTAGAGGCCATACTAGATCCCGTTGGTGCTACAGCGGTCTAAGTTTAAAGGAGGCTTCTGTAGTTTCCACTGGCCTCGATAAGCAGCGGCTGAAGAACAGGCTCGTGTTACACCAGGGCCGAAAGGGGCCCAGATAACTTCACACCCTGATGTCAGCTGCTGATGTCATTAATTAATGGTGTTTAATTACATCATTATAACTTGAGTAAAGTAAGATTCAGTGTTGATGTCTTTGGTTACTGATCACTGCGTGTTTGTCATCCTTGGTTAATACAGTGTTTACGTCAAATAGAGTGAATTAAATAGTTGTGTCATTATGAGTCAAAGTATAATTGGAAGATTTATTTACAAATAAGAAACTACTCAGAGAGTGTAAACCTCTGCCAAAGCCAAAATTCTGAACAATTGTAGACTAGTGTGGGGGTTAGAATAGGAACTATGAATGACAGTTAATGACAGTTAAATGTAAAGAGCTAACTGATGTGATGGAGAGAAGGAAGGTAGACATATGGAATTCAACTTCCTGACTTCGTCTTCAAATAACCTCAGTCATATCATAGCAGATATGATAGCAGGATTTTGTCTAGTTGTCTGATTTTGATATTTGTCTTGTGAAGACGGCTGCAGCTATAGCAGAAAATGACTGATACTCGTGAAGTAGGGAAAGAGACTTGTTTTACCTCCACCAAGGAGTTTATAACCTCACACTCTAACAATCCTTCTCTATACTGCCACTGTTTATTAACACTGAGTAGACCAGTGTGTGGTTTCAGATTATATGGTATAGTATATATACTATATTACTGGTGAACTAGAAATGCAAAGGGGCAAATGAGGTGGGAAGTAGCACACAATAGTGTCCATGTCTGGTGTAACGTTACACATAATAGTAATTTTTTTATCGTTTTCATGTTTTATGTTTCAACATTTTAGTCCTTAAGTTTGTAAGTATTATTATTTGATAGTTTTGTTGTTTTAACTGGCCCCAGTGTTTCCTCTGTTAAGTTCCCGCTTTTACATCTCCTGGTTTTATAGTTCCACTATGTAGTTGTTTTAGCGGGGGTTTTGGATGAGGATGGCGATGGGTGGTTAGGGATGGGAGAGATTGTTTTTATCATGTAAAGCACTTTGTGTTACTTTTTCATGTATGAAAAGTGCTATGAATGTAAAGATTGATTGATCGATTGGTCGATATTAGAGATCTTAAAGCCAACTCAACCACTCAACCACTGATGCTGCTCTATAGCTGCTGAACACTGAACACTGATTATGATAGCAGGTGGCGCCTTGAATCCCAGACTGTGGATTTTAGCCTCAGCAATTACTATAAAGCCTCTGCCACACATCCATACCACTTTATTGTGTGTGTGTGTGTGTGTGTGTGTGTGTGTGTGTGTGTGTGTGTGTGTGTGTGTGTGTGTGTGTGTGTGTGTGTGTGTGTGTGTGTGTGTGTGTGTGTGTGAATGTGTGAATGGCTTTGTATAATGTCAATTCTATATACTCTTTTTCCTCATTTCTCTTTTTTTGAAGTACTTTATTGCAAAAGTTTCTCACACTTTACACAATCAATTTTTACATACACTAAGACCATTGCAAACAATATTATTTGTTTTTGCTACTGATACAAATTAAATAAGACTGTTACTGCATTTTCACTTGGGATTAGAACACATAAATAAAAATAAATAAATCATTAGGTAACTGAAAGGAAAGAAGAAATAAATAAGAAGAAGAAGAATTAAATCTATTTAAAGGAAAACCATAATAAATAAATAAACAATCTATGTGTGTGTCTGTGTATATATATATATATAAAGGTTTCAAACATTCTTTAAATAAAAAATATACTTCAGAATTTTGTTAAAATATTCCTAAAAAGGCACTAGTACTGAACATATGTAAAAATATGTACATAGTCCACTATTTGTTCCCCACACTGCCAGCTGCTGCTTCCTGTCTCAGGATTAAATTTCCACGATTTATGGGGGGTAATAAAGTTTCTCATTCTTAATTTCCTGGCAAACTCCTTCCAATGTGTCATTTCTTTTTTACATTATAATCCACAGTAGTGAGATTTTGTAGTATTTTCTATATACTACAACAGTTTTGTTTGGTTGTGATCAACCAAACAAAACAATATATGATCCTTTTTTTGATCATATATTGTATTAATTCCTTTTTTCGACGAGTCCTCTTCTAAGTGATTTATAAGACAGTCCATTAACATTTAAAGAAACATCCATAAATATGGTATAAATATCCTCATTGATTAAAGCCTTATTCTATATATCTGCATTTATACTATCATTAGCTGGCAGCTATTTTTACTACCCAGGAAAATGATTCTCAGTAGGCTGTCACTCGATATACTTTGTCAATAAGCTAAATGTAGCAGCTTTTGCAGTAATTCCTCGATGTCGTTAGCCAGAAATCAATGGAGGAGATTGATCAGTGGGCAACTTCACCTTGCATGACATTATGACATCCTTTAAAATGGATTGCCCAGTAAAGATATTAGGCACGGTAGATTGTGTGTGTGTCTTTGTATGTGTGTGCGTGTGTGTGTGTCTGTCTTTGTGTGCGTGTTTGTGTGTGTGTGTCTTTGTGTGTGTGTGTGTGTGTGTGTACGTGTGTGTGTGTGTGTGTGTGTGTGCGTGTGTGTGTGTGTGTGTTTGTGTGTGTGTGTGTGTGTGTGTGTGTGTGTGTGTGTGTGTGTGTGTGTGTGTGTGTGTGTGTGCGTGCGTGCGTGTGTGTGTGTGTGTGCTGATTGTACAGATTATATTAAGGGTTGTTTTTCAGTGCCAGAGACTAACAACATCTCACACATCCCAGCTGATTTGACAAGCCAAGAGCAAGCAAACACATTCTGTTTCTTTAACTCTATTATTTGGACGTTGGGGAGCAATGTGTCAACTCCCACTCCTTCTGCTTTCTGGTTATAAATTAGCTACATGCATACTCGCAATACTGTCGTGTTTAATCTAAATTGAAGCTGTGATCAGAGTGCTTTCAATACACACTATAGGCAGGTATGTCCTATGAGAGCAAGGCGCTGCAGTAAACATATTCATGTACATCACCTGACGGTTTCTTCGGCCAAGCATTACACTTGGCAACACTGGTCTATCAAAGAGAACCAGCGTTTTTCAAGCAGCAGTTTTAGGTAGCTTGGCTGACAATTGAAGGACAGAGGTTCGTGCAACTAGGTTCATCATCTCACCAGTTTCATCAGTTCACCCGCAGCAGTTTTTTAACTTCATTGGGGCAAGACACTGGAGGACAAGACATAATTATCGCATATCATTAGTGTAATATATGATCAGTTCTTCATTCGCTTGTCCCACCTGATTTTAATATCTATCTATTTGTAGTGCCCATAGTATTTTTGTATAGTACTGGATTGAATGCTATGAGATTGGATATGCTATTTATACTAGGACAATGGTTAACCCCTCATTTTCCCTCAGACACCACCAGCAGGTCAAGTAATTCATTCACTTAACCAGTTAAACAGCTCAACATCCGCTGAATGGATTTCAACTACAACCACCTTGAGTTTCACAAGTTTTTCAGTTATGCTGACTGATTAATGGAAAAGCTGTAATCCATAGAACTCAGGATGAATTTTTAAAACTTTTCTGGTTACCTTAACTTCCTCAAGGACCAGCATCAGAGCTTTAGTTCATGTACATGCAGGCTGCCATGGAATGCTCACCTGCCAACCTGAAATAGTAGACATAGTGAGTAAAGTAAAAAAGAGCCTCCGTCTACATTTGATCTGGTACAGTTAATACAGGAGTAGTGAGGCATTAACTTGCTCATGAAACTTAGCGGTCAGGAAGCCTTAACTCTTAGGTTTAACAAGCTGATTTTAATTTAATCATATACTCTCAGATTTCTCGTTTACCCAATCAATCATAAGCTGCCCAACCTTAAATATACTCTCTCTTTCACTGTTGTCATTCAGCTGTCATTTCCGTCCAGGCAAAGATTTGTAACCCCCATCAAACCTTTCACCAACTTGACTCCAATCAAATCCTCCAATCAGAGGTCTTCCTGTCCTGATGTCCACCCAACATCGAGCACCATTCTTCATCACAACCGCCGTTGTTTAGGCAAGATTCTCCTTCATAGTGAAAGCACCCAATTCAATGCGTGGCTTTCCTTTTAAGGGTCCTGCAGGGGTCCCTTTTAAGGGTCCTGCAGGGGTCTTAACGCCAAAGTCTACTCAGTATCTTCTATTTAAGTAACAAGTAATAAGTTCCTTTTATCAGTCTCTCTCCTCAAATAGCATGAGTAGCATCGGACATCCGTGCAATCCATTGCTTCTTTTTAATGATTTAAATAGCCATTAAATTGTATCTTCCTCTGTGGGAGCTCTTCTCTTGGAGTTGTCTCAAAATCCTATCTACACCATAAAGTGTGCATGTGCACCTAAGCTTTTATCTGCATGTAAAACCATGACAGTTGCTGTTTGTTCATGGATCTGAGTGCGGTAGACATACAGCCGATATGAATTCTGACACCATATCTCTCCACAGTTTGGACAGCTGCAGATATCCAATTGTTTTTGGAGATTATGATTCTAGCCAGGGAAAGAAGGCATGATGGGAAATTCCACAGAGGCATTGCTGACCTTATACAGCAGCTCCATTCAAACAAGCCACAAAGGCTTATCGTATCTGATTCAGCTGCCGTGTAAAACATCAGCTTCCCAACCTGTCTGACAGAGGAAAGAGAAGGCGTAGATGACAAACAACGCAAAAAATAAAAAGACAGAACAATTACTGGGTCTTTTGGAGCAAAAGAACAAAACTCGCAATAGATTAGTGGCCCCTCAATAGGCAGCCCGCGGTCCACATCCGGCCAGCGAATTGCCTATGTGCGAACCCTGAACTGAACGTGTGACAGGTGGGTTTACATGGACAGCCTAATTCCAATTAGATTCGGAAGAAACGTCCAATCATAAAGAAAATGCTGCATGTAACACCATTTTCCGAATGGAAAGAACCTTTCCGAATTAGATTTCATTCCTTTGAAAGGAGGTAGTCTAAATCCTTTCGGAAAGCCTTTCCGATAGCAAGTCGCTGCATGAAAACACTCTATCGGAAAGCTTTCTATTTGAGTTGTATCTGCTCATGCATTTTAAATACGGCGACTTCAAAACAGTACCGGTCTGCATCGGAGAGTAATTTATTCACTGCAACTTTGAAATATTTGGACATATTTGGACGGTTAGATGGGCGAAAAGTCACTTCCGCGCATGCCCTCTTTGTTGTATTCTTATTCTGGGCACTTGTTGGCGGTTGGCACCCAACTCAACGAAGCATTCTCACCACCTTATGAACGGGAGTGTGGATCGTCTGCGCTGGTCTGAAAGCATTTCCAATTAGATGAATTGATGTATGTAAACACCGGGTCAGAAAAAAAGATCACAAGTCATGTAAACAGGTGACCAACATTGAAATTCGCAAAGGTGCTTCGCAGAGTGCTTAATCAGAGTGGAGTGTGTGTTGGGTAAGCACAAGATGCCTTTTCTCTCATTAAGCAGCAATGTATGACACAATGTAAAATAGTTCTTCATTGCACTTTGATTCCTGAGATTTGGATATATTTGTTTACCAAAGCATTCTATGGAGGGTTTTGTTTTATTTGAGTATTTATTTGAATTTATGTCAAAATGGAAATGGCATATTATTTTATTTTACTATGTATTCATGTTTTGTTTTGAATGAAAAAGACATTTTGCTTCGAATATAACAGTATTACTGCTTGTGGCTTGACCTACTACTATAAATGGACCTTTGACTCGTTGAAATTTTTAATATTTGTATTTAAGTAACCCTGCTATAGAGGTTAAAGAGGTTTTTGTTTTTTAATCCGTCGTGGGTGCATTGCAGGCAGTAGGATGTGACAGGGGAACACAATCCAAGGTTGATCCATCAAGCGATAGGGATAGGGCAAGTTGCCACGGCAACCCTGGCTCCTGATCCCCGAGACTGGCTGGAGCTGGCACAGAATGAGAACAAGCAAGTGAGAGAAAGATAGACTGACTGCAGGAAAGGAAAGGTGGGAGACAAGATGTCTTTGGTGTACTGAGGTGCTGGTAAAGTTTTTTACAACGGCTTGATGATGTAGAAAAGATGTGGAGTCATTCAACAGGAAGCTTGTGTGTAATGTGTAACTGTTAGGCCATCTACCAACCATCAACCTTTCATGAACTGACAAGACTGCACGCACAAAGATACACGTTTAAAACACGTTAAACATCCCAGTGGATACAGCGTGAACAAACATACTTTACAGTTACAAAAAGAAATACTGGAGATGGATGTCTGGAAGGTAACATTTTAAAGTAAGCTATATGACTTTTGGAACAAAAGTCCTTGAGGAGTAAAAAAGAAAAAAGAGAACAGATGAGGAATTGACTGATAGTAACAGATAATCAATTGATATTATGTGTCTATTCTTTTTGCTTTTGCAAATAAATTGATCTCTAATTTGTAAAGTAAACATCAAGAAAATATTAAATAGATGATTAAATTGGGTCACATGGAGACTAAAGCCGTACAATTAAAAGAAATCATTCAAAAAATGTTATTTTGTTAGATAATTTTCACTTTTTTTACATGAAATATTGGAGTACACGACTTTATCCATCATTAGCAAAGAGATTGCAGGCTTAACATCCTGGAACCAAGTGTATCTATTCAAAATCTCTAAAGGTTAATTACTTTCTTTTTTATGCATCTGGACAACAGCAGCAGCTGATTTAGGATGAAAATGTCAGGTCAGGGAGTATCCCTTACTAAGAAACACATCAGATTCAATTTCAGTCAAGGTTTAATACAGGCGGAACTGTATTGTTTCTTTTGTTAGACATAACATTCAGGTCTGTCCTCGTCATGATTTACAGCAAAAGCTAGCATACATGGAATTTTACAGGCGATTGCACCTCACTGATGCCGCTCAGATTATTAACTTCATAAGTAACACAATAAAGGGTGTTACTTATTGTAACATGGTAACCATATGAGGCCCGAAATGAGCAGATCACAAGATGATACTGAACCTGTTAATTGAATTTAACAACATTAAATAAATAACTGCCACCTAGACTGCCCCTTTTCTACATTGACTTCACGCCTACAGGATTGAGGGCATGGTAGGTCGCTTCTCACACATGTCAGCATGCACTGTAGCCATAACAGTGAATAGTGAAAATAAATACGTATAGTCAATGGATCCCCCATTGATACAGATTATATGAATAATGAATAATTCAATTGGTGAACAAAATCTAGAATTGCTCAGTCCTTACCTTCTGTCAACAATATTCACAATGCCTCCTACATGAAGCAATATGGTTTTCTTGTGATGTCATGAGTGCTTATTAAAACGAATACTATGACTGTAACATCTTTGTTCAGGGGAAAAAATGTATAAATATGGGGAAAAAACTGTGTCAGCGCTAACATTGCTCACTATTATTATTGCATATTCTGCTTCACATTTTGACTATGATTTTGTGGAGACAACTTGCTTTGAGAGTTAGCAACACAGCAACGCTGCCAAGTGACTGATATTCTTATAAAAGTGTGATCTAATATCCTTCTCTAGATATACGCCAACTCGCTATTGTTCAGCTTGCCCATGATGGTAATGGAATGCCAAACAGATTGATATTGTCAGGAGATAATTCATGTGACTTACTTGGGAACATCCTCAATAGAAGTAATTGTCACCAACTGTAATTATAATCGCTGTTTTATTTCATTACACATGGGTGTATGATGAGTGTCGGACAAGCTGTGAATGATGAGAAGGCAGTGTGAGGAGCTCTGGAGCTTTGCACCACACCTGGCATTTTAAAATCATTGAGGTTTCTCAGCAGGAATCATTTTAGGCCTAAATTAAGCGTAGAAAAAAGGATTCTGTAGGCTCATGGGCTTGGAGAGAAAAAGTGGCAGAAAAAGATGATTTGCTCAGCACATTCATGAAGGTGAAGGAAAAACCATATGATGTTTTCGTAAAATTCCCCTTTGTATCTAATACTCTTAATACTCTTTTAGTATTTGATTTAAAAACAACTGAAAGCCTACATTAACCTGCTTTGATCTAAATGTAATCTAAATGTTCCTGAAAATGTGAAGTAGATATGGCGGTAGAGCAGTCCCACCCTGGTGGCACCTTGACCTGAATGAATGTACAGACCATTTATCATGCTAATAGCTGTGTAAAACTGCACTTGGGCACAGCAGTGCTTCCGGTTTAACACTAATTTCAGGATGCTGAGATTAACCTTTTAGCAGGGTTGCTGTTTAGCAAGTACTGTGAGATGGTGAGCAACTTAGTTTTAGTGAAACAGTTTGTCTTTGCTTATTAGCACTAAAGAGTGAGATATGAGTTTATGTCATTCCTCCTGGACTTAGTAATATTGGCTGTATTAATGTTTGAACTGCTGCTAGTTTTACCTTATTACTTTTCATCCGAGAGGGACATCTGTGTTTAAACAAGAATTCTTTCCATCCAAGTATTGCAGAGACATTTCAGTCCAAATCACAAATATCAGCCTCATGTTGACACTGCCGTTTAAGACATCGTCAAAGCAATTACTCAAGGAATATATAGTATAAAATATTGTGCCAGTCAATCCAGACGAAAAACAGCTATAGGACTGACCCAATGGAGGCATGAGATGAAAGGTCAAGAAGATCCCTAACTGTGCATAAACCCTGTATAACAGGGCTCTTAACTCTGGGACAAGATTATATTCCAGCATGGAATGGTTTCTTGAGTGCTGTCTGTACTGTACTTGATGGGAACTTGAAGCCAGTTTATGCCCTGGGGCCCTCATTTAGAGTACTCTGCCCTGGTTACACAACACGAGGATGTGGGTGCTAGCCAAAATGACCTCACTTTACTAGAATGGCCTACCTCCAATGGGCTGTTATCAACATTTGTTCTAACAAGGACAGTGCAAATGTTTGCAATAAAACACACATCCTTTTACAGAGTAACTTTATTTTGGCACCTTGAGTGGCCCAGCAAAGAGAAAAAGACAAGTGCGGAGTGAAACATGTCTGGGAGACACCTCTGTTTGGCGATGAGCTGTGCAGTCACAGGCATTTAGCTGTGATGGCGACACTGACAAAAGACAAAGCCACGGATTTACGCAGAGACGCTGGCGGTATCTTGGAGTGACACATGGGTTATCGTTGACATGCCAACACTGCATCCCTCGCACGTCCTTCCCATGAACTGCTGAGCTTAACTGCAAAGTTTTCAAAAGATAGCAGGGCATCATATGAGAAAAGGTGAGACATTTATCTGTGGAAAGGGCGTGCTGTGGAAAAAGTCTGAGACTCAGTTGGATGGGTGACTGCAGCAAAAACATTTTAAACAAGGATCATTGAATACTTTCTTTCCTCTTATGGCCAGTCGGGCTCACTTTGGCATTCCCTCGTTATCAGCCAGGGAGCAGATAAAAGAGAGACACTGGGATTAATTCCTGAAGGCGGGCTCCCTTTTCCCTTAGGGGGATCCCTAGATTAGGGGGCAAAGTTTGGTTTTTAGATCGAAACATCAGCAGCATCAGCAGCAGCACGAGGCTTAATTGTGCGTAGAGTGTTATTTAATTTGTCATGTAGGCAGCGGCAAGGTTATACCTTCACTGATGCTACTTACTTAGCATGATCATCATCGCAATATAAATCACCATTGAGATGGATCATCATTGTTAAACTTGGTGCCACTGACTGTGATACTCACGATTATGCTTATTCTCAGAGAACTCTCAGTATCATCATAATTATCAGTTTGATTTCATAACCACCACTACAGTGCATCAATGGTATCTTTTGCCAGCTCAGGGGATGGACTTATCAGTGACGTGGTCAGTAGATGTTTTTCGTCAAAATTGAAATATCTAAACAACTATTCAATGGATTGCCATGGAACTCAGGACAGACATTGTGATTTTGATACGTTTGTGATCTCCTTGATCTCTTGGAAATGAGAGGAAAGCTTGAATTATTTTAGTCAGTCTTTCACATCACAAGCAGTTTACCCATATCTTCAGGCTTCAACAGCTCTTTCATCTTTTCCTCCAATCACAACCTGTAATCTTTCTTATTTAATCGAACATTTCCAATCTGCTAAACTTTAAATATAAAATTTCCCTCTCCAACTTCAACCAAATCTTCCCAAATCAAGTCATCTGATCATTTAGCCCCATTCCTCATCACCAAAACCAATTTTGGGTGATGATTTTCCCACACTTAGATACTTAAACTCGTTTGCATGAGGCAACATCTATACCCGAACATGAAGGGTATAGTTCACTGTTTCCAGCAGAGACCCATGGCCTTATATTTGGGGCTGCTGATTCTCATAAGGGCGGCTTCAAACTCAGCTGCAAACCAATTCAGTGCACGCTGGAGGTCGGGACTAAAGCCAACGGGACCACATCATTTTCAAACAGCAGAGATGCAATTCCAAGCCCCCCACACTGGACACTCTCCTCACCTCGACTCCGCCTTGAGATCCTGTCCTTGAATATCGAGATGGAGATCGGAGAAAAGGGGCAACCTTGGCGGAGTCCAACATTCACTGGAAACGGGCCTGACTTTCTGCCGAGCATACAGACTCAACTCTCACTTTGGTTATATAGAGACCAGATGGCCCATAGAAATGGCCCTGATTTCCCATCCTCCAATAATGCCCCCGACAGAACTGACTAGGGGACATGGTCTAAAGCCAGAAAGAGTAGAAAGTCGGTCCAGAGTTCCACGACCAGGATTGCCTCCTGGTCTTGGAACCTGGTAGCCTCCTTTCCAGAACGCTGGAGTCAACTTTCCAAGGAAGATAGAGAAGTGTTATCCAATACAATTGGAACACACCCTCCGGTCCTCCTTATTAAAAAGTGGGACCGCCACTCCAGTCTGTCACTCCAAAAGCACAGTCCCTATCTGCCACATGACATTGAATAGGCTTGTCAAACATGATAACCCAAAAATCTCCAAAACCATCAGATCTTTTGAGATTTTTTTGCTCCAGATCCTCTTTCATCCACTCATGGTGCCTTGCCACAGGGTAGCTTCTTAACTACTTCAGCGACCTCAGCCAGGGAAATGGTTGGGCCTTCCCCTGAGTCTTTCAACTCTGCCTCCAGTATAGATGGTGTGGTTTCCGGATTCAGGAGTTCCTTAAAGGGTTCTTGCCCTCGCCCGACGATATCCTCAGTACGGGTCAGCAGTACTCTGGTCCGGCTGTACACAGTCTGAGCCAAGCCCTGCTTTCCCTTCCTGAGTCGTCGGATGGTTTGCCAGAGTTTCTTTGGTGCCGATCAGAAGTCATTTTCCATTACCTCCCCAAAACCTTTCTGCAACTGCCAGATCTGCTGCCTTTCTGGATTCTCGGTACCTGTCTGCTGCTTCAGTAAATCCCTGTGCTTACCATGTCAGAAAGGCCTCCATTTTCAGCTTAACGGCTTCCTTCATCGAAAATGGCTGGTGTCCACCAGTTGGTTCTCAGGTTGCAACCAGGACAGGCACCAATAACCTTTTGGCCACATTTGCTTGCAGAAGCCTCCACACTGTATCTTAAACATTGAGAAGATGAACGTGGCCCAATCAGATTCCATGTAGCCGACCTCCCCCGGAATATGTTTGGAAGTTCCTCTGGAGATGCAAATTGAATTGATCTGACTGACAGGGGTCCTACGTTCACAGTTCACCATCACTATTCATCACTATATACACATTTTGGTTTACTTGGTTTTGGCCTACAGCCTCCTGCGCCATTTGATCCACTCATCACTCTCTTCACAAGAGTCTCCAAGAAATATGGCCGCAGTTCTGATGATCCAACCATACAGTTGATCATAGATCTTTGACCTAAGATGGCCTGGTACCAAGTACACTTATGAGCAACCTTATGTTTGAACATGTAGTTTGTTATGGACAGTCCATGACTAGTACCGAAGTCCAAAAACAAAGCACAATTCTGGTTTAGATGAGGCAGAATTTTTCTTCCAATTAAGCTCCTCCAGGCTTCTCGTAGTTGCCAAGATTACATGGAGAAGCCCAGGAGAACCATAGAGACCCCGGATCAGGCCCTTTCTAAGACACCGACCAGAGACTCCAAAAATGTTGGATTCTCCTCCTACTACTCAAAACAACAGTTTGGTGTATAGGCACCAACAACAGTCAGGGCCTTCCCTCCTGCAACCTGCAGTCGTATGGAAGCAACCCTGTCATTCTCCAGGAAGACCTCATACAAAGAGGAGCTCAGACGGAGGCATGTGAGGACCCCCAATCCTATTTGACGCTGTACTCTACCCACTGAGCCGTAGCTCAGTGTTCATACTAACACTAAGAAGTTAGTATGTTAGTATGAACACTTCTTAATAATCCAATAATTGTTTTTCAAAGTTTAATTCATGAATCTGTTGTTTCTCATTTCGTATGGAGCCTCAGGAAGCAGTTTATTATGGCCATGAAACATAGATGGGCGTCACATTTTCTGCATGTGAGTGCGAGAAACACTCAAATTTCCCCAGTATGCATGAGTATTGATGAGTGCGAGAAACACTTATGTGTGTAAACACAATATTTTCTCCTATGTATTACTTTCCTCTATGGCCACCGTTTGTTCCAATTACCACATGCTGTATATGGATCAATTTTTGCAATATGAAATATCCTAACAAGGACTGAAATTCCCCCATGTGGACCCTCTGGAGAGTAGAAATGTAGAACTACTCACACACTCACAAATGCATCTACTATTTGTTCCTCTCAGTCAACATGAATGAGATGATGTTGAGTGGATTAAGCCACACACGGTTTATTTAATGACTGCTGCAGAGGATACAGTACATTGAGCCTCCCTGAAGGGCCGAGGTCAGAGAACATAGCTCATAGTAATAGAGATACTTTACAACCACTGGGGGAAATCACTACTGGTTTGTTGGCAGACCATATAATTAAGCGTGTTTACTTTCTTACACTCACAAAATCCCCAGAATAGACGGTTCTGTGTGTGCTGATCTTTAAATCCTTTGTCACGTAAAGTGGAGGGAGGCTATTTGATAGTATGACGCATTCCTAAATTCAGCATGACAAGGCCAATTCTAAATGACCTATAGCTGACAGTAGAGGCGGAACTTATGATATATTTTATCAACTGAAGTCACTTTTGCTCTTCCTATTGGATAGTTCAGCAGGATGAATGACTGAATGGATGTATCCAGGTTGAAGGACGGTCCTCTCCATCTATCACAGCTGCTGTGTCACTGTGTCTCTTGCTGTGCTGAGTACAGAGCTCTTTAATACAAGAGTGACAGCCTGTCAGGAGCTTCCTATGTTTGGTATTAGTCTATCTACTCCTCACACATGCTTTTAATTTCCAGCTGTCATTGTCTGGATTTGGCCAAATCTATCCAATAACAGAGAAACGCTTTCATTATGACACAAACATCATGCTGTTGCCTTTTTAAATATGTTTCTCTCTGTTCCTCTACTCCTTTCATGCTGCTGTCATGTGCATCCTCCTCCATCCAGTCCCAACCCTGTCTTCACTATTCACAGACATCACTTTTCATCTCCTTCTTCCGCCTCATCTTCAGCCTCATAAAATACTCCTCTGTGTGTATCTGTGCAATGTACCTATTTTGTATGATAACTGTAAAGGGTATGCAATACTGTACTGTTCATATATCATACTTAGTGCAACATTTGGCCCTTTTTGCTGTAATGCTGATATTTTCTCGCCTTTTCTTGTCTTATCTTATTAGTCTCTACAGAGTCATCGGCCATCCTCCTTCAGTGTCTGGACTCCATGGGGGGCATGATATATTTATATTTTACTGCTGTTCAGAGAAGATGCTCTTATTGAAACCTCAGAGAAAACCCAAAACCTGCCAATTAACTCACACATATTAGTTCCCACATATATTCTATTTTAATAAAGAGCAATCTTTATTTTTTTTCACTTGCCTCAATTACTAAGTTTAATCACGTGGGGGGAATGGAGCGGAGAACTAGAGAGTCCTAAATCTACAAAGCTGTTGTAGATTGAGAGTGTATTGCAATATCCAGGTTTATTCCCTCTTAGAGGAATAATATGAAGACATTTATAAGCCAGAAGTCAAGGAGACAACTGCAATGTATGAATACACGTAACCTGTTGTCCAATTAGCAAACAAGCTAACAAGCATGCTGACTGAGAGCTAATGCATTAGCATGTATTCTTTTTGTCTTCCTCATTTTTACAATTAATGAAATTTTGAGAGCACAAAATGCTTGGGCATGGGTGTCAGCGTTCTCTGAGAGTGATAACCTGTAATCCATTATTTCACTAGCTACACAAGTTTAGCAGCAGCAACACGATTAGTCATTTCCTCACCAAGCTTTGGCAGAGTTGTAAACGTTAATCACTGCATTGCTTTATTGTCACTTAAATTGACGGACAAAGTGAA
This sequence comes from Lophius americanus, assembly GCA_037951165.1. Classification (NCBI taxonomy): domain Eukaryota; kingdom Metazoa; phylum Chordata; class Actinopteri; order Lophiiformes; family Lophiidae; genus Lophius; species Lophius americanus. The sequence continues at coordinate 4,747,366 of JBBDHG010000076.1, read as the reverse complement.
TTCCCCGACAGACGATATTTCCCATGAGGCAAAAGGTCTTAACATTTCACTCGGGTGGAATTAATCACTTGATGGCACTTAATGGAATATAAATGAACTCATGCACATCAAAGATATTCTTAAACACTCTAGCTTCACTTTTTTTACCACAAAATTCCACATTACTCCTCTGTTGTTTCATTTCCATTTAATTATTTATTACACCTTAACAGCATCTTGGGGATAAATCGTGATTTCTCTATATAACCATTACTCAAAAGCCCGGTCTGTAGGACGCTGTCTCATAAAGAGCATGAAAAGATAAGTAATGATATGTTCTGGACGAATGGAAAGTGAATACATTATAATCTATTTATAACAAGAGCAGTTCCTTTGAAACGTAGCGTCTCCTTGCCAGCAGCTTCTGGTAAGAGATAATCAAGGAAGACATGGAGACAAGAAGGGAGCATTCACATCTCAGAAAAGATCATTTCAAAATGCCTTTTATGAATTGCACTTACCTGCGAGCTTATTGCCAAAGCATATTTATGCTTGCTAAAATATTTACTCAATCACATGCCCAGAAATCATCATAGTGCCCAGCAGTTTTCAGAACCAACCCGTCTCAGGTTACATGTAGAAGCAGAGAGCCTGCTCCTGGTATGCTGATGGTTTTCAAAGGTAGCAATTCAGTTTAATGGATGTAGTTCAAGAGGATGATGAAATAGAACTATTGAAAAAATAAAAGGTATTGGGTTGTAACCCTATCAGTGAGATAAATCAAACTTACCTTAAATTGGATATTTATTGAAATGATCACAAAGATTGGCAATGTATGACTACTGATGCAAATCCACAGTAATTTTTTTTTAATAGTAGTGATTCAACGAAAATGAATGATAGTGATAAATGTGCAGTACAAGTCGGAGAAGCTATATAGAATTCAAAAAGAAGTGGATTCATTTTCCAAACTGATGAGCAGGTCTCACTTATTTTTGACTGAAACCACTCTAAACCTTTCAGGACTTGATGTTATTTTAATTCGACCACTACTTTCCTTTTATTCATTCATCTTTAATGCAGTTAGAACATGCATTTAAATATTTAATTTTAACCCAAAAGAACGCAGACCCATTTCTCCTTAAAGAAAAACATGGTGGACTTACTGTAACATAACGATCATAGAAACAGAACACATTTCTGTAGTTATTTAAATACTGCCCAGAGACATGTAATGTCCTATAAATGTTATGGCATTGGACATTAATTATTGGGGGGTTGGCTGTATTTATGCACACTGGCACTTTGAGCCAAATGTTTCCCATTTCCCTATTTCATGGCTCATTCTCAAATTGTATACCCACATAGACATGGAGGCAAGTTGTATATTTCCAACACTATGTAGAGGTTTATCTCCAAAATTCAATACCAAATCACTCTGAGACTGTGTTGTGTCTGGAAAACCGGAAGGAAAAATCTGAACTATTTGATCATTCATCTACCTCGCTATAACTACACGTCTACCAATTGCACTATTGCACAACTGCACTGGACTACTTTTACTTTGTATCTTTTTTTCTTCCTGGAGTTTGTTATATTTATACCATATATATCTCTTTCTAATGTATGTCTATTTAGGGATGTTTACATGTACGAATTGCCCATGTCAGGTTTATATGTCTTTTATGTTTTTTTCTACGGTCATTTAACAACGTTGGAGCTGCTGTAACGACCAACTTTCCCACCAGGATTAATAAAGTTATCTCTGTTCTATTCTGTTCTATTCTAAAACATTCCATATACAGTATCTATGCAATATAAACATAAACATTCTATATACTTTAATCTCTCCTGTTTATAGTATTACTATTTTATATTTTCTCCTCTGTTTGCATAGTTCATATTTTTATATCTCTTCCTATTTATATTGCTTCTACTTATTACTATTCTTTCTCACTGATACATTTTCTATTTCGCCATCTACTGTGCCATTTTAGGACAATGAATGGGCTAATATTGAGGTAAATGCAGTCTAATATTGTCTACTTAGACTAATATTGTCTAATATTGAGGTTATGGCAGTACCCAGACTATCGTTGCCTTTATCTTTGTGAATATTAAAGTCACTTTTAATAATTATTTTATCTGTTTTAAGGACTAGGTTTGGTAAAGATCAGAAAACTCATTTAAAAATTCCCAGTATGGGCAAGTAGCCCGATATACTATGACAGATAAGATTGGCAGTTGATTTTTCCAGGTTGGATTCGTAAGACTGACAGTAAGGCTTTCAAATGAGGTACAGTTAGTTTTGGGTTTAGGATTTAATGGTAAACTGGGGATACATTTGGCTGTAACTCCACCTCCTCTGCCAGTGCTTCTAGGTATGTGAGTATTAATATGAGTAGCGGGGCTGGATTTATTTAAGCTTAGATGTTCCTCCTCACACAGCCATGTCGCCGTCAGACAGAATAAATCAATATGAGGATCCAAAGTAAGATCATTTACTAAAACTGTTAGATGTTAGAGAGATGATATTCAGGAGTCGACAATTCATTTTATTTTCATTTTTAACTACATTCTTGTTAGTGTTAATTTTTATTAAATTTTTGGGTGAAATCATTTTGCAATCTGATTTGAATAATGAAGGTGGTAAAGGGACAGACCCATTCTCTATGGGTTTCGGGCTGGGTGACTCTAAAGGAGGCAGAGAGATGCGTGTAGGACTGCGACTCAGCTTCCTGGTCTCCACTCTGTGATGTCACGTTTCAGGGGATTGGGGATTTTCGGGGATATACCCTTGCTGCCGGGGACATCAGTATAGCCCTAGTTTAATGTCTCTGTGCAGGAGTTCCTCTGAAGTATCGTGTTCTCTTACCTGAAACAAATGGTTTTCATTATCACCAGCTTTCCATTCAGTTAACGTATTATGAGCTAAATACAATTAATTAATGCTGTCACTACCTTAATGGGAATATGGCTCACGGGTAGGCCTACCCTTTACATCTTGTGAGTCGTGCTTGCCGTGTGACAGAGAGAAAGATGAATTGAGAGAGAGAGAGAGAAAATTGGTTAATTTGATTAATTTCGTTTCCTGAATTCAGATATAATGACAGAAGAAAGTATGATGAGAATTTGGAAGTGGGTGACAAAATACAGATTATTGCTGATTGATATACTAGCCATCTTTGCAATAGGCAGACTGCAAGCCACATGGGGAAAAAAGTCGCTGTTTGAAAAGGACCAAAGTGCTGAACAAAGGTTACCTTCAAAAGCATTCATTATTAAAACAAAGGGTCATAAAGACCAACATAAGCCTCATTCTCTTTCAGTCCCCCCCGATGGCGTTTGTTTTTCTGAGTGTGTCTGAGAGTGAGAAGGAGAGACTCAGAGAGAAAATAAAATAAGAGGAATACATTGGCAGATTTAAACATTTCAAACCTCAAGTCCAGACTATGTGTAATTGTTATAACATTGTAATAGCAGTTTGTTTATATAATATAAGGATTCTATGTGGTCAGATACAATTTTGAGGCACATGAATTTTATTTGTTGCATAATATGTAACATTTCTACATTAAAACTCTTTTGTTTCCCATTAAGTGTAATTCTCATTTTGATACATACTTCAACCGTGAACAAGATTGTTGATGTGACACATCAGAAAGATTTCATTAATAATATCAACAATGAAGACAACAACTCCCATGATCCGACGCTGCATCCTCAACTCATCTGTTCTTGTTTTAATTGAAGGGTGATATTAGGCATTGTGATTTATTCTATATTAAGAGGGAAATAATGCTTTTTTCAAATCCAGTAACAGCACTAAAATTTCACTAATGAATCAAAAATATCAATCATATCATAAAAGGTCAAATGTGACAAATCAGGATGATTTGTGCTTTTACACATATTCTCTGCATTGCAATCTTTACAATTGTTATTATTTTTATTGCTATAATTTCATATATTTCACCATAAGTTTCTATTTTGTCCATTGTGTATTTTGTATTAGATAGGTGTTATGTTGTTATTTTATGTTATCTTATTTTATCTTAAATTATTTTATGTTATTGGTAAACACCTATCACTGACAAAACAATGAGAATCAGTATAATATGTTCCTCGACTATTTCTGTTATATGATGCCAACTTTTTCTGTTATTTTTGCCTGTTGAAAGAGATTCAATTGCAAACAATGAGGTGATGATGGAAATTTGCAAACACTAAGTCAAATATGCTGTCGTCCTTACAAAAAATCTCTCCAACATGTTTGTTGGTTAGTTTGTCACAGACAAACAGATTTGACAGATTTCCATGAAACCCGCCACCCTGACCAGGATTAGCTGTGGATGATGAATGAATGAATGGGGAGAGGGCTTGGGTATGTAACAATTTGATGTGAGTTAAGAAAAAGTTGGTCCAAGAATATCTCAGATTTTGTTAATATTGTAAGGCTTATTAGGTGCTTTGGTTTGGGTTCAATTTCCTCAGAGGGGACTTTTGAGGCTTGGTGGAGGTTTGTGCTGTGAGTGCACGACTCTACACTGTGAAACTTTATTTGATTTAATGATCACAATCTTCCATTTTGCACCAATTACAGAATGCCCTATGTCCTGCTGAGCTGGAGTTTCCTTTCCCTGACCTCTTGCTCTGAATGAGCTTCTTACAGAAAGTCTTCTTGGGCCGATCCCACCACTAGGGAAAGTGAAATCCTTCTGCAGCACCATGGCCAGCGCCTGCTCTCTGCTGCCTCAGTAGCAGTGGAGCTCAGACATCTTTTGATGCAAACAGTATGTGGAAGGCAAAGTGGAAACTCACAGAAAGAAATTCGTTCTACATGATTTTATCATCATTGTTCTTTGTTTCTGACTGTTTTTACTGAAACTTTGAGGATAATATACTTTTGTTTAGATTCTGAGAATAAAATGAGACTTAAATCTCATAATTAGGATGTTAGAGTCACACTTAAATCTCATAACTCTGACTTTAGAGTCAGACTTCATCCATTCGTTAGTTTTCTGTAGCCGTTTGTCCTGTTCAGGGTTGCGGGGGAGCTGCAACCTATCCCAGTTGACATTTGGTGAGATGCAGGATAACCCCTGGACAAGTTAGCAGTTCATCACAGGGTCAAACTCATAATTTGGATTTCTGAGTCAGACATCAATCTCAGAACATTGAGCATTAATGTCCATATTATTTGTTTAAAGTCAGAATTCTGAGCTTTAAGTCGGAATTCTGACATTAATCTTATAATTCTGATTTAAAAGAGTCAGACTTTAATCTCATAGATATAAATTACAATAATGAGATTAAAGTTAGTTTTCTGACTTTTGCCGACTCTTTTCTTCTTTTAACAGATTTCACAAATCAGATTAGGGTTCAATTTAATTTTTTTTAAAATCTGACTCAAATTTCATTATTTTAAATTGAATTTTAATATCATAATTCTTAAATTTGTATTTAAATATGAGATTAATTTCAGAATAATTAAATTTCTGTGACTTTTTAAAGAAAATATTTATTTTGCAGAATTCTAGTAAAATTTTATTTTATAAATTTCGACTTAATCTCATAATTCTTCAAACGGTAATCTAAAATTTTTCATGTGGCCTTAATCATCTACTGTAGAAGTTGTGGGCTGAATGAGACATTTGAAATTATCTTCCTTCATTTCTTTTTTTTAATTAAAATTTTTACTTTCACTAACAGCCTCAAATACAATGGCAAAACAAAAAGGAATAAAACTAAGGATTGAGGGAGAGGAAAATAAAACAGTTAGTGGTACAGAATACAAATAAAGTAAATAAAAATACAATAAAATTAATAATAAACATTTTCAGGAACAAAAAGATATGCCAGGGGAAACTACATAAAAACATTAAATTATGGGCATTATGAGCTTTTGTTTTTACACAATTAAACAATTGTAATATAATTTTCCATTTCTATCTTTAACACACTAAAATTTGTTTTGATTTTTAGAAAAATTACATTCATGTATGGAGAACTCTGTAAGCAGAATGAACAAATTGATAAGATAATATTCATTAGAGTGTTAGATTGGAAGTTCAGGAAACAGAAAAATACATTTTCCAGCCTGATTTTAAACCGTTAATAATGTGTTATAAAAATATAATGGGAAATGCAATGCCAGAGTTTATGAGTGTATGAACATATCAATAGTAGATGGATTAGCTTCCATTTCGGGAAACACAGAAGGCACAACTCAAATCCATGTCCTGTTTGAGTTAATAATAATAATAATAATACATTTAATTTATAATGCACTTTACATTTGGATCAAATCTCAAAGTGCTACAAGGCAAAAGCAGATAAAAAAAAAAAAAAAAAAATCAAAACAAAGATCTTAACAAAATAAGATCTTACAGGGTAACAACGATGAATGATTTTAGAAGAAACTTATTTGACCTTATAAACAAGAAAAACTTTTCTGAGAGAGACCCGACATTTTCCCGACATAAGTTACTTACATGACTGTTCCAAGAGACTATAAAAGGTAAATAGAAACTATGCCCATTTGAAACAGAACCCAGATCTTGCAGTTGTTTTACCCCAGATGACTTGAAGCACATATTCCCAAACAGTGAGTCAGTAACATCCGTAGAATGAGTAACTGGCTCAGAAATGGGTAAATAACTTTTGAATAGCAATCAATACGCCAAAAGGAATGGCATCGAATACTATGGCAAACTTCTTGGGGCTAAAGGATATTTTATATTTTTTTAAGAAACTCCTTATAGCTACATAGGATGCGATTAGGGTTGATTAATTGACTTTCCTAGTTAAAATCGTTATTAAACCAAGCCTCATAAAATAGGGATTTTTTTTTTTAAAGTATATCTCTTTTATTCCATATCAGGTAGTTATTAGGTGAAAAGTTGTGCTCATAAAACATAGACCCGGCAGCAAAAAGTGTTTGTTTATGAAAGTCTTAGATACCAATGGGAATCTTGTTAATTTTATAATTGCGAATTTCTTAATTAATTGGGCATTTAAGTCCTCCAGTTTTAGAGAATATATATAAAGGGATACAATTCCAAATATAATTTGGATTCTTTACAAACGGTTTAATCCAATTAATCTTAAAGGAATGTTTAAAGTTTGGAAAATTTAATAAATGTAGGCCTCCATTCTCATATGTTTTCATGACCACTGTGTGTGGTTTACATTTCCATAAAAGGTTGAAGAGTAAACTGTCTACGTGATGGATTGTATTATTATGTTCATATAGAGAAAAGCGGCATAGGTGAAAATAGATACACCTTCAGCTTCAGTTATCAGGGTTCTACCTTTCAATGACAAGTCCCTTAGAAGAGCTACTAGTTAAACTTTTTTGGCGCTTTTTGAATGAGACATAAAATTTAAGGTACTCTTAGTATTTTGATCCTTATTGGTGGAGATTCCCAGGTATGCAACTGTAGATTTAACAGAAACGTTGGCTATTGAGCGAGAATCAGAATTTAATTGCCAGAAATTGCCATTTGTTTACGTTCAGGGATTGTCCGGAGGCTTTGGAAAATACATGAACTATGTCTTGTTTACAGCTCGAGATATCTCTTCCTTAATTAGATACACCTGCGTTTCCTGTCCTGGCGTCACCCCTCCCGGCACTGCTGGGCACGTGACAGAAATGTCCCAAGTATTAATTTCATTAGTCGTCGCCTGGATGTGGTTTTTCAATTTTCAACGTTTTTTCTTAAATGACGCTCCTGCTCGGCGTCATGAATTTAAAATAGGGGTAAATCTTCTGTTCGTTATTTCTTAATTTTGCTGTAAAATACGCTAGCTCCTAGCTTAGTCCAATCATTAATGAAAACCGAGTAACGACGTAAAGTAATCTGTTACTCTCCCCCCCTCTCTCTCTTTCTCGCTTTGTCTGGGCGTCCATGTGGGTTTTCCCTCCTCGCGGTCTGTCATCCTCTCAGCCATTGGCCTCAGAGAACATCACTCTTCCTTTCATAACAATAGGACCCACGCGCACTCACGCACAGCCTCTCGCGCCGACACCAGCGCTCACAGTGCGCCAGAGGACCGGCGTTGAAATGTTGGCCAAGCTGCGGTTTACCGACTCCTTTCTATTCAGCTGCATGTCGGCGAGGAGCGCAGGAAAGCCTCTGCGATGCGCTCAGGCGGAGTTGAAATAAGGGAAACGCTGGGGGTCGGGGGCGAGAGCAGAGGAGCGGGAGATCTTCCAGAGAGGATGAGTGAGTGGTGACAAAGAAAACGGGGAGACCCACAGGCTTCGGTCTTCGCTCGCTTCAACTTGACTTGAAGCGTTTTATGGACCCGGGTCTCACCTGGACGGCCAAATTTTTTTATTATCACTATATATAGGGCGGGGGGGGGACCATGCCTGTCCGGAGAGGTCATGTTGCGCCACAAAACACATTTCTGGGAGTAATTATTCGGAAATTCGAAGGACAAAGTGAGTACCTTTCCTTGGTGTCCAGTGATGTGTGCGTGCTGCCTGCCTGGTGTGCCTCCTAGTGCATACTGAGAGAAAATAATTTAGGAAAATCATGATTTTGAAGCAGACACAATGGACAAATTGTGATTTGATCAAGCTGCAGTTCTGAGGTTATGTCGACTCCTGATCCTAGAGCAATGCGTAGTTTAAAAAGCTGCAAATGAGGGTAAAAAATATTCCAATTTTCTTTATTATATCCTCAGGTCATTTTTTATTTCCATGGATTAGCTCTGCTCTGTTGCTGTACACTTAGTTGGAGGCCTCTTGAATAAAGCATTATATATATGTTTTTGTAGCCAAAAATGTGGGGTAAACTGTTTATCATGCCATTTTTGTAGCCTACCCGTAATTATAGAATAATGAATAACGGCTATGAAGTAATCCAGGCTGCTTATAGAGTTTTCATATTTTATTTAGTGTAACAGCAGCACTTACATTAAATCATGTAATGGAGGACAATCCCGTGAAACCCATTACATCTATGTATGTGGATATGTATTTCTTTCATAATCTTGTTTTACTTCTTTAATGTATTAATCCGATAACAAGTGATTTATATCAATTAATTGGTCTTTTGCACATCATATAATTAACATCTCTTCCTCATTTACCCTTCAACAGATAAGAAATTTATCATAGCCAATGCCCGGGTGCAGAACTGTGCTATCATCTACTGTAACGATGGCTTCTGTGAGATGACGGGATTCTCCAGGCCAGATGTCATGCAGAAGCCATGCACCTGTGACTTCCTGCATGGGCAGTTCACCAACCGACACACAGTGGCCCAGGTGGCTCAGGCACTGCTGGGCTCAGAGGAGCGTAAGGTGGAGATCACTTATCATCGCAAGGATGGTGAGTTCTGTGTTGACTCAGATGGTATACGCAGCACATGACACGAAACAGTACTCTCACTCTGAAATTCATACCTGCTCCTTCATTCCCTCTCCAGAAGTTGGCATAATCTTTTGGTCTCCTATGGTTTTGAAAAAGAAATAAAAAATTCAAGGTCTATCTTACTTTTAGTTATGTTCCACAACGCAGGACAACCTGCAGTGTTATTGCCATTTTGGTCGTGACTTTAACAAAATCTTACACTCAAGGTACACAGAGGGTAATTTTCAGTTTTGAGTCCGCTCTATATGGAGCATTTTGTAGCAGCAAATCACTGAGTGCACCAATTTGGAACCCTGAGAGAGAGAGAGAGGGGGGGGGGGGGTTTAGTAGCTGTGAAGGTGTCTTTTGCTGTGAAGTCCAGTTTTGAATTGATGCATGTGCTGGGTGGCTTGAATGATGTTCATTAGCCTGCACAGGACAGTGTACCCTAGAAGGGATATAACTCACTTCCCTTAAGGCTAATGTGAAGCGAGTGAGGCACTTGGGTTGTCATCATTTCCAAAAATAAGTTTTGCACAAGAGTTCCTGCACACTATATTATACATGGATATCACTCCCCATTCCAACTGCAAATTTTATGATTTTAAGATCAGGTTTGTACTAACAGAGTTGAGCATTACACGTGACTGAGTTTAATAATAATAATAATAATCCTTGTATTGTTTGTCACGTGATACAGTACATACATCAGTGCAACATCTTGAAATTTATTTCTGCATTGGACCCATTCCTGAGGAGCAGTGGGTAGCTACTGTGAAGCGCCCTGGGAGCATGAATTTCAGGGGTTTATAGCTTCTACATAGTTTTATAATCTGCTGGCAGGTATATTCTGCTTATGATTCCTGTGTGAAGATCATGACTTGGCATGACAGCTGGCATGTAAGGCGAGCTCCAGAGTGAAAGTTCAGAGCAGTTGCATAAATGTATTGGTTCGGCAAGGGTTCATGTGATGACCTCTAACAAATACATATGTATTCAGATGATTAAACCTCCTTGCATAATGCTTAAGGACTGGTGAGGCTTCACTGTGGCACATGTGAAGACTGATAGATTAGAAGAAAAAAAACAAGTGGAGGTCAACCCCGTGTGTTTGTCTTGCGTAATTGTTTTTTGTATGTTGGAGACAGTGTTTGTTTTTTTTTGTATTTTTATGAATGTCAATAATTAAGAAACCCTGATTGGGAAAAACTGTTACAGTAAATGGAAGGATGCATCATGCCTTGAAAAGTTTGCAAAAGTGAAAACATCGATAAATTCCTCCATGGAATCCCAAATGTATGTGTTTTTTTAATTTTTCAAAAATATTGAAAGACCACAGTGGCACTCAGTAGAGTGAACACCTCCAACAAGACCTGACAACCTACTTAAATTCAACCAAATTCACATCCTATCTCACATTGCCAACTAAGGGAAACAATCTTGGACGAGCCTAAAGATTGCCCAGTATCCCACTACATTTCAAGGAAATCTGTTTAGTGTTTTCTATATAATCCTGCTAAAAAACAACCTACCAATGGATCTGGGTTAATACAAACATCCTGGGTGGAGGAAATAATTGCTGAATCAACCACATCTGCAAGCCCACTTTTCCCACCAGATAAAGCTAGCTGGAGTGGCTAGTGACCAAAAAGATTTGAGTAATTGTTGAATATCCCAATGAGCAGCCGTGAGCAATTGAGCCCCAGTTTGCAATTGGGCACCGGTGGGTGCCATAGGAAAAATTCCTAATATGGATATCTAGGTTAAAATCTATGTCTGCTCACAAACAGATTTTCCCTTGCATTATCAAACAAGATACTGTCAGGGTGGTTTGTTTTGAACATTCGATATGTAATGGCATCTCCGGATCAGTCTTTAAAGACTAGATGTGTGTTTGTGCATTTCATACTCAGGCAGGTGTGAAAAAACCTGGAGAGAGATAGATGTGCTGTAGAAGACAGTTTACAGAACAGTTAAAAATGATAATATCCTTAGAAACATAGATGCGTTAGCTCAAAGGATAAAAGAGAGGGATGGAGAAAAATGCTTGAGGGAATTGTCATAAGGGGAAGTCACCTTATTTGTGAGTGGGCCGTAGTCTGTGCCCCTCGAGACTTCCAGTATGCAACCTGCAGACTTATTTTCTATTGTTTTGTACTGAACTGTGACTGGACTGAAAGAAGCACAATAAGAAGTTCAGTCAGCATCATGTATTCAACAATTTTTCCTCCTTGTGTTGCAGAGGAGATCCTGCCCCTGTGATTGGATTTTCAGTATGCCACACAGAATGTCAAACTAATTTCCTTAAAAAAGTTGGTTGTGATCTGTTGGTTTCTGTCAAATTTAAGAGAGTACATTCTTACCAGCAAATGCTCTCCAAGGAAGTTCAGTTAATATATGTACATCTCTCTAGTGTAATGTGGCAGTCTTTGAAGAATGTGGCTGCAAAATTAATCATTGAATAATTCTGTAATTAATGAGCAAATATCTTAATCATCAAATACTTTGTAATGAATTTATAACTTAACAATATATATCAATCCATTGCTCTGTCATTTACAAATGGCAACTTGCTTGACTTAAATGCTCCTTACCATAAGGCTCCTAACATGCTCTTCAATAACTTACTGAAGAGTTTAGTCTCCAGGATTGACTATGCCCCATCAGCATGTTGGACTAATTTATCATGGGTAGCTTGAAGGCATCAGTTTTAGATGCATATCATTTTATGGGTCTTTTGTAATTCAAATTTTTTCATGCAGATCTGTTTAAGGTTTTACCTATTAATAAGGAAAATAGAAAAATCATTATGTGGTGGTCAATGAAATTAACACTTCTCTCCCGTTCTGTGTGTATATGCTAACAATTGATGATGTTACACACGCCTTCAAGAAGCTCTCTTCAGATGTTCTGTGGAGGTATGCTCAAAAGTCCGCACGCAGAGGCCATCAATGAGCACTCCCATTAAAGAACATTATTGTGTAACCACAAGATAACACTTTGAAGAAACCTTCCGGGAATTGTTGTTGAACTAATTCTTTTTGACTTGAGTACCTTATTTGGCCAAAGCTGTCATTCACCGTTTTTGGAATATCGTTATACTGTGTTATTAAGGAGGTGAAGGATTTCATTACTTTATACTCAGCTATAACAGGTGTGATGCCCCCTCAGGGCGCCAGGTTGTCAGCAAAGCCAAGCGGGGGGTTCAGTCTGCATTGATTCAACAAGCAAACAGCTTTAATGAGGACACAAATACATTCATGTTGCATTGATCTTTGAAACCTGCGCATTTGAGAGGGGAATCAATGATGGCTGTGCACCCTCACTCCACTGGCTGGCCCATGGGACACTTAAATAAAAAGATCTGGAGGCCTTCTGACTGTTGGACCCTGCGGGGGGCGGTAAAAGGCCTCATTACCATTCTGTATTCTGTGCCTCTAATTACCTCAGTGTTTTCCACTGACCAAACTCAGGGTTTCTCCAGGGAAGGTCATGCACCTGTTTCAACAAGGCAAAAGGCTCTTATAATCTCTTTTTTGTAGTAAGCATGTACAGTATTGTAATGCATTTAATTACACTGGAGCAATTTTTTCAGGTGATTTCCAGTGCCCGAATATATGAATCTTCTAATAATAAGGAAACATTTCTGTCATTAAAATTTGAAGAGATTGTCAGATCTGATGGAAACTTCATAATAGTACATATTTTAAAACATAATAGGCCCAGAGAAGAATACAACGACAGTGAGAAAGGAAGTGCTTTGTGTCACATTTTGAACACTTCGACATAAATAATGTAGGAACAAATGAAACAAGTCTGTTTTTCTATAACACACACACACAGCTCTCTCAAACCCTATTCAGACTGTGTCCTGTATTGGAATTCCATGAGAAATGTCATTGCAGAAGGCTGATTGCTCTGCTTGTGGTGGTCCTCTGGGGTTTCTGAAAGGCAATTTTTCTTCTTAATTCTTTGACCCAAGGACTGCATAAATTCATGGTCTGTCCTTTACAGTCCATGGAGGAGATTCAGCTTGTCAGCACAATCTCTGGCACATTCTTAACGCTTTATGATTTGTGCCCTCACAAAACCACTAGTCCTTTTGCCTTCCAATCCCCATATCTAGATGACCTCTATGGGAAGGCTAGCTGTCTTTTAAGTGGCTTAAATTCACTCAAAATCCTTGAGCTTGACTTTACTGTTTTATTGATAATGAACCTGGGTATACTCTCTGAAAAGTACCACTTGACATTAATGCAGCACTTAATTTCACCATATTGCTATTTTCTGAACCTTTGCTGTCATCTTTCCTCATATTTATAGTAGTTATTTCCACGTGTAACCACAGGAATAAACAAACCTGTTTGAGAGAGGAGCAGAGGATGCAGCAGTGGCCATTATGCGTAATGTAAAGTGTTAAGCATGCGGGTCCTCTATGTGCGAGTCGTGATATATTTAAGACATTTATAATTGTATAGGCAAAAACTGAACCAAATACTTGTTGGGTAAGGTAAGGGATTCATAAAGCACAAGGGAAAATACTGTAGCGATTGGAAAAAGTTAAAGATATTTTTTTAATCATTGTTGTACACACGTCAGGATTACAATTTTATTTGGAAAGAAAAGGCAAGTTTCTTAGAATGATAGTATTCGTTATCTATAGAAATGTTGAAAAAGGAATCATAATAATGCTGTTAGTTAAATTAAACTCTCTCTACTAGTGAAGAGAATCTGTGACCAACCATACACAAAAAGGAACATTTACATTTGTGTTGTCAAAGTCCTAAATTAGAAGACCAACAGATTGTCAGTGGATACATGTCTATGGTCCACATTTACACAGATATATAATCCTCAAAATTATTGTCTGACTATATATTGCAGCCTTGTGGAACACAGTGATTTCACTTATGTATGTTATCATGTTTGGAATTAATGGTCCAATGTGTAAAATCTGACGGGTATTTAGAGATATTTCTTTGAATAGTAATAATAATAATATTAAGGCCGCCATGTTCGAACAGACGTCTGGAGAGGGATTTTGTGTTTGAAGTTGTTACTATATTTTGACAAATGGTGGATTATACTGATTATTTACAACAAGAAAAAGCAATGGCGCGCCAAACTTTAACACCGAAGCAAACATGGAAGCTAATAACAGGTTTAGATCTAGCCTCCTCCAGAGGCCCAGAGCCGTCACGGCGCCTCTAGCCTCCTTTTCAGCAACTGCACAGTGAATGAGGCTGGCAGCGTAGCAGGTGCGGTTCAGAGCGCCCCATCCCCGCCTGGCCCGAACCCTTCACCTTAGATCGTGGGCTGAGAAGCCGCCATATTTCCTCCTGGGGAGTGATCACTTCAGAACCATTAGCCATCGTGGCCTGTCGTGTTGATATCAGCGGCTGAACTGGAAGGGCCGCACCAGTTCGAACCCTTGTTGCCCGGTCACATTTCCTCTGCGTAGAGTGCTTCGAGTTGGCTTAGGAAAAATTCAGGTAGAGAAAGACAGAGAGAGAGAGAGAGAGAGCATTTTGCACACTGGACTTTTAAAACAGTATAACTTTCTCCTTTAAAGAGAGAATTGTTACTATCAATGGCTTTTTAAAATGGAAAAACACCAGCGTCAGAATATGTCAAATGACCTTTGTTTGATGCCCCACTGTGAATAGAGATGACTTGCTCTAACGCCACAGCTAAAAGCCAATCACAGTTCTGAATAAAAGACCTAAGACGTAATAATCTTCTATTTATTGTCAGGCCACATAATGGCTAATTGAAGCCATTATGTGGCCTGACAATAAATTCTGGAAAGTTGCCAGAATTAGATTTCTTTTTCGTCTGGCAGACTTACAGTATCTAACATGGTTGACTGTAATGATAATAATTCCCAACATAATAAGACAGTAGTGAAAAATTGGATGTGAGAAGTGGAAGTGAGACCCATTATTTAATAATTAACTTTTTTTATGTTATCGTGAGAAATGCGGTGAAGTCTGATGTAACGGATATACAGACTTTTATTTGTTGATGAATCTGGTCGCCTCTGAAGTAAATTGCCCAAGTAAGACACTAGGCATCTAAACTTCCCTGTCTTAAAGCCAGCTTTAAAAGAATTACTGAATAAAAATAAAAACCAACCAAGCACTCATTACCTGGCAGCATTTGCTCCGTCTGCCTCTTCTCTCCGTGATCAGATAATGTTTTCTCTTTCAATACAAAAGAGGTGACTCTTAGGGTTCTTGCTTTATCAAGAAATCCCAGAGCTTAGTTCATGGTAAAAAGATCTCTCTTGCAAATAGCAAATGAGATTGAAAATGTCACGCTAAGAATAGATTAACGCTGCGCTTCAGTGACGCTCACTTGGACTAGAATGTTTTTTTTTTTTCTGTGCCTTTTACAGTGAAAAAAGTAAAGCAAAAAGTATTCCTCACTCATGGGACTAAGTGAATGAAAACATTATGGTCCAACTTACGCGGGTTTTGCCTTATTATTTAACTCATCCATCCAAAACATTTTGGTGTCTTGAAGGTTGCAACTAGATATTATTTTAAGTGATTAAACGTTTAGTGACTCATGCAGCTCATCTCCACCACATGTGAAACCTATTTATACCCCCGGAAAGTTGTCCAGATTTGGTGATATGAATCGACTCAAATATCTTAAATATATCATATTTTACTCTAAAAGTTCTCATTTACACAGTTCTTTCAAAATGCAGCTGTTTGGCTCCTGGTCGGTTCTGTAAAGCATTAGCATATCTTGACCATCCATCCTCCCTTCAATATCAGTTCTACATCCTCTCTGCAAGTGTATATATCTCAGCAGATTATAAATTGTAATAAGTATAATATAATTCAGTATGATTCTGATCAAATGGCTTCTGACATGAGCAGGAGCAAGATATATCTCCCCTTGGATTCCAGAGACTGGTGGTTGGGGCAGCCGAAGACTCTGTAGAGACGAATAAGGCTCAAGGAGCTAACGAAGATCAGGCACTGATGGGGAGGAGGTGGATGTGTGTGACAGCAGCGAGGTGATAGCTAACCTCGAAAATGAGAGGCAGCTGATGTGTCATTGATTGCCCCATCCCATAATGATGTGTGAATGACAGGGTGGTATGAGGAATAAACTGGGTGTACGAATGAAAAATTGTCTTTTTACTAGAGCTTCACATTTTATCTCTAGCTTTTCTGGTCTTGACCCATTTTTTATCTTTCCATATAGTATTTCAGAATATCTCTCGCCCTTCATTCATTCATTCATTATCCATAACTGCTAATCCTGTTCAGGGTCGCGGGGGCTGGAGCCTATCCTAACTGGCATTGAGCGAGAGGCAGGATACACCCTTACGGAGTAGCAGCTCAGCTGTTTTTTATTTGTTCTTAAAGGTTTTTATTTTTAAATTTGCTCTCCTAGTCTTGTTATTTTATGTTGTTCAGCTTCAATCTTTCTTGCATTGTACATTATGCTGATGAAACCCCACTAGGGAGTGAAAGCTGCTCTTAAGAATAGCAAGTAAACAGTTAATGAAGGTCTGCAGCCCCAGTGGAAGCCACATGATGTATGATGATGGAACCGCTCAGGTTGTTTGTTGGTGTGACATTGTAAATATTCTCTGTCAAACCAATTCTTGAACATCCACTACTGTGCAAACAAGATAAGCTCTCATTCAGTCTCGCCTTCCATCTCCCTCACATTCTGTGTTTCTAGTGCTGATAATGGACGGTTTGTGTCTGTGAAAAAACATATGCACGGCGCAGGAGAGAGTAGTTATGTAAAGCAGCAGAGCAGATGCAGTGGGGAGAGAAATGGGGGAAACACTTACATAAAATTGCACAGAAATGAGCTGGTGGCAGAGGGGGGAGTTGTAGAAAGGAGAATTCTTCCTAAACCGAGTTTGACATTTTGTATGACTGTGAAGAATGGAGAGTAAGCAGGCAACCAGAGTGTAAAGTAAGTTGTCAGAGAGAGATATAAATCGGGTGAAGCCAAATATCGGATGGCTTGTTCCATTGTTGGAAAGCCCTCTTGAATCTGGTCCAGCAGTTTGAGAGGTGCTTCAATTATGGATGGCTCCATTTCTCTCTCATAACACCCTGCCTGTCTTTCCACAAAGAGGGGTTCCAATAACAATGCAGATAGGTAAAATTATTGTGAACAGATTACCATAAACATTACATACTACACCCATAAAAGATCAAATATATAAAGGCTCGGCAAATTGTGTGTGACATTGAACACCGAAGTCTGGCTCGCTCTAATCAGACCTCATGAGCCTGAGAGAAAGCAGGGTAATGAGAAAAACCCTCACTCTCAATCTTAAGTGACATGAACACATTCGTGTTTCGATTTCCTCTTCTTTCATGCCTCACAATGGATCTCATTTGTAATAGGTCTCTTCAATGGATTCTCCTTAGAAGAAGAGCCAGGTTTATTTATTGGTCATTTAGGAGAAAAAAAATCAGGTTTAACTCTCCATGGTTGTTGCCAGTATACCATTCAATGCATAATATCCATGTAAAATTGAGGGATGTTTTAACATTCTTTACCTTGAAATCATGTAAATGTTTGATCTATTCAGATATTTTTCATCCTGCCTGTCAGACCTTCATTTCTCCATCCCTTTGCAAAGCCTCTCTAAATAGTACAGCATAGTGTTGTCCTGGCAACTGTAGAAAGAGCCGTTAAATGTCATTGCAACTCGTGCTGGTATGTCTGTCTGCTGACGAGGCTGAAAGCCGTAGAATGGAACAGAACACTGTAACACATTCATACGGTAATACACTGTAAATCATGGCTAATGAAATCTACAGTAATGTAATGTGTTTTTTCACAGAAGTTACTGTATAGTATTATAAATTGGGAGACTGTATTATTTGTCAAATGTTACCCTAATCAAAGTGTTACTTCAAAACCACAATAATAAGTCACTTTTGTAAATCACAATAACCAATAATATACTGTGATTTATAGGCATTATGTGTACTAAAGAATATTCCATTAGTTTCCTGTTGTAGAAAATCACAGTAATCAATAGCATACTATGATTTCATACATTTTATATACTATAGAGTATTGCAGTAAATTATCACATATCATAGAAAATCACAGTAATTCCTAATATACTTTAGAGAATTACTGTAAGTTAGACCATGCGGTAGGAAATCACAATAATGAACAATACTATGTTGTAGAGGTGCACGGATTGCAATTTTAATGTCCATTTCTTATTTTTTATTAAGTCTGAACATCCGATACGTGTTTTGGCCGACTGATTTATCTTTTCTCCAATGTTTTAAAGCCAAAATTCACAGGAACATACATAGAGCGGGCACGTGGCTGGCTCTACGCGTTCACTAGCTTTGGCCGCTCTGCCAACGTTAGCTTCTTGAAACTTTGTATGTCCCTTGGGGTGATGAAGTTTGTGATAAGTTTGTTTTCCCAAACATTTTTGTTGTTGTTTCTATGCAGCTTATTTTGGCTTTACAGGTGTTACAAATTGCGGGATTTGTGTTTTCTTAATTAACAGTGAAAGCTGTCCAAGCTGGAGAGATGGTTATAGCCATGGTAGCTCATGCTTGGTGTCTGTGTGCAACATGAACCATCGTGTGGCGCACGTGTGTAGCTGGCACGGAATCGGCCATACGAAGATTCCCAAGCAGGTCACTAATCATATCAAAATAATCTTGCCGGTGCTGATCAATCAAGCGGCTGGCCGATCGATCAGTGTACCTCTATTATGTACAGAATTACAGTAAATAATCACATGCTATAAAAAAATTGCAGGAACAAATAATATATCATACACAATTATTGCAAGTTGTCAGATACTGTAGGAATTCACAGTAATTGATAATATTTTGTGGAGAATTACCATATCCAATCGCATGCTCAAGTAAATCACATTAAACAATGTTATTCTGTTGAGATTTACAGTATTTTATAACAAACCATAGACAATCACTGTAGACAATAATACCTGTATACTGTAGAGAAAAGCAGTAGGTGATCATACTGCAGAAAATCTTAGTAACCACTATTATTCTGAATGAAATTATAGTATCTGTCAGATACTTTAGAAAATTTCATTAGCCAATAATATTTCGTAGAAAAATACAATATGTCATCACATTCAGTAAAATGTCAAAGTAACCAATCATTTCTTGTAGCAATTCAGGAACTTAATTCTCAATGGCTTCCAATTAATACTTGCAGAATAGTAAAAAACTTGAATAACCAGGTTTATGAGCATGAAAACAAAGAATCTTAATACTCTAATGAACAATGAGATTCAGTCGTTTACAACTAAGTCATGACTGTTGAGTTCGCGTAAAGACCAGTCCGCAAAGTCTTCAGCCTATAAAACCCCTAATGAAAACTGTCAATAACAAAACCTATGATATTGCTAATAAGTCTGTCCTTTTAATATGACTTGTTTTCAAGTGTTTGTGTTGAAATTCACAGGGGTTTGGAGCAATAACACTGTCCTTTAGGTGCCATCCGCTTTCCATTGTTTTCCTATTGGGCCATTTATCACAGCAACAGATCTTGACATCATTTTCCCCAGGTCATCGAGTTAAACGAGCGATGAGGCCGCACAAACAAGTCATTATTAAGATGTTCAAAATCAAAATTCCCCCCAACAGCCCCCCAGCCACAAAGCCAAAAAAAGAAAATTGCCATAAGATCTGAAGAAACCAAATATTCATGGTGCATAGTGCCTCCCACTTTGTGCCCAGTATTGCATCCATATCAAGTTTAGATATTGAAAACGATGATAAGAGTAAATAGGAGCTCATATATTGATGTATAATAATATATTCTCCCTTTCCATCTTTTTTTATCCCCCAAAACTGCATGCATTGAGATTTGCAGTGAAAGAATCATACAGATAAAGATTGGCAAAAATTAAGACTTTGATCGCAAGTTGTACCGACTGCTGCAGTGATTATATCACAGTCAGCCATATGCCAACCGTCTGATAAATAATACTTAATGATTGCGAGTATTACCCACGAATACCAGTTTAACCTCAGCGTGTACGCATGAAATCTATTTCAATGCTACTGTTTGCAGCCATGTTAACTGTCAATAAATATGGGTTATTCTGATGTTGCATCTATGGATTAAGCCCACACACGCTGCCATTACCGCAAACAGATCGTAAACTGTCTGAGGGCCCCCCTCCCCAAACCAACACTGGCTCAAACACCTCGCTCTGCAGTGCTCCCTCCCCCCTTGTCTCTCCCCATTCTTAGATTATTGAGGGGCTGTCTGCCACCTTCCACAGCCGTGCACCAGATAGCCCTGTTTCTGTCCAGAAACAGAAATAAATCCTGAAGTAGATGTGAGAAAGCATGATTATTTTAGCAGATTATACAGATTTCTTTTTTTATGTAATGAAACTCCAGTGTGTCACGCCAGCACACTTGAAGGGTTTATTGGGGTAGTTTCCCTCCCTGAGCATGTAACCATTTGGTAGCATGTGATCCCAGACCATGATCCCTGCTTTACTCCCATTCACAGATTGGATATGAGCACATCTGTGAATGAGCTGTTATGTCCGATTGATTGATTGATTTTTCTTTTGTCAGGCTCTTTCATTTATCAGATACTCTTATTGTATTCATTCAACTAGGCACTGTTTTACACTTTTAATGTTCTCCTTTTTGTGGGGAAAATATATTAACGATATAATTGGCTCTAATATCATATCGATGTCTCCGCAGTTCTCAACGGTGTCTTGCTGAGTACGTGTTCAGCCTAGACATAGTGACAGACTTGATGCTTGGCAGGATGTACCCTGCTGTTCTTACAGTATTAGTATCTTCATGCTGCCACACAGTCAGTCCTGGTCCGTGATAAGTTTTCTCTACAACCTCCATTTTTTTCCCCTCTAATGCTCTCTATCCAGCAATAAACCCCATCAGGGCTTGTCAAGCAGCAAGTGTTTAATCAAATCTCATTCAATTTATACAGGAGCCCTTACACTATGTCTCAATTATGTTGTAGTTAGTTTTTCTTGTTATATGTCAGACACTATTGTCAGCGGATATTCAGACAGTTTTGTCTTGGAAAATTAGATAAGCTTACATATTTCTAATCAAGTATTGAATGTATTTGATTTAACAACTTTGCATATTGTGGGTGTCATATATGTGTGCTAATGGTCCAAATGTTTGTGCATCTTATTATAATTCCTATACGTCTTGATGAGCTGTTTCATGTGATGTTAGTCGATATTCAGAAGTAATCCAGACGGATCTTGTTTACGGCTGCCGACCTCTGCAAGATGTTTTACCGGTCACATTAAAGATACTCAACAAGTAACTTGCTGTAAATCCATATTCGCAGACCAAACACGAAAATCCATGCTTCAAATTAATCAGACACATGGACTCTTGGAGTTTATCCTAGCTGCAAATCGCCAGTTCTTCTATGGACCATTCACGTTCAATCCTGCTGGCAATGTATAGTCTGAAAATTCACCTACATTGCTCGTTTTTGCATGTGGGAAGAAGCCAGACCACCCGGATGGAACCCACATAAACACAGGGAGATCATGCCAACCTCACACAGAAACATAGATTTAAACCCAGATCCTTCTTGCTATGAAGCAGCAGTTCTGGCCACAAATTCACCATGCTGTGGTGCTTCATTCATATCAAACCTCAATTAAACAAAATTATGACCTTAAGTCAATAAATAATCCTTTATATCCCTAATTCACCCAGATGAATTTCACATCATTGTAAAACTAGTATAAACACAATGACATGCCAAACTAGAAGGTGCTCAAAGTAAATACACCTGCCAATAGAATTTATGAAACTTACTGTGGGTTGCCTCTATAAATATTTTGACGTAACCGATCAGAGAAACGGAGTAGGATGAATAATAGTCTCAATATAATAGGATTAAAAACAAAAGAAAACTATTGTAGATCAATACCCTCGTCCAGATAAGCCTCAAAATCGAATCACTCGCTCCTCTCCTCTCTGCCAACCTTTCTAAAAAAATTTGTTAAACTTTTTAAAACACACAAAAGACAAAAGAAAAAAAGAAAGAACAGTACCAATCACATGACCAGATATTAAGATACCAGACAGATATTTATTATATATGGATCAATTCACAAGATTATTTGCCTATGCATGCATATTTTGCTTTAAGTATACCTTATATGACAAAATGATCATTCATTCAATGAAACTGGACCAAATTATTTTATAAGAACAAACACCTGAAGAATTTTTAATAAGCAAAAAAAAGGAACAAGCAAATGTGTCCTTTTAAAGATTCATAGTTCTACAAATATGATTTTATTTTCAAACACGTCCAATTAAGTCACTCTGTTGTGTGTCTTCCTGTTTGCTCCACCATCTGTCAGCTCTATTTTTCTCCACATTCAATATGATAACGGTGTATATCTGGCACCATCACAGCTTGCTGTGTGACAGAGTCTGCCCAGCCTTCCATCACCCACCATGATCTCCCAGATAACCTTTTGCAATGAAATCGCATGTCAGTCACATTACCCTCAGTCACAATCTTCCTCTTAAGGCTGCTATGCAATACTTTGTTGTATTCCATGAATTGTTTCGGACCATGAACTTAGATTATCTCTTGCAGTGTTCAGTGTGCATGCAGTGTCACAAATCTGACGTAGCAAGCCGACAAAAAGTACTGTTATGCTTTACTCTTCCGAGATAATTGGAACGCAACATCAAATCTTCCTTTTTAAAAGCCAACATGCTGAGAGTAGGGCTCTTTTCCCTGTTACCAGCTTTAAAATGATACTACAAGGCAAATACCATGAATGGGCATTAGTAAAAACAATCACAATTTTCCTGATTGCTGAAAGAAAGTCTAAGTGTACAACTTTTTCCATTTAAACTCACCTGTCAGCATGAGGTTGGCTTAAAAGTGACATAACGATTAGCAGAAAGCGGGTCCATTTACTGTTATGAAGCACCTTTTAAAGAGATTTGTGTGCTCTTTGCTGCTGTAACCCTAATTTCCCCGTTGTGGGACTAATAAAGGTTTATCTTATCTTATTTTAAAGGGTGAGGCATGAAAGCAAACAAGGTCTTCATAATCAAGGACAAACATTAAATATGACTTATTCATTCGTATTCTGCTCTCTGACGTAGAGAGTAATCTCTGCTAAACATGACATTAAATGTAATTTGGCAGTATAACATTAGTATTTGGATAGCCTCGCTTAGAAGATGGAGAAGTGGGCCCCCTTATGGAGCCAGATGTGGGAAGGAAGTTCGTTGGTGTCCGGGCCTTTTTCCATGGGGCTTGGTCAGGCTCAGCCCAAACAAGCTTCGTGGAGATGCCACCCTGTGGGCTCACCACCTGCAGGGATATAAGTTGGGGTTCATTGCTAAGCTGAATGGGCAGCAGGCCATGGAGGCTACCTGGGGGTACCGACTCCCAACATCACTTTTTTTTAGTTTACATGGAATGTCACCTCTCTGGCGGGGAAAGAACCAGTGATTGTGCGGGAGATGGAATGGTACTAGCTAAACTTAGTTGGGCACTCTTCTACCCACAGCATTGGTTTCGGAACCAAAATCCTGGAGAGGGGCTAGACTCTGTCCTTTTTCGCGAGTAACCCAAGCTGGGAATTGCGGGCAGGTATGGGAATTCTCCCAAGTGCCCATCTGAGCACCCCTGTGTTGGAGTTCTCCCCGGAGAACAACAGGGCCACCTCAATTCAACGGAAGGTTGAAGTAGGCAAGGAAGAGTACTTGATCTTCCTTGGAGTCTCTTGGTTCTTATGAAAGGGCTCCATCCGGACCCTCTATGGTTCTCTTGGGTAACTTCAACACCCAAGTTGGCAATAATGGAGCAACCTGGTAGGGCGTTATTCAGAGGAATGGTTTGCGGGATCTGAATCTAAAAGGTTCTTTGTTATTGGATTTCTGTGCTGGTCATGGACTGTCCATAACAAACACCATGTTTGTTACAAGCTGGCTCATAAGTATACCCGGTACCAGGCCACCTTAGGTCAAACATCTATGATCGACTTTGTGGTAGTATCATCAGATCTTCGCACGTATGCCTTGGGCACTCGGGTGAAGGGAGGAGCAAAGCTGTCCACTGATCACCACCTTCTGATGAGTTTGGGATAATTTAAATTATTTAAATGCACTTCATGGGACTTCGGACAGCGCAGGTTAGGTATCTTGGAGAGAAAGTAAGAGACGCCAGATTGATATGGTTTGATATATGCTAAGTAGAAAAAAGAAGAGACAGACCAAAGAGGAGGTTTCTGGATGTGGTGTGAGAGGACATACATTTGGATGATTTGACGGAGGAAGCTAAAGAGGACATGGCAAGGTGGAAACAAATGATCTTTCATGGCCACCCCAAAAGGCAACAGCTGGAACAAGAAGAAGGCATAGGACTTTGAACACCTTATTTACCAACTTGAATTTGTTGTCACCTGACATTTTCACTCTTTCAACGTGCAACGTAAAACCACTAAAATCCCACGTGTGTTCGCTGCAAATGGGGAAATGGGCTGCATTGACCTTGATATCACTGTATCACCCCCCCGGGTACTATCAGTTTTGTGGAGGCAATCTCACAACGCTGTACATCAGAAGAGATAATATGGAATTTTTGCCTCTTACTGATTTTTTCAGTTATTTTATACAGTAGCCATTACAGTAGAGATCTGGTACATGTGCTCACATTTGGAAATGGATCAAATTATAGTATAATTTGAGTCTGAGTTTTTTTTCAAACATTTCCCACTGTTATTGATTAACTTACTGTAGTTCATATATTATTGAACTCTGATGTTGCTATAGGTTAAATTGCCATGCAGAGCTTCGGTTTGAGTTAATAGTTTGTGTAAATTAAGGAGGTTCTCATCACATTACGTAACACCAGGATGTTCATTCAATCTCTTTATTGGATGCAGGTGATGTTTTAACTTACTGCAGTTCACGGACTGCAGCTTCTAGGCGTTTTAACTGCTATTTCTATTATTGCAGTGATTTCACATGTGTCCTTTTGAGTTGCAAGAACCATTCGGCCTGCATGATGCCACTGATGAAAATGTATCCCCGGGGATAAAGTAGCGTTTTCCCGCATGGTTAAGAGAGTTTAACAGGCTCTTCGTACACCTGAATGTTCCCATGGGAGAAGGAGTTGGGATCACATTTCCCTTAAAAAAAGTGAGCCTTACAAACTTCAGAAGGAGGTCAATTCTTATGCTTGGTTATTTCAATTTCGACACCCTAATAATCTTTCCTCATCTACATCAAATTTCTGGATCTAACATATTGTAAACAAGTGGAAACTTCACTTTTAAGGTTGTAATGGAGTGACTTGTTAGCCGATCGTTCTGCCTTGTGCAGGCCTTGCTTTGCTCACCTTCTGATGTAAAGTCAAAGAGTAGACATTATTAGTGCAGCAGCAATTGACTCAGACACAGAGACATATGGAGGTGGGGTCAGGAGCGACCTGAATAAGTAGATGTGATGACAATTAGTCGTGCCAACAAGAGGAGGCTCTCCGCTAAGCTTTTGACAGTAGATGGAGTGAAAGGAGCAGAGAAACAAGGAGGGTGATGTCACTGTAGCCCCTCAAGCAGTGTAGCAATAACCAACAGCTCCCTGATGCTGCAGGCTCTGCTCACATCATTGTCACTCACCCGTAAATACATTCACTCAAACATCCACATGCAGTGACTACCACGCTGGGACAAAAAAAGTACCCCTGCAATTTAAAATAATTTGACTGTGAAACTTTTGGCAGCCGTTTCTCCAAATGAGGGCTATCAAGAATCACATATGCCACCATCCAAATCTCACTGTCAGACTCAGCCAGTCAGCAGATGTTAAATTGTCTCTGTACTGTATGCATGTGTGGAGAGGAGAGGCAAGAGAAAAGCCTTGATGGAATGCATTTTAATCTCACTTGCTGATCATTATGTGCAGCTGCTCTTTAGCTGCCACTGTGAAAGAGCTGCATTGAGCTGCATTGTCTTAATTATTGATAGTGGAAATAGAATCAAATGAAGTTTCCAGCATCTTGAAACTAGAACTCCTCTCTCTCTACTGCCTGGATTGATGTGAAGCTGTACATGCTGGGATTTTCATGAGGTCACCATGTTATGCTAAGAATTAACAAGTTGTAACTTTTTGTGCAGCAAAACTAACAGCACGATCCCCGGAGCTTCGAAAAATATAAGTTTTAATTTTGCTGCACAAGATGGGGACTTGGGCACATAAAAAAAACAAAAACTTTCAAAGCCCTGGGACTCCATAATTAAACACTGATGGGGGGTATTTGAGATAATAAGGGTATTTACTTTTTAAAGTTAGGGTTGAAACTAATGATTATTCTAATTGTTTATTCAGCGACACACTTTTCATCTTAATTTGCTTATTTGGTTAATAAAACATCAGAAAACAGTGCAAAACTGCTGTCAAACTGTTTGAGGGCACAGTGTGACATCAGCAGCAAAAGTTTAGACATCCTCAAATGTTATGGAATTTTCAAAAAGGCAGGATAAAATGTCATTTTTGTAATGTTTGACTGCTTTCATATTCAATCCAAATTCCATATAGTTGACCGCTCTGTAAAACATAATACAACATTTTCTAATATTTTTTTGACATTCAACTCAGTTGAGCACGGCTAAAGCTGTACTCTGTTTAGGGGTCTCTGAAGAATTCTCTTAGGTCTCCCTTTTTTCTCCTGCTTGGCAGCTCCATCTCCAGCATTAGACACCAGCGCTGCATTAGACACCATCAGGAAACTATGAAGCATATGACCATACAGGCTTGAGAACACTTTGGAAACAGTTGTAAGTAAACACAATTTGTCGCTGCATCTACAAAATGCAACTTGAGACTGAATCAACAGCCATATAACAACGTTGTCCAGAAAAGGCACCATTTCACGGCCGAGCTCATGTGGAAGTGGATATTGTCCTCTTTTGAGTCCATTTTTAGTCATTTTTGGGAAATAATGGACGAGATTTTCGTTGTTGACGACCATCAAGATTGTTACCATAAAGTTCAAAAGCCAATATCTTTGATGGTACGGCAGTGTTAGTGCCCGTGGAATCAGTAATTTGCACATTTCTGATGTCACCATTAATCGTGAAAGGCACATACATGTTTTGGAACAACATATGTTGTTCTCCAGACAACTTTGCAGACAACTCTTCCCCGTTTAAATATGCGGTGCACCATGAAGTCTCAAATACAGTAACAGAGACGAACTGCTCTGTAACTGAAGGTTATTATAAAGCAAGAATGGGGCAGGATTTCGCCTTTTCCAAAATTGAGACGACAAGCTTAAAAAGTGGTTGAACTGACATAACCTTAATATAGTGAAATTAATACAAATTATAGAAACAATGGGAATGTGCGCGTGTGCTTGTTTGTTTGTTTGTGCCTGCGTGTTGTAGTGTCTTGGATTGCTATGTGTAATGAAGGCCCAGCCCTATGTGAACAGTTGGTCTGCAGTGTAACAGTGCTGCACGTTTATATGAACTTTGTCTGACTTCCAGTACTGGGACTGCTTTTCAGTCCAAAACTCAAGGTCAGGCAAACCAAAACAGAGCTTTTACTTAAAAACCTTTGCTCTGTTTGTTGCAGGATTTCAACCTCTGTACTCCTCCATGTTTAGGACGACAAGCCCCATTTATCTACCTGTCTCCACACAGAACTGTGTTTATTCCATGACTAATGATTTGGGTTTGGGCAGTCATCCAAGTAGTTTGATGACGTCGACCCATTGAGACATCCAGCCCAAATCACACTGGGGTGGGTGTGACTTTACGTGTGTGGACCCGACTGTTTAATCTTTTGCTTTATCAAGTAGTTTGTCAGTGAGACATCCAGCCCAAATCACACTGGGATGGGTCTGACTTTATGTTTGTGGACCTGACTGTTTAATCTTTTGTTTCGTCTCAATCCCTGTTGTATCATAGTAATGGTATGTTTGAAACAGATGACACAAAACAATGCTGATTTGATCTGAAAATAGGCCCCTCATCGAACTGTGACTGGGCATATTCTATGTATGTAGATGCTGCTGCTACACTGTGCTGTCATCGTGCCGAGCCATCTGTGTCGCAACAGATTACCAGGTGGTCTTATTAATCTAGGTAGGCCTTGTTTTATCATTGAGGAAATTAAGCTGGGTGGAAAATGTTTGAATCGAGGGCTGAAGGCTTACAGCTTAACTTAGACACACAGCGACAGTGCGGTGGAAAAACAGCAGGCCTATTAGGCTCTTAGACTGTACACAGGATTCAAACTGGAATGGCTCAAGGATGGATGATTGGCAGCGCTGTTTTTAACTCATTTTCACCATGTCCATGTTTTAGTTTGTTTGCCTCCTTCACAAACCACATGTCAGCAATTTCCCCTATCCATCATCCTCCAAGGATTAGGACCAGAAAAGAAAAGATTTTGTTTACGCTTCAGTCCAGTGATTGAGAGAAAGCTGTGAAATGCTGTTTCTCCTTTAGCCCGTAAATGGAGCAGTAGCAACAGCACCTGATGTTTCGCTCGACGATGCTTGTCCATCTCCTGTTCTGCAGCTGCCTATGAATATTCACGTCGCAGGAAGTGTGACTTAAGCTGTTAAAAGGTGCATTCTCTTACTCTTAACCACGTAAACCAGCGCCATAGCCTGCTTTTTCGATTTTGTTGAACACAGAGCATTCTGCTAATTAATGCTGCCAGCAGGCTGTGTGTGAACAATTGCGTCTTCTCTATGAGTCTGTCTGTGTCTGTGCTTCGTAATGTGCTGAGCTGAGATCTGTGATTCCTGTTTTTGCATGCGTGATTATCTCTCTCCATATCAGTGTGTGACTGAGAAGTGTAAATGTTATTTTCTATTGGCATGAGTGTCTGGGCTCCCCTTTTGTCTTTGCTGAGGAAGGATATACAGGCAGACTGGCAGAAATTTAGCATCTGCTGAGGAGCCAAGGCTCTGTTTGATCTGTCCACTTACAGCAGGTCCGGTTGCCTTTGTGCAGAGAACCTAGGTAGCCATCTCATTTCAAAGGCAGAGAGACTTCAACAGACAGGGAAACAAAAAGAGAGAGCGAGAGCGGGTACAATGAGGCTGAACCAGAGAGAAAGTGAGAGAAACAAAAACAAAGAAAAAAATTAGGCTTAGGGTGGATTTAACGTCAGTATAGGGAGGAGAGGCTGATGGTTAACAATGTGGTGTGAAAGCAGTGAGTGACAGAGGTAGATATTGAGTGAAAAGAAGGGGAAGCAAGACGATTAGGAATAAATTGTATTAAGAAATTTGTTTTACTTTACTGTGTGTATGTCTTTGACAGTAATGGGAAAATGAGAGAAGGACCAATCTTATAGCAACCGCAGAGGTGTAGGTATTGTTATTTTTATATTTAGCTGCAAATGAAACGCAGGAATGAAGCGACACAAAGTCAAATTGGTGGTTAAGCACAGAACAAAGACTTGTATGGACCCTCACTTTCTCTTTTGTCATCCCCACATAGTGAAAGCCACATGATGCATTATGCACCCTGCTTTTCTTCACACACACACAAACACACACGCCAATGCTTAATATAAAAAAACACACACACACAAACATACAGCCTCTTTCAACCCTGTATGATTGGGAACCACAGCACTTCTCTTGCCCATCCTATCTCTTTCAAATTCAAGTGTCTTACTCAATAAAGACAACTACGACAAAAGCAGTGCATGCACAAACAGAACATCAATTAATCTGGTGATGTACAAACGATCATAAGTAATAGAATAAGTAAGTTAAAAAATACGATTGTATCCACACTTGCACTCTCCACAAACTAAAGATTCTTTTAAATTGTGCAAATTCATTGTTCATGCTTATCTTTTCTTAACTGCTATTGTCATGTCTCCCTCACTCATTCTTTACCGCACACACACACACACACACACACACACACACACACACACACACACACACACACACACACACACACACACACACACACACACACACACACACACACACACACACACACAGTTCTTCTCTCATTACTGTATCATTCTCATTATATTGCTAAATAAGTCCATAATGCTTTCTAGAACATAAAACTTAGCTCCTATGAATTATAAATGCCTATGGTGTCCAAGTGGCTTATTTTCAGCGTGCACACACACAAACACAGATTGCTTTACAAAGCTGGGGTTACGTCTGCTCCCAAGGCAAGCAGAGGTTTAACTCATACCCTGGAGTGCGTGAGTGCGTGTCTAGGAATAAGTGTTTGTGTGTTTTGGACCTGTGCTCATGCACAGGAGTAAATTTGTGAATGCAAACACAAATCCAAACTCCAAACTCACTCCAATGTGTATTTGTTACAATGGCACTTGTCAGTGCGTGGGATATATTGTCCAGCAGGTTTCTCTTTCATGCTCTATGTTGGTGTGTTGGTACCAAACAGTGAAGCAGTGACAAGGTCACGGCGACCATGGCTAATTAATGCTCATTTTGAGCAAAGGCTAGCCTACGTTGTCTGATAATGAAGAAGAGCTACTATTTCACAAATCCCCTAAAGTTTAATGCCGGTTCTGACAGATAGGTTGCACAAAATAAAGTGCAACAAATTTTTTTTTTTCAATTGTTGTATTTCACATGGTTGTCGACTTTAAACATATCTCAACAAACAATAACTCACAGGACTTACAAGCAAGCAGCAAACAACCGACACACAGTGGTCAATCACATATACCCATATAGGAGAGAATTCATTAACTTTATATAATGTGTCCTTAATTGTATTACAATTTATAAATGTATTATTATAGGTGACGGAAGGAACATAAGGCATTTACAGTAAGGGCCTGATCTACTAAAGGTTTGGCTGTGTAAAAACGTACGCAAACTCGATAGCGTCTGCAAACAAATGAACAAGCTGATCTACTAACGGTTTGCACTGGGGACTGCGTCCGTCAATCGGTCAAAATAGCATGCACTATCCATTGAGTACTTTTGCAACGATGAATATGCAATATCTGCTGTTTGTACCCGAGCATGCAAAATACTTTGAGGAGTCGATGCACATATGTTAATTACGCACATGCAATGGGATTTACTGAGCCTGAAAAATATTGCGGTGCTTGTGATTGCGTCAGTTTTTTTTATACGTTTGAAAGGATGATCCTTTTCCTGTTGCGCACGGACACGGTTTGGTATACTAAAAAGCATCACATTTTTTATTTTAATTTGCGAACAAAATTAATTTTCTTAATTTTAAATAATACAATGCCATCCCTGCTTTTGCTGCTCTTTGTGTGTATGAAGACAAGCAGACAGGATAATTTAATCGCTCTATTGAAGGCTTCAACATTGATATACAATACTGTTATTCACAGTGACATGGGCTGCGGCATAAAGCAATTTAATATCTAATTAAATTTTTTATTCCCCCTCCGACAACCGCCACCTTATCGTGGTGGAGGGGTTTGAGTACCCTAGTGATCCTAGGAGCTGTGTTGTCTGGGGCTATTTGCCCCTGGTAGGGTATCCCATGGCAAAGAAGTCCTAGGGGAAGGCTCAGACAAAGAGCGGTGAAGACCCCTGAAGAGAGAAAAAAATCGAGGACTCGAGTACCCTGCCGGATGGTTACCGGGGCCCCACCCTGGAGCCAGGCCCGGGGAAGGGGCGCGCCAGCAAGCATCTTTGGAGGTGAATGAACGGTGGGTCATGACCGAAAGAATGAGATCGCAGATACGAGCGGCTGAACTGAGTTTTCTCTGCATGGTGGTTGGGCTCAGCCTTAGAGATAGGGTGAGGAGCTCAGACATTCGGAAGCGGATCAAAGTAGTAGAGCCGCTGCTCCTCCGCATCGAGAACAGTCAGTTGAGGTGGTTCGGGTATCTAGTCAGGATGCCCCCCGGACGCCTCCCTGGGAAGGTGTTTCGGGCATGTCCATCTGGGAAGAGACCCCGAGGTAGACCGAGGTCCCGCAGGAGAGATTACATCTCTCGGCTGGCTTGGTAACACCTCAGAATTTTTCTAGAGGAGTTGGTGGATGTGGCCGGGGAGAGGAAAGTCTGGGTTTCCCTGCTGCCCCCGCGACCCGGACCCGGATAAGCGGAGGAGAACGAGAATTTTTTATTCTTTTGTATATTCAAGGCCTTTGTCTTTGCTGCATGCACTATGTAATCCATGTAGCTACAGTCCATCCTTACCTTCACAGGAATCCTTTTGTAAATGTGTATGGTAACTAAAGGCTAGGGAGGCATTATGGTCCTGTACCCCCTTGTCCCCGCCTCAACTACCTATGACTTAAATTAATGGCCGCATCCACTCTCTGTGACACTGATATACTATTAGGGGCAGGTAAGTGCTTAGCCTAGTGGAATCCAGGCTCCCCAATTCATAAATCAAACCCCAGTCTGTTGAGCAGTTGGTTCGTGATGTTGTTATAGGGTTTTGGAGGCTGATGATACAATACAAGTAAATGAATAGGACTGGTTTTCTCCAATTATTGTGTTCCTTTTTCTTACAGTATCTTCAATGTGTGGCAGCTTGTGTACGTATCTGCAAGCGCACACACATTCGTGAGTAGAGAAGGTTGTTGAGCAGCGTTTCTGTGTCTTTCTGTTCACCCAGAAAAGAAATGCAGTAGGCTGAGTGCTGCTGGGTGAGCTATAAATAGCCTCCTGGTGACAGCAGGACTGGAGAGCGACTTCCAGAAACATTCGTGTTCATTATTTAAAATTTGATAATAGAATTATTTTCTATACGTCCAATATAGACAATCCTGGTATCCAGATATACTTGCCTAACTAAGGCAAATCTGAAATATCTTATTGTTTACCCTTATCTCCTATTCTGAGTTTTGATATTTAATACAAAGCCAAGACAATACAGTAGGAGTGAATAGTGCGCTGTTTCCTTTCTGTTAACTTGTCTGCTGTTTGATTAATTCGAAGCATTTAAACAAAGGCCTTAATAAGCAGAGCTGCATTAAATTTACCTCATACTGCGGAACCATCGACAATTCTTGTAATTGGGCTTGAAAACGCTGAGAGCAGTGATTTTTTACAACCCCTGTTATTATTAGACTGTTGGATTTTGGTGTTTTTGAATAACTGCATAAAAAGAATACATTGTGCTTATGCAGTTGTATTGCCTAAATTGCTGACACAGCTGGTATTGCCTTCCTTGATGACTCTGTATGGAATTTATGATAACAGATGTTAGTAGCTGTGAATGGATGTTTGCTCTGTCTTAACTGAGATGAACTGCGCAGTATACTTTAGCGGGATGGATCGAGGGCATGGCTGGTTAAGTGAAATCATTCAGCTCCAGAGGGTTTCCTCTCAGAAGAACTCTTGACCTTTTCCACTTCATCTCTCTGCCAGGCGTTTTCTGCACATCCAGCTTTATCAGGAATAAGATGTTTGAATGTCAAAGACTGTTAATAGTTAGCTTTAGGGTCAAACTCTGCGGTATGTGAAAAACCGTTATGCTACTTTGAGTTGTTGTTCAAGCTTAACCTGTTTGTTTATAAATGCTAATTAAGTCAAGTATTTAAATCAGGCAAACTTGCCTTTTAGATTAATGGCGATCACAATTTCAGGACTCTATTACTGAATGCTGGGCTGGATGGACTGAATTCTGCACAAAGTCCATCAAACTCAAAATCAAATAGTTTATTATCCGTTTCTAATCTTGATTTAATTTCCTGTTGATTAGGTTCAGACTTCCTGTGCACCACCCACATCATACCTGTGAAGAACGAGGAGGGACTGGTGATGATGTTCATCCTCAACTTTGATTACATCCTGGACGAAGGCAGTAGCGACTCACTGGAGAGACTCAACCACACCTCACCATCCAAAGCTGACCAATGTAAGTGAAGATAATAAATTACTGCAAGGAAGGAGATAAGTGCAATGTGGCATTACACCTGTCTGAATCTCATACAGTTATCAATATTTGGTGATACCCAAAGATCTGCCAAGACACTGTCTTGATTCAAATTTGGAAGCATACAAGCCATAATTAACAATGGCTGCTTGTGGTCATAGAATTACACAAATAATTGTAAATAACTTCATTGCTTAAGTGCAGTAAAGATTACTTTATATTATCTATGTAAAGATTAATTATCTTGATAATGTAGACATCCTAAACTAAATCCACCTAACCCTTTTGGTATGTCTAAGCCTTCTGTTATTCTGCTATAATCCAATATTTGAGCCCAGTAGTAGACAGTAAAACATCACTATTATTACAAGCATGGTATTTTCTTGAGAACCACATTCCATTCTAGTGGTGGATATATGGGTTTTTTTGTTTTCTGACTTATATAACCAAAACATTCCCAGTAACTCAAAAATAAAAATTTCATTCAAAAAATAAAAATAAGATTACTCTCATATTCTTTTTTTACTAAACAATGTTCCTCAATCTTTATTTGATAGTTTAAAGTTTAAAGCCTGCTATCACAGGCACGTACCTGTGATAGCAACAGGCCACTCTAGCAGTGAACCTAACTGCAGTAAATGTATGTTTATACTGTACCACCACAATAACACAAATCTTTTCTAGGAGTTCAGCTTTCTTGTTTTAGCTTTCAGACTGCAGTTTGGGAGCAGGGGTGTTATGGTCAACTCAGGCAAATTTAATACTTGCTTAGGGCCTAAACATCTTCACTTTATCAGTGCACAGCCCAGATCAAAAATAACCTAATTTTGAAAAGCTGAGGCCAAAAATAAAATCAAAACTGTATTGTATATAAATAGCTTAGATGACAACATGCTGTTTACTTCTCCTCTTGCTCAACTCCATTCACAGCCACTCTCTCTCCTCGTGGCAGGGAAAACACAAGTGTGTTCTCCTTAAGCACCAACCAATGTCATGAATATCTAGCGGTTAGTATTTGTTTGTACCGTGGATTTATTGAAGTCCTAGTTCTTCCGTGCAATATATTGACATGAAAGAATTACTGCCAGCGGCATGCTGCTCTTTCTGCCTAAGCACACATGCAGTATAAATGCAACAGGCAAACTGCTTTATCCTTTGAAGGAGCTGCCGCTGCTCTCATAATATGGTGCTAACACTTAGAGTGAATTTATTAATTAGTGACAAAAAAGTCTCAACTGAAATAAGTCTAAGCCATTGAGACTTGAACTGCTCAATGTTCAATGTTTAGAGGTTTTCTTCAAAGCCTCTCCCTCAGTGTAAAATGGTTTCATTTCAGCCTGAAATGTTTAAGATTTTTTTCACCTAAACATTCTTGAAACAAAACAGCAGCAAAGTGTATGATAGCAGACAACTGAACTATATGCTTGGCCAGGTTTGTAAAATTGTAAGTTATTCTATCTTGTAACACCATTGTTTGCATACAGCATGTGTTTTGTAAGTTGACTCGTCTTTTCTCTAAAACAGAAAATACTTCCACACTGCTGATTTATTTCTGAGAGGGAAGACTTTGAATGTTTTGGAAGGAAGCGCATTTGAAGCAACACAGACAAGCCATAGGAATGTCAAAATAAAGACACATCTCAATCTTAATGATAAGGATCGATGTTGTCACTTTGCATCAATAATTTTGGATTGTGGATCACTGGATCCATATAATGATGCAGAGTGATGGATCGTTACACCCCTAAGCGTGATACACTGTATGTTGACAGCAATTTCCCCAGGTCTTGGCTTTGCTTCTGCAGAAAACGACAAACTATTGTTCATTATTCAATACCCAGGTGAAACAAAATTTCAGGACAAGGATGTTTCATTTATTTACTTCAGTCTTGGTCCAGTCACCTTCATCAGGGCAATTGTACTGGATTCATTCAAAGAGCTAGATGAAAACATAGTGTTTCAATTTGTTCCCTTTGCATATGTAGGGAAGAAATAAGTCATTACATAGGAAGGAGTTGAAAGAGTAAGGATGCATAAGCAATGTAAAATGGCCTTTTATCCAATCCCTACACTGCCTTAAGTATTAATATATATATATATATATATATATATATATATATATATATATATATATATATATATATATATATAAGACCCTAATATTGATGTTGCATGCCATGTTTGGTGCTTTGAAGCAAATAATTGGTGTAGTATATTTAGTCCTTGTAGAACACTAAAAGAAACTGAAACCCAGACTAAACTGAAACCCAGACTAAGTCTACTCATTGCATGGGAAATCCCTGTTAGACAGCTCCTTTTGACATGTTGACACCAGCGTTTAGCAGATACTGATGCGTTAGCCTGCCATCATCCCAAAGGTCGGTCCCAATTATAGCTCATAGTCTGCCAGGATAGCCTGATGAACTACTGGAGCAGTGCTGAAGAGCACTCTGCTTCCCATAGCTGTCGGTGTGATACTGTATAATGTAATTCCCCTGTGGTGCCATCAAACATGCTCTTGATGCCTCCTCTCCCTTCTGTGACTCTTCCCTTCCCCGCTTACTGTCTGACATTTAAAGCAGTAGCATGGACGACCAGCGGTCACACCAAGATGAATGTAATTGGATGAGGTCCCTGACAAGCCTCATAGCCTCATTGGGTGGTGGTGAACAGGGCGGGGTTGCGTGTGTTGACTACATAAGCATGCTTTGCCTGTGGGTTTATGTGGGCTCTTGTTATTAATGGGGGCTATTGTTATAAAGGTGTTTAATCAAAGGGATTCAATTTTGTTAGTGGTCGTTTGGGCAGGCATATCCCTGCCTTTCTATTATGCTTTACTTTGGGAGTTAACTCCGTGAAAGTGCATTCATGCCCATGTAATTGGCTAAGTGGGATCCCTGCAAACCTGTTGCTGAAAGCAAGAAGACGGTGCATCTCTCCCTTACAAACTGATTGCATACGCATCGCTATATAGAATTCTTAACATTTGTTTAATGTAGCCATTAATTTCCATTATAAATTAAACTAAGACCCTTCAATAAAAGAGCCAGAATGTACCTTCGAAAAAATATGAACAAAAACGTTTCCATTGGGAATTTAAACTGATTTGGTCTCAAACACTCATGTCCACGTGATTCACTTTGGATGTTAGGGAGGACTTTAATAATGATATGATGATAATATGATGAAAATAAATAAAAGTGTTTTTATCTTACAGTTTACTAAAATTCGTGAGATCCCTTTGTAAAACCCCTGTAGCACTGAAAACATCACTAAAATTAATTTTCACCAGTGACAGAAATTGGAGCTACGGATTTTAAAAGATGATCTGACAAAAATAGTATTGTACACTGGACAACAGTTTTTCGAAGACATAATGTGAGCACCTCAGTGTCATGTGACTCCAGGGAGGAAGATTGGCATAAAAGAGGCATTTCTTGAACTCCCAGCCTTTGGAGATCAGGACTAAGTTTGAGACGTAACATACAAACCAAATGACGTCCAGACAATGGTTATCGCCACAAGCTCTGCTTAGATTAGTGAATGTTCTTGACTTTCATATGAAACACTGGAAGACAACTCCTTGACTATAAATGACTATGATGGGCTATTGATGCTGTGATTACCTTGGAGTGTTACCCATCCATGTGTTTCATATGCAACATGTTGAATTTAAAAAAAAATGTATTTAAACAAATCAATGAATGAATAAATGAATGAATAAACAAAACTCCTTTCACCATCTCAGAAATATTTCCAAACTCCGTTCTTCACTCACCTTGGGTGATGCTGAAAAGCTGGTTCATGCGTTTGTCTCCTCCACAATGGATTACTGTAACGCACTTCTCATCAGGATCCCTCATAAAAGTCTTCAAAGACTACAATATGTTCAAAACAGTGCTGCAAGAAACCTGATGAGAGTTCGTAAACATGAACACATCACCCCTGTTCTTCAGTCTCTTCATTGGCTTCCCATCTCCACCAGGATTGATTATAAGATCTCTCTC
Source organism: Lophius americanus (assembly GCA_037951165.1). Lineage (NCBI taxonomy): Eukaryota > Metazoa > Chordata > Actinopteri > Lophiiformes > Lophiidae > Lophius > Lophius americanus. The sequence goes on along the minus strand of JBBDHG010000076.1, from coordinate 4,709,131 downwards.
CTCACTCACCAGTGCATCCATGGTAATGCACCTCCTTACCTAAAAGAACTACTAACCCCACTGACCTCAACACGATCCCTCCGTTGTACCCACTCATACCGCCTCCTCCTACCCCGGACTAAGCTCAGCACCATGGGAGATCGGGCCTTCTGTTCTGCTGCCCCTAGTCTGTGGAATGGCCTTCCTGACCATCTGAGGGCTCCACAGACGACTGACAAATTTAAAAAAGGACTTAAAAAACTTTCCTTTTTAGCAGATTTAATTAACATTGATGCTTTTTGGTCATGTTTTTATATAGTTATTAAAAACATGACCAATTTATAATGTAAAGTGCATTATAAATTAAATATATTATTATTATTATTAAATGATTGACAGCAGCTTCTGAAAAGCAACAAGAGGATGTTATGCCGGATTCTGCATGCCAAGTAGTGAAGTTGTGACCAGTCCTGTCATTTCAACCTACCTCATTCTCAGGATACCAAATGACACATGAATATGATGAAGCCATTTTGTTTATTGATTTCAGGAAACAAAGTTTCGGTCTTGAGACTGCAGATGTGTTACCGGTGATACCTGATATTCAATGTGTTGAGAAACAGCCCAAAATATGAGCTCCTTGGCATTGTTGTTCATTTTGAGTCTTTATTTTCCACCTGTTTGACACCTGTCTGTCATCTTCCCTTCACTTTACAATGTCGAATTACACATTGATGACTAAAAATGTTCTGGTCGTTTCTCATCATCAATGGTATCCAGTAAAGACATTTATATAGTGTGTTTTATAGTGTGTCTTGAAGTTTTGTGTTTACTTTGTGCGCTTTTGTGAGGTACATGCAATTCTTGGCAGGGATTCAGAACTCGGTACAAACCAGTAAAGGTTTTAAGCAAACATGCTACATTGGCTTTCCTCTCATACAAGAGAAAAAATACTTGTGTAATTCTCTTGTAGAGATGTTAAGACTTTGCAATTGGTAACAGAGATTCTATCATTTGAACTTCTGAATTGGACCACTGACTGCATCATGACACATTTTGACCTTTCAAGGATCACACGATTAGATGCTCTCAACATATTTAATGTTAAAAACAATGCTAGGCTTTTATCGTTGCACATATGCAATCTTAGTTTATTCAGTAAGACTTACTTAATCCCAACTAACTCTGAAGAGGTATTGGTGCATTTTTACTTCGAGGGGACAGGCCACACATTATGAACAATCATTTGAAATGACAATACATATGAACAAGCTTTGTATCATTGAAGCCCAGCGTATTACTATTCGAAGGAGCAACCCTCTGGTGTGTGCAGGAGCAGCTGTTTTTAGATGGTCTGAGGTGATGATCCATCTGTTGCATTATTTATTCTCCTTCTTTGGGAAAGAGCAACAATACATTAGATGTTGCTTATCGAGTGGTCTTACCACTCAGTTCGACCCCTCCTTTCAAACGGCACATTTGCAGTGAAGTTTCACTTGCAGTGAAGTTTCTCATTAAGAAATTAAGAAAAGGCAGTTGGGTTGGTGGGTGCGGAGTTAGGGAGCAAGAGGATGGGGAGAGATAAATGGTTCCAGAGTATTTGAGAGATATTGATAGAGTTTGTTGGGAGTTTTTGGTAGCTTTAGAGGCTGACGATAACTCATTAATTAATGGAAAAAGTCTGCATGACATTTTCCCAAATAAATTGATCTTATGATTGTTATCACATTAAAGTCTCTCTTCGCTCTCTGAGTCCTTTTGAAGTTACTCCTGAAGTTTGCTGTTTATTTACACGAAAGTCAATCTACATTTTTTCTAAAAAGTGTGGGTTAAATTGAGGACACAACAGAATTATGCAGGTTAATCTCTTGAACAGAGGGGTAATAAGAGGACTAGGATACTCTTGAGGGTAAAAGAACACTGCATGCAATTTTATTTTTATTTAACATCAATAAAATAACAAACGCAGGCAGTGGGAATAAAAACCACAATTACTTGTCTCACTTTTACCAAAGGACAAAGGTTTATTGTTTTCCTTTTCCTTTTCCCCTGACATCTGAATTGTGCTCACATTACAGAAAGGTAGTCCACTCCCAACATAGGGATTTGGGGGCCCAATTAATATTAAATCCAAATATTACTATCTGGTATCATAGCAACAAGGGCCACTGTGCTGTATATCCATTGGCTGTGTGAAGCAGCTGGTGAGTTTTCACAGGCATAGAAGGAGGAGATTTGAGAGGGAGTGTACACACCAAATTCAGTGGCAGCGCTTGAAGGGTAGCTTAAGATTATAAGGTTAAGCTTTTTCAATATCACCATTTAGTGAAACCATCATTTTCCTCAGTGCAATATTAAAAATAAGTTTCTCAGTTAATAATTTGATTTCTTTGGAAGAAAGGCTCCTATAGACAGTAATATGCTATATTGGGGATGTAGCTCAGTGGGTAGAGCAAGCATCTCCCAATCAGAAGGTAGCTAGTTCAAGTCCCAGCAGGGTATACTCGTATCAATTGTACTTGTCATATGGGTCCTTGAGCAAGAGCCTGAAATCATAGCTCCCCAGATGCTTCAAAGCGTCTACCCATTGCTCCCTCAGGGATGGGTCAAATGCAGAGAAATAATTTCACTATGTTGTATGTGTATGGCTGTATGTGATCAATAAAGGAGCATTATCGTGAAGACTCTATGGCATTAAAATTAAATTAAAACATTACGTTTTTGTTTCAGCTTCAGACTGAAGAATAAGAGTTCGATCAGCAACCTACTGAAAAGCACTCAGGGAGCATATATCCAGTGACATTTCCACAAAAATATGAAAAATCAAAGAACAGTTTCCAAGCCATGTCAAAACCAAATTTTGAAACAATTTTTTATAGGATTTGTGCCACTAAATATTTAAAAAAAACACACACAACATAGTTAAAAAGATTTATTCATAATAAAATCGATGTATTTCTACAATAAACATGTTTCTCTATCTAGAAGATGTATACATTTTGGAAGAACGGCCTTCTGAAATCTAAGATACATAGCATTTACATATTTTAATGTCTGTATTGTCACCTTACTCAAATCTGCATCTTGCTAACTAAAGTAGCATCCTTTAATTCCTTAACTCTAATAGTTTCCATCTTTAATTTCACTTTTCACAGACACATGAAATTGATTTGAATGACTATAAATCCAAATATTATTAATCTCTCTCTTCTGACCTAAGATTGACCACTGCACAAATTCCCTCAAAATCCATTACCAAATTTTTAAGAATATCTTACAGACATAGTAACATGCATAAGTGATCACATGACCTCAAACTCTCACTGGAAGAGGTAAAAGCACCTTACTCGACTTAATTTCATCATTACTGTCATTAATTATACTTCTGTGCAGATATTAATTCCAGGTTTATATACAGCTCTGACTTGCTAAAATTATCAATTTTAGTGTCATCACAATCTGGATAGAAAAATTAATTTTTTTTAAGGACACCATGGTAACCCCAGATGACCCAGGGCATTCAGTCTCTGAAATAATTTTCTCACCCCAGAAAATAGAATGTAAAGCTTTGAGCAGCTTCTTGCTGAGACTCTAACATTAACTGTTTTCTATTTTGCCACCCGTCGTGTCTCTGCATGCATCCATAGCTTCTGCAATCGTTGCAGATAGTGAAGTTGAACAGGACTTGTCAAATAATGTGCTCTAGTCTGCTCAAGCAAAAATACAATGCAGACATAATGATGTGCGATGAGATGGTTTTTTAATAAAGTCTGGTTTTCTCATTCGTTTTCTCTTTAAATGTTTTAATGAATGGTATTTTGCTACACTGCATGGCAGTGTTTTCAAGACTGAGAGATGTACGGCATATGTTAAGGCGACTAAATGATTCATAACAGGCAGGCCACTGATTCTCCCTATTATTACACATTATCGGATAGTTAGAAGCATAGAACAGTATAACTTATGAGTGTCTATGCACACTGTATGTATATAGCATATGTACATGCAATTTTTTCACATACTTCAACCTATATAATATTTTGTTCACCTTTTACCGCAAAACACATTCTCTGACCTACCTACCATTATAGCATCCTAAATCAGTTCCTCATCTCCCCAAGAGCCATCAATCAATCACCACAATCCTGAACATAACTCTGCACTCCTCAACGTACTACTGCCATTGCAATATTTCTGCAAATGTCATCCTGCATGAATTATTAAATGAAACTGAAGATTGAACTAGTGCCGGAGGCAGAACGGGCATTTTATTTTGATCTGTCAGGGGCTTTTTAAAATCTCTACATTAGCGAAAAAGTACTCTATGTGCAGGGATGGTAAAGACTGTAGGCAAGCTCTGTTACAAAACACACTATGAAAACACTACATCCGTTCAGTCTGAGTTTGGTTTATTCCACTGGCTCATTAATAAACCACTTTAAGTACTTTGTTTTTAGGTTGTTGTTTTTTTTCTTTCTCTCAAAGCAGCCAAAATTAGTGCAGTGCCTTATATCTGATACCAATTGCCTCAAGGCACATCGTATTTATTTTATTTATAACGCACTTTTCATTTTTTACTAATTGCAGGGTGCTAAGGTCTCAGTATTTTTGTTTCATCTTTCTCCTTTTTTTCTGTCAGGGAAAGGACGATTTTTTCGCTTCCGTTTCGCGGCCTTACCTCTCCTCGGCATCAGCAAGCAGTCTCTGCCACAGGAAGATCCGGATGTTGTCATGGTGGACTCCCCTCACCACAGTGATGGCTCGGTGGCTACGCGTGACTACCAACTTCCCACTACCCGTGAGAGCTGCAGTCCCTCCTATGCTAACGACACCAGAGCCCTCATCGGCCCCAGCCATTGCTCCACCCCTGTGTCGGGCCCTTTGGACCACTCTTCGCCCAAAGGCCCCTGGGATCGGATATATCTGGACCAAGGCAACGCCAAGACCCAGCATCAGAGTCAGGAGGACACCGTCACTGCAGCTCCGTCAATTACGGGTCTCAATCCAACCGCATCCAGGGAGAATATGGGCAGTATTCGCAGAGCCTCCTCCGTACACGACATGGAAGGCTTTGGGTCCAATGTCAAGATGGCGTTCAGGGACAGACATGCCAGTGAAGGTAAGAATCTCATGCTCTACCTTCAGTGTATGATGTATTGCAGCCTTTTAACTATTCAAACATATAGTAAAGCATTTATTTGTTATACTTGTTGTTAGATTTTAAAATTCAAGACCCCTGTCATTCGCACATGTTACACTATTTTTCAGGCAGTTCGAGTTTGACTCCTGATGGCTTTTTTTTACACTCATCTGCCAGAGAGAGGATATTTCTCTATGATCCTTTCAAACATCAATTTAACACGTGAATGCGCATGCGACTTAATCCCAACTGGTTTTAATAGCCAGTAAGGCTCTAATACATGACCTTCACATGTAAATTGGAAATTTGAAGCATCCCAGCATGCACAAACTGATAATTACATTTTCACAATAGTTGCTTTAAATGAAAGTATGTACACAATGATAGAGTCTTGATAGGATAACTTTTTAATGAAGGGATATATTATATTGGGTATCGGATTCTTTTTGGTTATATCAAAACGTGCCATGATGGGATCTTGGAACAAATTGTGTGGTTGGCGTCCACTGCCCCAACTTTATGTGATACCTGCATTAACAAAGAGTCGGATGTGGCCAATAGCCAAACGCTGTATAAAGCGTTACAATAAGGGACTTTTGAAGGAGTTTTTTAGTTGACTTTAGCTCCTATATATTAATCTTCAAAGTCCTTGTGGTTTAAAAATAGGAAATGCGAGATGAGGCTTGCCAGTCTCTAAATCAGCATTATAGTGAGTCATCATCTGCTCTGGGTACTATTGATCTTCCCTTGAGTCCAAATCACCCATTAGCCTTTTGGCCCTCATTTGGATGAGAGTAGAAGAGCCCCAGACTGGCCCTGTTTCATCCAAGCCAATCAGTCTACCCCCAGCCCCTTATCTACACTCCACATTCAAATAGCTCCCTGTAGCGGACCCAATAATATGTCTACTTCACTGTAATGAATTGTTCATGGGTACACTAGCGGGGGTTCATTGCCATTCACCATTTGTCATAATAGAAAAGCAGAAATTCTTCTCTAACCACCGCTCCTGTTTTTCCTCACTGTCCAACGGCATGTTGCTGCCATCAAAGACAATGGTCGCAATATTAAAGGTAAAAAAACCCTACCTGCTGCATCTTGAACTGTTAAACTTTGGCACAAACACCCCGTGTATTCTGCACAAATCCTGCTTGCTTCATGCTTTTTCCTCATGACTGAGGTTTATATTTAATGCAAATTACCTGGTGGGTGAATGACAATTTGTTTGTAAGCTCTTGGGTGGGAGCCTCGAAACACTGGCAATAAATGACTCAGTCTCTGTGCGCATGACTTGCTGAACCTTAGCCAGTCGCCATAAGAAGCCTCAGTGAAGAGAAAAAAGAACTCTGCATGCTCTTGCATGTAGAAAAAACCAACGCAGCTTCACAAGATGATACCTCCCACTGTCTGTAACCTCTGCTTTCTTCTACTCAACCTCTAGTCCCTCATCTCCATGTGATAATGAATGAAAAGAAGCCTGAGTGTGGGTGACTGTGTGTTCACCCTTGTCCTATAATTGTGTAATCTAAACTGCAATGGAAGTGTAACAGTCTGTAGGCTGCATGTTACATTATTTCAGTCACACAGATTGTGACTTACATTAATATAATGCCATGATGCGATATTTGAAATAATGTTTGTGCCCATGAATTCTGACCACACAATCCAAAAACCCCTTCCATACTTCCCATTTTACCTGCTATTTCTTCTCTCTCTTGGTTTGCTAGTATCTCGCTCCTGGATGGCTGGGGGTATGGCTTAAGCTTTTCCCTTATAAGCTCTTTTTTCAATACTGCAATAATGTGAAGTGTCCTTACTGTGGCATGTATCGAAGCTTTGCATACAACCTCTCATCCTCAGCTGTCTGTTTCTCTGTCCTTGACTCTCAATAACTGCACTGTACATCATGAAAATGGGGAGCTAACAAAAAAAAAAATAATTCAACCTTCCCTCTGCTGGCTCATATTGCTGAATCATCAACTCTCACTTTTTATCACTCTCATTGTAAAAGTGTGTGTCAAAGTGGTAGAACATAGTGTTGCAGAGTTCGTGAAGGCAGGGATTTTATTTTTTCTGAACTTGTAGAAGACATTGCGTAGAGCTATGGAACATTTTGTTAATTCATAGTTGTCTGACTAACTGTGTGAAGTAACATTGTTGATCGTGATGCATTGAATCACTTTTTTCTTTCACTAACAGTGTTCATTAGTTTTTCATGAGAAACTTGGAAGGCCCTGTTCTGCCTAGGCCAGTCAGAGGCTCTAGAGTTTTGTATTTCAGCATCCATTGTACTGTGTTGTGGTTGAATTCACTCCAAAAGTAAGGGCCACTCCATGCTCAAGACAGATGTTACAACAATCACAAAATGAACTCTAGACCAACAGTCATTCTTATGTCCCTGATTCAGATCAACAGTAACCCAATGGTACAACATGTACTTTTAATCATGATAACACAATCTCTCTTCCGCATTCTGTTTCAGGGCCACTCAGCCAGATCAAATCCAGCCTGCTGGGCTCAACTTCTGACTCTAACCTTAACAAGTACAGCACCATCAACAAGATCCCTCTCATCACACTCAACTTCTCAGAGGTCAACAATGAGAAAAAGTGCCCCTCCCCGCCATCCTCTGAGAAAACCATCATCGCCCCGAAAGTCAAAGACCGCACACACAATGTGACCGATAAGGTCACACAGGTAAGATGCTAACCAAGGAAAACCAAATTGAGTGCACTTTTACTATCTGCTTTTACAGCAAGGGGTTATGTCCAAGACAACAATTAGTCAGCAAATCAGTAGCCTTTGTATATAATTAGAGAGAATAATTATAACAGCTTCTTTATGGAATTTGGGTTGAAGATTATTCAAAAAGCCATATGAATTCAGATCTAACTGTTCACATTCATGTTGCATGGCGGTGAATCAGATACGTAGCAGATCAGATACGTAGAAGCAGAAAGAATCTGTCTATTGAATTCACACAACCCTGAAAAATCCGTTTTGTGTATGTTAAAAGAAGAAGAAATCCTTTATTGATCACATACAGACATACACAGTACAACTTAGTGAAAATATTTCTCTGCATTTGACCCTTCCCTGAGAGAGCAGTGGGCAGCCTTTTTGAACTGCCTGGGGAGCTAGGGTTTCAGGGTCTTGCTCAAGGATCCTACAACATATAGACCCTGGTGGAATTTGAACCGGCAATCTTCTGATCTTCAGATTGGGAAATGCCCGCTCTACCTTCTGATCTCAAGCTGCCCCAACAAATTAAGGTCATGACTTGAGTGACTTCAGGAAGTGACTTAACATCTGATTTAAAAAAGATCATATTTTTATGTTCACATACAGGTACACCTGAAAAATCTGATTTGTATCACTTTAAGGAAAACAACTGGATTTGAGTCATTTCAACTTGGTAACGTTAACGTAGGCTTTTTCTGTATATAATCCAGTCCAATAGAGAATATTTGATTATTAGTGCCAGAGGGGAAAACTCTGAAGAGTTTGAGGTGGTTTTTCTTCAAATCACTTCATATCCAGTCTCTGTTTAGGTTAGTGGGGTTTACCTCGCCACAATCCTTTTCCAACAATTTGGACCCATGTAGACCTCAGTGCTTCAGATACTATCATCATATCCCATTTTCAAGTGCCAATTTCATTCACATATAAAGTTAACCAATAAAACAGAATAGACTGTTCTTTTGTAACAATAACATCCTTCATTAAATAGTTATTTTACTCTGAGGCTGATACAGTTATCCGATGATTTGTAAATGTTAATAAGCCCAATAGGAGCACTCTAATATCTGTAGTAAAAACTGTATTTTCTTCATTTTCAGCCGCACAGATTGTCTTGAATGATCATTAGAAAATTATAGAAATCCTACAGGCAGCAATGGGTTTCCAGGAATTTCTCCTTCTTCCTCAACTACACAGTGATTTTTGTAACAAATGGTAACAGTAAGGCTACTTTCAGAGCCATGGCAGGTTCTTATATTCTAACTTCAGACAGATAAAGGATCAATGAGTCAGACTACACCACATACAGGGTATACTTAACTAAACAATCCCTCTGTCGTAGCACTGTCTCTGCTACTAGAGGAGGGCAGGTTAACAAGAGGGATTGTGTCCTCCCTCATCCTCTCTCAGATTGACATCAGATACACCAATAGAAAATATCTTCTCTAAGATAATATTGGCGATTACACAATATAGGTCTCGCTCTATATATATCAAGTTTTATGTCATGATTATCGACATTTTGTCTGAGACTCAAATGAAAAGTAATTAAGAACTATCTCAGGCATGAATAGTTTTCCTTTCTATGATTTCTAGACCATGGGGGCGATTCTTTTGAATTCAGTGATGCACAGAATGAGCTGCTGATAAAGTCAGCAGATTACATCCCCCACCCCCAGTCTACCCTCACCTGCACTCTACTTACTTCAGCATGATTAAATGTAACTCAAGTGATCTGACGCGTAAAACGACTGAGGTGTCTACCACCTGCGTCAGAAAGTCAGAGATACTCTTACCACCACCAGACAGTGTCAATAGCTCAGGCCATATTTCTAAGGTTACAAGGAAGCTTACAGTCATTCTCACCTTTCCTTACCTGAAGCAGAACAGAGTCAGCACAGAATATAAGCTTTGTATGCCCAATGTGGGCCCAAGTAGTCCCAAACCACTGATAAAGTCTCAGTTTTCGCGTTTTGCTCAGAAATGGTTTAACGGCCAGAAGGCATTGAAATTGACTGCTTTTTGTACACAAAGGCAACAGTAGCTGAGCGTTTTTGATTTAAGCCTGAGGTAGAAACGGGGCACGCCACAGTGCAGGGTTGTCACCTCTCGTATAAGTGTTAAAGTCAAAGTTATTGTGCTGCGGGGAGGGCACACTTGTTCATGTGAATGGCAGAATACAGGACCTGAAAACCAGTTGCTATATTCTTCTCAGCTTTAATTCCTCTCTCTGTAATATACTACTGTTGCAATTATACTGACAGTAGTGATAACGGCGACATTTAAAGATGGAATCCTATATAATGTGAATGAAATAATTGACAGAAGACACTAATGATTGGCCTTGCAGCTCTCAAGTGTAATAGTTGTTTTTGTACACTTTTGCACAGTTATGGTTACAGACTCTCTGCCACTGCACTTAATTTGATTATAATTCAATTGCTAAACTTTTAAATGTATGACTCCAGTCCAGCCAGCACCAACATCGGTTAAAGTGTTAACACATGACTTTAGGACTGTCAGTCCGTTAATTACCACACAGGAGGTGAAATACCAGACACGATGCCAGTCAATATGAAAAATTAAGCTTTCCTGGATTTCCATGACCTGGATGAATTAGAATCTGTAAAAACAAATGTCAAACTCTTCTTCTGCTTTTGCTATTTGGTAGGCCAAATACTACTGACTCTTGTGAGAAGACTTAAATACTACCAGCAAATGTTGTTAATGCCTGATGTATTCCAACAAATGAGTCGCTGCAAATTTGAAAATAAGTAAACCGAAGAAAAAAAACACATAATGAGATGCATATATTTGGAGCTCTTAGAAACCCCATGTGACATTTTATGGAATTCTTGCAGTGGTTTTTGAGATATGAGATATATATATGTATAGGCCCTTATAGACCCCCTGTCAAATATCTGTTAGATATTGATTAATGAGAGTAACACTATATTTCCTTCATGGCTGGGGCATAGGAAGGAGACAAAACAAAGAATATACCATAAATTAAAGATGAATCTGACCAACATTATTTTAGATACAATTTTGTGTTGATATCGCAATAATATCTTTGTTGTGAATTATTTAAATAATAATTATATAGTGATATCTAATATCACGGTATCTCTAGTGAAAATGGCATCTCCTGTTCTATAATTGCTGTCATATGCAGGATCAAAACAGTCTAACTGTACCAGTGTGTCTTTTTTGCTCATTCTGCACATAGTGCTTAACCAGACTGCCATCTCTATTCACTGAGTGCAACCTTCTAAGCATTAAACTCTCACGGTAACACATGAATAAATAAGGCATGGAGTCATCGCGTGTATCCTCAACTTCCACAGCTGAGGTCCGTAAACAGATCTCCATACAGCTGACTGTGATGACCATAAAGCAATATGTCTTGAAACTGACTCAGGACTCATCTGAGTTCATCTGAATGCACATTCAAGGCGTCTAGACAAACACGTTTTCATCTAGTCTTGCAGCCCTCATAGCTGCCACAGCAGATGGAGAATTCATCCAGAAAGCTGGTCAACTGGAAGAACAAGCAGCTCTCATTCTGTTTCCTACACAGCATATACACCATGTGTCGTAGATGCTCTCAACATTCCATTAAGTGTCTCATTTTCCACTATGTGGCATTATCTGAAGCTGAATGTGCATTCAAGCGACAACTTTTAATGATAGAAGCAACGTGATTACCCATTGGAACACGAAACTGCACTCCAATCTTATAAATAATATCCCAGTCCTAGATTGTGCAGACCAATGAGAACCGGAGAAGGCGACAGTTAAAGCTCATTTGAATATTGTGTGAGGCTGTCCCTCTACTTTCAGGCCAAGGGGTAACGTATTAATGCATGCATAGTCACCAGCTAGTTTTCTTTTATCATTCCTTCTCACCATAAGCTGCAGGATGGCAGAACAGCATTTTTGCACTTGTTAAAGTGGTCTTGGGTCGGCAACCTTTTCTTTGTTCTGTGCCATAGAAATCAGTTTAGGAACAAAATGCACAGTTATGAGAAAATCGACAGCAATTACATAATTTCATTGTAAGCACAAAGAAACAAGATTTTGAACGACAGCCAAGTGAATTAGAGAACAGATCTTCTTTGTCCGTCTGTTGGTTTCTGATCTATCTCAAACTTTAACTTACTCTGTCAAAGCATTTGACCCTCCCCGCTACACGAAGGGCAGGTGTTCCAAATAAACAATTTCATTATTGCCACTTCAGACTTTTCTTGTGTTATAGTACATTATCTTCCTCGCCTCGCCTCGACCAAAGGGTTGAAAAAGGTGACCAGAGCAGAGATAAGGTGAAACTCAATAAGTGATGGATGCCAAAATAGAGCTATTCATGGTTCTTCTTCTATTTCGTTCTCTATCTCACCGGTACACACAAATCGTATCATTCACTTCACCTGACTCTCTCTCTTTTTCTCTCTCTCACTCCCTCTCACTCTCTCGCCATCTCTTTGCATTTCTTCTTAGAGGTATAATAATTGGCAATGAAAGCCATGGCCTGAAAATTCCTGGTTATTGAGGTGTCAGATGAATACATATATTCTCTTCCTCGAACTGACAATAATCTGGAAGTCACATAAAATTTGGAATCATATTACAATCATCATTAGTTTGATAGTTAAGAAAAATTATATTATATTTCACCAATAGTAGGTTTCTTCAGGATCCAGCTAAATGACTTTTAAAGATGAATCAAATCTTGTGAATTTGCCCAGTTTCAGCTGCAATTTGATCTCAGTTGGAAGTCTGTAGGAATATTTTTTACTTTGATGTGAGCAAAATCGAAAAAAGATTTTTGTCCAGTAAATACAGAAATATGCAGCAAACACATTTAACTTACTCTCTTCTCGAAATAATATTAAGTTCTGCTGGAAGCAGGACTGAATGGGAAGGAAAATGGCATTAGGCTAATTCGGCAAATTCTCCATCTTCCCCCTCAGGTTCTGTCTCTGGGTGCAGATGTGCTGCCTGAGTACAAGCTCCAAACTCCACGGATCGACAAGTGGACCATCCTCCACTATAGTCCCTTCAAAGCAGTGTGGGATTGGCTTATCCTGCTTCTGGTCATCTACACAGCTATTTTCACTCCCTACTCTGCTGCCTTCCTCCTCAATGACATCGAGGAGCAGAGGAGGCGGGAGTGCGGATACTCCTGCTCCCCCCTCAACGTGGTGGATCTGATGGTGGACATTATGTTCATTGTGGACATCCTAATAAACTTTCGGACAACGTATGTCAACGCCAACGAGGAGGTGGTCAGCCACCCGTGCAAGATTGCAATCCACTACTTTAAAGGCTGGTTCCTCATAGACATGGTGGCCGCCATACCGTTTGACCTGCTCATCTTTGGCTCAGGATCAGATGAGGTGAGTGACCATTATCAGACTTGAGTATAGTGATACAGTGAGTCTGAGGGCAGCTGTTTGAATGAATCCGCTGTCCTTTCAAGAGAAGCTGTAATGGAAGCAAAACATAAACACAAAGAGTGCATCAACAAACTCTCACCCGATATATGATTTTTTGATGATGAACAGCAAATGTGTTGAATTTTTAAGATTTAATTTTTTTCACTTACAATTATTGGAGAAGTTCAAGGTAGCACCACCACAGGAAAAAAATCAAACATTAAACTAATACTGATTCTATAACAATAATGCACTGACAGTTTAGAAATCCAGTTCAAATTGCTCCATGGAAGAGGGTTGTTGTTGTTGTTGTTGGATCCCAGTTTATTTGTCATCACAGTGATCCATACGATAACATTCTCCAATTAAATAACTAAATTAAATCATCCAGAATTTTAATTCTTCTTTTGCATCTCTGTATCCCTGCATGTGATCCTGATCCACAAAGCAGGAGCTGATTTAGATGTAAACAAGGGGAGGATGGTCAGGAACAGATTATATTGAGGGTTTTATTAGCTAACGAAGACAATTAAATTGTTCTACCATTTCATGGAAGTTTTTTTAACTCCTTTCAGCATTTACATAACTCACCCCCTCCCCAATATATTCTCATGAAATTTGGGAAAAACATTGATAATGACACTTAATGCGGCACTTATTATTTGAGGGATTTTTGTCTTATTATGTTTTCCATTTCATGCCTAACACGTTCAACTTATCCTCAGTCAAGGAGGGAATTTTGTTTCAAGAGCAGATCTCAAATACTATTCTGGATTTTTTCACAACAACCAAGACCAGAGGTGGTGCTTTTTGCTAGCCCTATTTATATATAGATCACACAAAATGCTACAACAAAGGCCCTTCTCTACTATGTCTTTATTTGTTACACTGAACAATGAAGCGATAGTTCAGTGGTGCTCAGGTGATTTTAAAAAGCGTGCTTGGTTTGTGATGTGAAATGTAACTCACTAGTGTTGGTGTGATGCTTTGCATATTTGTCAGGCAGGTTACTGCAAATTAACGTGAGATTAACTTGGCAACAAAGAATCACTCCCCTTCCCTATTAGATTGATATATTCCAAATTTGAAGACAGTTTCAGGTGGAATTTTTAATTCTTACCTATTAACCTATTATTAATTTTTTTGTGTCCAATTTCAACATATTCTGTGAGTGGAATTTTTCTCAGATGAAGGTTTCTGGGACATAAAACGAAAAATATTTTTCTAAAGATATATCTATATCTCCCATACATTAAAAAGAGCTCATGTTGTGCTTATTTTGAAAGGTTAACCTCTTCCTGAAATATGGAATTAATAATCACTGCAATATACATTCATAACTCGATAATTTCATTCTGTCTTTCTTCAAAGAGTGCACCCTCGGGGGTGATTCTGAGATCCTGATCCTAAGCATTTCACACTTGTTAATTATAATATTTGAGTTACGTAGTCCGTTGCATTCTGCAAACAGTTTAATAAATAATGCAGCCTTGTCTGCAGGCGTTGATCAGTAGCGTACAAAATCACTACTAGTACAACTGATGCCAGAGTTCTTTGGATATCCGTAAAGAGTCAACAGAGTAAAGAAAATAACTTGAGTAGTAAAAGGATATTAACTGCAGGTTCTTCCAGTGCTCATAACAATCACTCAATCTTTAGTCTTATTATCTCATTGTTGATAATTATTATATACAAATAATATCAGCATGTTTACTTTGGCTATGGACACTTTTTCACATTGCTTTATTACATAGCCCCTTGTCAGCCACTCTTGTATTGGGTGTAATCATTCTGAAACCCAGAATAAAAGCTGAGATGCAAACATCCATAATCTTCTGGAAGTCTGACCTCCCACTCATCTTTTACTTTCATTTTCAACCCATCTCACATTAAAGCATCAGAAACACATAATTAAATCATCTAACTTACTGTTGTTTATCATTAGGTCTTTTCCAGAGAGGGAAAAAAAAAGATTTTACTGTTGGCATTTCACCACTGCAAACCAGGAAAACCCAACAAGACTTGCAGTGCTGGAGATGCTCTGACCTAATTGTCGACCATCACAAAAAGTCTCTTGTAAAAATTCTCAGCCTTAGCCTTGTCCATTTTTCCCGGAGAAAATGTTCACCTGCTGCCTAATATATCCCACGCACTGACAGGCGGAGTTAGTCAGTGTTATTCCGCCTAAACCTATGGCTGATCGATGTACATTCATCGTGTCCTTTGCTCTTGTTCATGTTCCAAATTTTTTCCGATTTCCTCTTTCACACCAACCGGAAAAATAAGGAAAAAAATGGTCATTGGATTGCGAGAGTGATGACTTCCTTGATTCTGTCTCATGATGTGAGATAACGGTTCCAGCAGTCATGTTTCTATGCAGCTGTCTTCTATTTTATAGCACTAAATCTGACGCTCAGCTGTCACATCTGCTCTCATCCCGTAGACTTGAGGGCCACAGGCAATCCAAAAGAGTTAAAAAGGTCTCTGCTTCCAAAAATTACTGCTTATGAGAAAATAGACACCAGGTTTCATGCTTTTATTTAAAAAAACCAAAACACACAGATTAATGTATGTTTTGAGGGTGAGCCCCCGCGGTTCATGTTCATCTGTTTGTTTGCCGAGTCATTATTTACAATTAGATGTGTGTTCTTGTAATGGAGTCTGTGGCTAGAGACAGTCACTGAGTTGCAGATGGAGAGAGAGGAGTAGACAGCTGAGTACAATGTATGTCCTCTTCGTACAGTTGGATGACTAGTGCACAGGCAGAATATGCGTTCTTGTTAAAGCTTTTGTCCAAAGCACACAGCGACAGGATGAGTAGAGTGACAAAATAGAGTATTTTTAGTGTCTTCAATCACCAGTAGAAGCTGAAAATAACACGTTCATATACAGTTTTAGCTCTGCAAGTTGTGTTATTTTTGCTGCTTGTGCAGTGACAGAGACTATTTTTAGACATAATCTTGTGCACCTTTGTTGCCTGGAAACTATTTCTGACAGTCAAGTCTAAATTTTGCTGATTTCATTAGAATCAAAGCAGCTTGGAATCTCCTGTCAGAGGTTCTTTGTTGGTATAGGATTTCAGATGTATAGGCTCGCAAAAAAGTAGAGATGGTGTGGTTCAGAATTTACCTCCAGGAGCCATTCCAGCTGCAGCATCATTTAAATATCAAGTCCTGTTGGGAGGAGATCATTTGCCCATTATGTCCACATGCATTTGTACATAATATTCAAATTTGATACAATTGTAAATCAAGGATGCGAATTGTAAAGATCTGCCCTGAGCCTCAAATCCAATATTATTTTACATTAATCGTTGACAGGGTGAAATAGGCTTTATCACACTAAAAAGTGCAACAATTATGTCTGAACCAAAACGAGACTGTTTGTCCAAAATTCCTTTGGGCAGATTTTTTTTTCTCCTTTGTGGAAGATTCTTTAAGACACTTTCTGTGATTTCACCTTCAGCTTTAAAACTCAATCTTGAGTCTTTCTCTGCTGAGTGATATTGCAAAATCGGGTTTTCCTTTTGATTAAAGCAGACTGTGAAGAAATGCATTCATCTTTTTTATGCTGCAAAACTTGCAGCAATACCCGTGCTAAACAAAGTAGGAAGAATTGTAAAAAATGGCTCCACAGTCTCACTATTTCCCTGTTGGAATTGTGCATACAGT
This sequence comes from Lophius americanus, assembly GCA_037951165.1. NCBI lineage: Eukaryota > Metazoa > Chordata > Actinopteri > Lophiiformes > Lophiidae > Lophius > Lophius americanus. Next base: position 4,692,167 of record JBBDHG010000076.1, on the reverse strand, counting down.
CAGAAAAGTCAATGGATATATAGCTCAATTAGAGAAGATTAAGAATGAAGAAAATATGAATGATTTATAACAAAAGATGATGTGAGATAATTCAACTGTTAGAAAGTCTTTGATAACCAGATTGTTCGGGTAGATTGAGCTTGAAAGGTCTCTGCCCTGAGTAGAAGTAGCATGGAACACCCCCCCTCTTTGGAGTCCGGATACTGGTGCTGGTGGCTGATGACTCTGCTCAGACTTTGAGAATGAGGAAGCTGATGGATCTGTGTGGACTAGGCAGATATCAATTTGATATCATTTGAGACCCAAGAAGCAGGTAAATCAGACTTAGAATGAGAGAATGTGATGACATGATGAGAGAGTAGTGAAAGAAAAAAAGATACCAACGATTGCAAGAAGACATTTTTGTGACTGAACTTTTGATAGATCTCAATGCAATACAATTCAATACAATCAGTGAAAAATGATGCTATAAATTCATCAGATATCACAACCTTGACTCTGAATGAATGCTACTCTTGAGCAATTAATTAATTTTGCCTCTAAGTTTAATCATGGGTTTAAATCTAGGCTAATATATTCAAAATCGGTCAAAAAAAACAAAATAGTATATACATATATTATATGTAAGGGTTACATCAAAATGGTTAAATCTTAAAGTGGCAAAGCAAGCCTGGAAAGCCTCAGTGGCAGATGGCCAGAGGGATATTTGGCAGATATATTTCATACAGCTGCTTGCTAATGGGAGCTTTAGCTTCGCTCCTCAGCCCCCCAAACGCCTTGGATTTACTTTAAGCCCGGATTTTAATCAACATTAACCTGTGCAGGCCACATCATACCGTATGTGCTGTGTCATCTGTGCAGGTCACTCAGCTGCACCACACCTTACACTGTGCAGCAGTTCACTGGAGACCTCATCTATTTCTATATATGATTCATTCAATGTTGACCCAGTGAGGCCCCTAAACAAACCCATCAAAAGCAACTAAAACATTCTTCTTCACCATGATGGAGACACATACTCTCTTTCATGAACACTCCTCTAAAATAACAAATATCCACCACTCTTCTTGCCCCATACTTTGAATACTCTTGTCATATTTTACCCTCACCTGTGCAAGAGGCATAAATAAGCAAGTATAGAGGTTATTACACGAGGCTGCAGGTAATGATTTCCCCAAGGATATTAAGATAATTGTCAGGCGCGAATGGGAGTGGAAGGACTTATTAGCATTCTCTTAGCCTCACTCATTGTGTTTCAACATTGTGTGACACTAATAGAACAAAACTTGTTCTGCTTGTATGCTGGCCCCTTTTCCTCAACACCACCCCACCCATAGTCTGAGCATTAACTTAGTCTGGCTAAGAAACTGAAACAGGAGGATTAAAGTGGTGTGAATTAAACAGAGGACCATGTCTCTACATTATAAAGTCTGTTAGAAACGGACAAAAATTTCCAACTTGCAGATATTTATATTTTTAAATGTAATTTTGATGACAGCAATGGCCAAACTTTCCCTCAGACGCTCATACAGATTAGGCGTTCCTAAACTACATATGTTTTCCAATCTGTAATCAAGGGCTGATCACCTTCCTAATCCTGACTAATCCTGAAGATAAACAACTTTTTAACTTTGATTGCAAGAAAAGGTTGTTAACTTTGCCAAGTGGCATACTTGAGATAATGCTGGATTTTTCTGTGTTGCTGTGTTGAATTTAAATCAGAAACTCACTCAATATGGTTTGGAAATTGAGATTATTTAGTAAAAGTAGTTACAAAAATTTGAAAGGACATAACAAAAATTGAAGTTAATGGGAAAATGTGTTAAAACATTTAAGATTAGTTGATTGATAAGGTAGTTATACGTTACTTTATGGATCATTATATCAATATTTATATCTGAATTTGGAAACCTTTAAGCTTATAAAATCCAAGACATAGTTTAAATTGATTAGTTAATTTTGAATTGTGCCCTTTTATCATAAAAGAGACATTTTTCACTACTGTTTATCACCTCAAGAGGCAAATTCAATATTTATTTATTTCTTCTGTCCTCTCCTGTTCAATCTTTCGATAGTGCAAAGTGGTCGCTTCCGCGGACAGTTATTCCAAAGCTAGTTTCATGTACATGTCAGGGTTATATTGGTTTAGCTACACATCAGCCACTTCAGCGGATGAGTGAGTCATTGGAAAAATCTATAGTTTAATCGTGGAGGTAGGGAGGAGCTGAGAACAAGGAGCTGAATGAGTTACAGAGACAGGGAAGGATGGAGAGAGTTGACATGACTGAGTGGCAGAAAGAAAAAGAGGTGAGACTAATAACACCTTTGGGGGGAAAATAATTAATTACTTAATTAATGCGTTTAAGGATTGCATGATGTCCACACTTGTGGATAATTCTGTAACTTCCTTAAAATTCTGAATTTCATCAGTCTGCATTTCCTTGAAGATAAAAGACACTAAGTGAAGAAAATATTTCGCTTTTTTTTAATAATTACATCCCCAATAAGTCAGGGATATTATGGAATCATCATCGCTGCTGCCGCTGTGCCCACCACTGCAGGTCCTTCGCGTCAAAGTGATAACTCAAAAAATATATCGTATATATATTTTTTGCACTTTTTAGGTTGTGTATTTCTGAGAATAGGGCGAGCTTTATCTCCAAAATTGTCAGGCCATTATCTCTCAACCTTTGATCTTATTTAGGCTACTCTAGTAGTTCATATTTTATGCCCTAACGGAAGATTTTTTAAATAAAGAACACTGTTTTCCGGACCAAAAGATAATTTGGATCTTTTTCAAATTTTATACCTCAATAGATCTTAGTGCGAGGTAGAACTTGACTGATTAGGGGAAAGGTTGGTTGTTTATTTCTAACAGTAGGGAGAGCGCTATCTCTGAAAAGGTTTGGGCCATAATTTCTCAACCATTGGTCCCATTTAGTCCAAGTTTGGTGCATAGGAAACAACTTGAGGAGGTCTATCTTGCATAGGTCATGCTTAATTCAAGTACTCCATATTTTACTCTCTAGAGGGAGCTTTATTCCAAAAATAGCTCAAAAACTGTGTCAAGGAATATTTCCAATTCCATACTCAAATAGAGCTTAGCGCGATGAAGAGCTAGAATGATTTTGGGACAGGTAAGTTTTATAGTTCTGACACTAGGGGAAGCTTTAGCTTTCAAAGTTTTCAGCCTACTATTTCTCAACTGATGGTCCTATTTAGTACCAATTTGGTCCAGGATATCAAACATGTGTATATATTATATCTTACTCACTAAGGAGAGCTTTTTTTTTTTTTTTTTTTTACGAATAACACAGTTTTGCAGCCATAACCTTCCTAATCATTGGTCCATTCTTGTCCAACTTCGGTGCATATGAATCAACTCAAGGAGATCTATCCTGTATGTCATATTTTTCTCTGAAAGTTAATATTATTTTCACTAGAGGATCTTTCTTTAACAAAAACACTGAGTTTCCGACATAACTTTTAATTTGGAGATCAACCAGGGGGGTTGATTATACAACGTAGGGGATTGGGGATATAAAGGTACCCTTGCTCCCCTTGCTCTAATTCATGCTTGAAAGTATCAATTATTATAGAGGAATGTTAATCCTTTGCTGGGAAGAGCTGTAACTGCTGAACCCCATAAAAATAAATATTGAAGTCATTAAAACCAGCTCCACTGTGAGAAGATACAACAGAAATTATACTTGCCCATTGCCCAGAATCAGTGTTGCGACTTTAATACATGAACCATGGGGCACATTTTCCTGAATTACAGCTCTTGCTGATTTAAAACCATGTAATTCAGAATACAAATGATCTGGGTGTAAACTGTTACATCAGCAGTCACTACCATTTAAACATTAAAACATAAAAACACGGGGGGATTCAACACACATCTTTAGGTGACTAATCAAGAATCTATACATTTGTTTGTTTCCACCTTAGACCACCACTCTTATTGGACTACTAAAGACAGCCCGTCTCCTAAGGCTGGTTCGAGTTGCCCGTAAGCTGGACCGCTATTCAGAGTACGGTGCTGCTGTCCTTATGCTGCTCATGTGCATCTTTGCCCTCATTGCACATTGGTTGGCCTGCATCTGGTACGCCATTGGCAACGTGGAAAAGCCTTACCTGGAGCATAAGATTGGCTGGCTGGACAACCTGGGCGTGTCGATAGGTAACCTCTCTTATCCTTTGTTCTATTTCCAAACAATCTTTTCTGGGTCCTTTTTTTGATGCCGGATTTATTCAGTTTTTATTTCATTTCTTTAATTCATTCTAGGAAAAAAATACAACTACAGCGACCCCAGTTCAGGTCCTTCCATCAAAGATAAGTATGTCACAGCACTCTACTTCACCTTTAGCAGTCTGACCAGTGTGGGCTTTGGGAATGTCTCCCCCAACACCAACTCTGAGAAGATCTTTTCCATCTGCGTCATGCTGATTGGATGTAAGTGACATATGTGAAACTCCTGTAACTCCTTTGATCCTAACATCTGAGACTTTATATAGTTATTATTTTATTTTTTATTGATGCTTTTATCTGCTTTTGCTTTGTAGCACTTTGAGATTTGATCCAAATGTAAAGTGCATTATAAATTAAATGTATTATTATTATTATTGTTATAAAAATTTTATAAAAAATTTTACAATAGTATCACCTGTTTTACTTGAGACATTACTGACAAACAGGAAGCCGCCATAGTTTGTTTGTTTGTTGCTGTACATGACCAACCTCGGCGACCGTAGCTCAACAGTCCCTTGTATGGCCTCTCTCCTAGCTCTAATGTACGCCAGCATCTTTGGAAACGTGTCCGCTATCATCCAGAGGTTGTATTCAGGTACAGCCAGGTATCACCTCCAGATGCTTCGGGTGAAAGAATTCATCCGCTTCCACCAGATCCCAAACCCACTGAGGCAGAGGCTGGAAGAATACTTCCAACACGCCTGGACCTACACCAATGGCATCGACATGAACATGGTACGAAAGGGAGCCTCTGAACCAGTGTGTCTTTTATTACGCCCAAATTAATGTTGCTTCTCCTCTCTTTCCAATATCATCTTTCAGTCCTTCCTGTCCGGTTTTCTGTCTCCCATAAAATGCACTTACCAAACCTGTGAAGCAGTCTCACCTTTTCACTGGCATATTATAATGTTTTCAACCCAATTACACTCTGCAATGTTCAATCATAGCCACCAGTGAAAATAAAGCCTAAGTTACTGCCTCTGTACTCAGTAACTGTAGCTAACCTCATCAAGATACTGTTCACGGTACTTATATGAGTTTGTCCTTTTCCATGTCTGCCTCATGTCAAATGGAATGACCCCACCACTCTGGTAAGAGCAGGAGGTACATATGTTGATAGTAATTTGGATGAGATTGTTCCTCAGTGGTACCAGTACTGTTTTTAGCCCCCAGTCTCATCTGCAGATAGCATTTACTTTGTTTTGATAAACAATTGTTTAATTATTTTCAAAACATTGCATGTTATTGGGGACATCTAACCTCAGTGTCTTATTTGTGGGTAAATGAAAACATACTGTAAACGTCTTATTGTAAGCATGCCAGTTACTACAGCTGACACAGTGTGTATTGGAGTGCACACGTCTCTCTTTTGCATGTCATCTGTGTATTCACACACAACCCTATGATACTCATCTGGTACCAGAGACCGAGTGAATCACTCATGTGGGAGTGGGCACAGCCTCGTCGGACGCTGCCAGGTTTCCCTGCCACTGTGGGAGGCTTGGCAGCACGCTCCGCGGTGGCACCTGCGCTTGCCAAATGTTGTTCAGTCTTTCCTTTCCAAATCTAATGATCAGTTTTCGTTCTGTGCAAAGAAAGAAATCTTGCGAGAGCCAAAAATCCAATTCAGGCTGTTTTTCTTTTTGCTGTGCTCATGACTTTAACACATTTCATTTTAATGTGCAAATGACAAAGAATTTAATTTTTTCTGTTTTAACTGTCCCTTATGTGTCCTAAAAACCCTTCCCCCCCACCTTCTAATGTCTGCTTTGGAGGTAAAGTTTCACAATGTTGTCCTTCACAGTCAGGTCACTTTGTCCAGAGATGGTTAGTTTTATCAGTGGTCACTGTATGTTTGCCTTTAAAGGGTAAGTGAATAACTCTAATCCATCACAAAGTGTTCAAAAAAATGCATAGAAAACCTTGAATCGAATATTTGTTGAGTATTTTCCATTGTATTTTCAACAATGTCCTAGGCTAACTCAGATGGGTAGGAACAGGGATCATTCGCCATATTAACTTATTTTTTGAGCTAAATAAAACTTGAGGATTGTTTCTATACTGACATAATTTAAGACAATACTGGATATTTCTTTATGCTCATTTGTCTTAATTATAAAAGGCTTTTTGTAGTCACAGTACACGATAAAACAAAAGTGTGTTTTGAGTTTGTACAGTCTTCTCAGTCTCCAAATGTCCTGTCCCGTCTCTGCTGCGAAACTGAACTGCTGAAAGGCTCAATGAAACGCTAAACTGTAACTGTGCGGAGAGATATTGCAGGCAATTTCTACTGCGGGATATAATAGGTTTTGAGAAGAAGGAAAGAACACAAGTGGCAATTCTATCAAATTCCTCTGGAAATCCATTAAATTTGACCTGCAGCTTCACCTCCTAACCAAAACCCACCACACATTGTAAATCTATGAACACAAATCATCTTTCCACGTCATATCTGACCACAACCATGTCTGCTGTGACCCGTGTTTTACACTCTAGGTTCTTAAGGGTTTTCCAGAATGTCTGCAAGCGGATATTTGCCTCCACCTGAACAAGAACTTACTCCAGGACTGCAAAGCCTTTCGTGGAGCAACAAAGGGCTGTCTCCGGGCCCTGGCCATGAGGTTTAAGACCACCCACGCACCACCTGGAGACACCTTAGTCCATTCTGGAGACGTGCTCACTTTCTTATATTTTGTGTCTCGTGGCTCCATCGAAATCCTCAAAGATGACATTGTAGTGGCCATCCTAGGTGAGTCTGCTGTACACCTCGGTTTATGAATCAGTGGAACTTTTTATATTGTTTCATGTGTTAGAACCAATCTAACCAATATGTTTGACACACTGTTTTTGAAATCTCCAGGAAAGTTGGCACATGTTCATCAGCCCTCATTGATTCTAATATTAGATCATATTCTTCTTTTGAGGATTTATATGCCTAATATATTTAACTGCTCTATCTTAACTCAAGGTTGGCCGTATTTGGTCATCAAAGGCCTTCTAATGTCCGTCTATGAGCTGATCTACTGTATGCTTCTCTATAACTCATCCATTATCTTGCAATGCTGCACAGTTTTGGGACAAAAAACAGTACAGGGTGTGGTACGAGTGCACATACTGTTTGTGTGACACAGCCATTCAGTGTTCCTGTCCCCAGAAGATTTAAATCTTTCTAATTATCCCTGTTCTGTTTTGTTTAGCCAGAGTGAATCTCAAAAACTTACTTTAAAAACATCAGCAGAGTTACCTCTACCTGAGTTCGCCTCAGTAGAGTGGGAGAGAGGCGTGTGGGTACGAGTAAACGGGGATGTGCAGGATAGTAAGCTGAGATCCTGATCGAGAATGTCGTAATAACTTACTTTAAAGGAGACTGTGAATGCAGCTGCCTCAGAGTCGGGCTTCAGATAAAGGCAGAAGACAGGAATACGAGGAGGAGGACAGGTGGAAGGATGAGGGTACCGGAGGATGTCAGTGTGTTGATGAGAAACCACAAGAAAGATTGTGCCCAAAACAAGGTGGATGACAATTGAAGCAGAGAGGGCTGGAGAGTAGGCGTGTGGTCTGGCTTGAAGGAAGAGACGAGTGATGGGGAAGAAAGAGGAGAGGGCTGATTAGGGAGAGAAGTGGAGTGCTAGGGGGAGAAAGGAAGTTTCATATGGAAGCCTGTGTGGTGTGATGCATGGGCCAGTAAGCCATAGTTTTATTGGCAGCATCCAAATGTTATTGCACTAAATCTCGTCTCATCCTCCCTCTTCCCGGCAGCCGGCAGGTGTATCCTACTAAACATGTTATGCATTATTTTCTCTTGCAATGGCTGTTTGCCTGGCCACTACGGTTTGGTTAAAACTAGTGACACAATAGGGTCCCGATGAGCAAGCTGTAGGGATGTTAATGTTTAAGGTTTCATGCAAGTCAGCACATTTGTTGTGCTACAATAGGATGCTAATTATTCTACTTTAACACCACCATCCCTGTACACCACTGTCAGATGGTTATGGGTTGCACTGCATTACACCACAAATGGAACTGATGGAGCTGCCGTTCGAAAAATTATTTTACAATGCTGCAAGGAAGTAAAATATACCCTATGTAAAAAAAAAAAGACTCGAAAAACTATTTTTAAATTCTTATAAACTATATGACTTGATTATGTTTTATTCCTGTGCAGAGACATTTGTATGGAAGAATCAGATAAAATATTATCGAATGCTCTATACTCATATGAATCTAGAAAGTAAATAAACTGACCAACAATATCGGAAAAACATCATTTGAATCAAGTCGTCATTTTGTAACAATTAATTTTCAATTTAATTAATTATATTTATATCCCTGACTTTTCTGAATCGACATTGCCCCCACTGCATTCACCGCACATCCTTCGTAGTAAAGCATATCTCAAAAACTGTTTAATGGATAATTTTCAAATGTTATACCTTCTGGACCTTAGGTTAAGGAAGTACCGGCTTGACTTTGGGTCAGTTGCCTATTTCCACCACTCAGGGGAGCTTTATCTCCAAAGTCTTACAGGCAATAATTTCTCAATCGTTGGTCAAATTTAGTCCAAATTAAGAGCATATTAATAAACTTGAGGAAATCTATCTTGTATGAATCATATTTTACAATAATTATAATATTTCACTCACTAGATGGGCTTTTTTTTTCGTCAAATAATTTTTTGCCCATGCATCCCAACCATTAGTCCCATTAGTCCAGTTGTGTCTAGATCGAGCTCATATCATAGGACAGAAGAAAAACTGTCTTGTTTTATTATACGGGATCTTATCTTGGAGCAGATTGCTGACTTCATAAGAATAATTAAGTAGAGTCAGTACTTGCCGAGATTATAAATGAGTCACATTTAATTTGAGGAGTTCAATCTGTGGAATTGCTTTTAAAACTGATGCTTAGGCCTCAAATAGGAGCTTAGAACTTTGGCAGCAGATATTAAAAGATAGGAAGCAACCAATAGGCTGAATGATAATAGTTCCAAGATAAATATAACTGCCAGGTTCACTCTCACTAAAGAGTGAAATTATGAAATAACTACGTCTGAAGCTGTTGGATTTATGGTTGGGAAGTTATGGACGAGAAATTCCGTTTTCCACAAACAATGTTCCCAATAATTAAAATATTACAATATAAATTTATATTGAAATAATAATACTATTATATTAGTAGTATAGATAGTATAGAATACTACTAATAATTGTAATAACTAAAACTAATCAATATAGAGCTCCCTGTGCAGGTTCATATGAGTGATTTGTAATTATCGGACCAACGGTTATGATGTTATGTCTGGAAAACTGGATTTTTTGTGAAAATACTTCTCCTAGTGAATTACATATGAACTATTACAGTAAAATATGATATACACATGACAGATCTCTTCAAGTTAAATCATAAGCACCAAATTTGGATTAAACCGATTGAGAAATGGCTTCAAACTTTTGGAGGTAAAATTCCTCCTAATGGCGGGAATAGGCAACTGATAATCCCCAATATCATGCCAGTCCTTGCTCATACTAAGGTCTATCGGGGTATACAATTTGAAAATGATCCATGGAATAGTTTTTGGGCTATCGCTATCCATAATATACCTAACTTTTTGGCCATATGAGTAATTCTAAGAAATATTGCGTTACTGGGGAACGACTAGTAAATTTCTATTCATAAAATGAAATGATTTTTATTATTTAAACAGTAAAATATGAAATACCATATGTGAACAATAATGTATACGGGTTTTTTTTTTTTTGTGTAACCGGGGCTTTTGTCAGACATATACTCCACTGATTTAACATTATAAACCCTGTTTATATTCCTTCAGTGCAATCACTGCACAGAGACAGTAGCTATTTAGGGAGCTTTGATGTCCCCCATCCTCTTACCAATTCTTGCTTTATTATTCAAGATGCTTTGTCTTTCTTTTTATATCACATACTTCTCTTCAATGTTTCCATATAGATAAATCTGTATAAATGACAACCTATACAATGATGTTTCTTTCAAATGGGGATTCATTTTACTATTACAAATTTTAGAACAATTAATATATAAGATGAATGAACCTCAATTGTACTTGAGTGCTCCTATGTTACTGCTGCAAACTGTTTCCAGCTAGGAGTAATATTCTTTGACTTTTTCTCTAATATAAAGAATATCACATTTTCTTTGACTCAGTTTCACTATTAGATGATAAGTATTCGTGAATATCATGGAGAGAAGTTAAAGAAAATGACCAAAACATAGCCAATAAAATATTGTCAGTACCAGGAGCAACTTCTTAAAGATATCTTTCTAAAGTAATTACAGTCCCCTCTAAGCATTGCGCCCTTTTTACGGGGAGATATTATCCAACCCTAGAATGAAGCAAACTCACCTTTATAACATTTCAGTACAAAACCTGCATTTCATATAAGTAAGCCAACAGAGTTTTCCAAGAGAAATTTTTTTGGCTTCGCAACAAACTATGCCAAGTTCCCCGAACATAAGCCAAAGAACTTAAAGGCTTCTCATGCAGCATCCTTGGAAATGAAAAAATGGCAACAGACAGTGTTTATTTATCGAGATGTGGGAAAAACCTGTTGGCAAAATCTCTATACTCCAGCATGATGAATCCACTGACAGCATTGGAAATGTCCAGCTCACATATCATGAGCATATACACCTCTGTAAGAGTTTGGAAGGGAAAACAGCACAAGAGTGTTTCTTACCTGTTCTTAATGCATTCTTCTTGGAAAAAACGGAAATTGAATTCCTGCAACGACATGTGGACTGATGCCTTTGCGTCAATGTTATCAGTTCAGTCTGACTGCAGCTGCAATGCTGTTTAACTTTTTGCAGGATGACAAAAAATGTGCCTAGTCACAAATTCAGTGATGGGCTCTACATATTGGACTTGTGACAAGGAAAGAAAGCTAGAGTCCGTGCACAGATCAGGGGTTCCTTAGCTGATAATATAAATAAAAGGATTATGTATTTGAAAAAATGTTCTTACAAAGACTTTGAGAACTTCTGCTCTAAGACTGCCTATTCCTCCTCCTTGGATTAAGCCAAGTATAGAAGGAACAAAAAAAAAACTGTTCTGTGTCCTCAATTAGCTAGAGTTAGTTACTAATATTTGATTGCTTGCCTCTCATCCTCATCCCATCTGTTTCTTTCTTAGGCAAGAATGACATTTTCGGTGAGATGATCCACCTGTACTCCAAGCCGGGGAAATCCTGTGCGGATGTGCGGGCGTTGAGTTACTGCGACCTCCACACCATTCAGAGGGAGGAGATTTTGGAGGTGCTGGACATGTATCCAGAGTTTGCAGACCACTTCCTCACAAACCTGGAGCTGACCTTTGACCTACGTGAAGAAAATACCAAGGTAATCTGCAATCTAATCAGGAGGTGCCTCCGCCTTTTCTTGGAAGCAGTATCATGGATTGAGGGCTTTAATGTAAAATCAATCTGCTTAACTTTCCACTAAGGAGGCTCTGAGTAGAGACCATTAACTTGGATAAAACAATATATTCCTTGTACCACATCTCTGCCAAGTCCATTTCAAAGTCAGGGAGGCCAGATTGAGTGTCTTATTTATTATTATATACTCTTCAGTGCTTCAATTTGTCCATGGTTGTGGGAATGAAAGTAGAGAGGCTAATTTAGACATTGCTGGAAGACAAGTAAGAGATCCAGGTGGGAATATTTATTAATAAAGTAACTAGGACGGAGTGGGCAGAGAATATGATTTAGCATGCAGTTGTAATGAACTGATTGTAGTGGAAAATGTGCAGTAGTCCTCGTTAGTCTGTTTTTTTATTCATCTTTTAACACGGTGTTGGAACTGAACTTTTATGATGATCTTCCATTCAAAGAACTGGAAAAATAATTAGGAGACATGAGATGGTTCTAGCAGGGGTTTACGGCTATCAGCTATAACATTAAAACTATAACATTAAAACCAGTGATATGTGAAGGGAATAAAATGGATTATCTTGTTACAATGGCGTCTGTCAGTAGATGGAATGTATTAGACAGCAAGTGAACATTTGTCCACAAAGTTCTTTGTTTGAAGCAGGAAAAAATTATCAGCTAATGGAATTGATCAACTTTGACTGTGGCCCAATTGCAATGGCTAAACTATGGGGTCAGAGCATCTCCAGAGCTGTATTTCTTTTTGAGTGTTAACAATGCTTAGGTGTACTAATCTACCAAAGTGGTCTATGAAAGGAAAACTCCACCACTTTGTTGGTGAACCACCAACAAAGTGCTGGGCGCCTTAGGCATCTTGATGCGCATTGTATCAAAGGTACAGCCCAGGATGGACCATTTTTAGACAAAGTCAGGGAGGCCAGATTGAGATGGTTTGGACATGTGAAGAAGAGGGACAGTGGATTTATTAGTAGAAGGAGGCTGGAGATGGAGCTGCCAGGCAGGAGAAAAAGGGGAAGATCAAAGAGGAGGTTTCTGGATGTGGTGAGATGGTTGGTTTTTTCACTGAGAAGACCCCTAGAGAGAACAGCAGAAAGAAAAAGACGAAGATGGAAACGGAATTCCTAAATGGAATACTGCAAAAATTAGGAGAGCTCAGGAGATCAGAGCTGTTATGGCAGGAAAAGGGAGACGTGCACAGACCTAGGCAGGTGTTTATATATATATTTATGTATGTATATGTATATTTATATATATATATATATATGTATATATGTGTGTATATATATATATATGTGGGCGTGTATATATATATATATATATATATATATATATATATATATATATATATATATATATATATTGTAGGATGTGTCAAGGATGTGTCAAGATGCATGTGCATTAGTATGTGTTATGTTTAAATATGATGATGTGTTTTGTCTTTACAGATGAGCAATAATGGACCGGATTCTAGTATGGACGACATCAATGGTCCAGGACGACTGTCCTACAAGAGGAAGTCCTCCACAGGTCAGCTTGAGACACAACCACTACTGCTGTGCTTTGACATGTTTAGTTTTAAATGAAAGACACTATTTTTGTTCGATGTTGTTCTGAGTTGTGTCCATTTTTAAGAATATTTAACATCTCAGTCATTTTGCAACTTCATTAGAGAATTAAGACATACCACACAAATCAAGACCTCCACCTGACCTCTCCGCACAGATGGAGGGCAATGACTTCATTGCAGTGGGGATGCGTACCAGTGATGGACATGCCTTGTGACTTAATAATTAGAATCCCAACAGAGCAGGTACACAGAAGTGTGATCCATAGTGTCTCTCAAACTCAACTGAGGTCAAATAATAATTAAAAACTGTCTTGAGTATCAAGTTTGCCTCTACCGCCTGTCACATGATTGATGGATTAAATAATTTATATAGCAAATTGATAAATGTAATCAATTAGTAAAAAGAAGTTAGGTGATGTATATGATCAATCTTAGCATCAGATGACATTTCTGTCTATAACACTTCAGTAATCTGGCACTTCCAGCATAATGAGGCAGAATGCAGACTTAAAGCCAAACCCGTCTGATGTGTGTGTAGAGGTGTGTGTGGTCGTTTGGCAGCTGACTGGTGATATTCGGCGGTAATACAATGAACAGAGCGGACGGTTGTGCCTTAAAGCATTGCTTTCTGATGCGGCACATCTCCAATCACAGGCTTCAGACACCTTGACCTATTTAGTGCCCTAAGACTAATGTTCTCTAACCAAATGAAACTGAATTTTTTTGAACATAATTATTGTTTGAAGCAGGCTCGATTAAGAGGGTTTGATTTCTGCATGACCAAGTTACAGCATTCCTTATAGTTTCATATCTGATACCTTGGCTGATTTGTATATAAAATCAGCCAAGGCCTTAAATCCACCAAGTGATTAGAGAAGTTTGCGTCATTCCTAGTTTGACTAGTCAAGCAGGAATTCAGAATATTCACTGATTCAACCATATGCTGTTTTTTTCTCAGAAGAAATACGCTGCATGTGTGATAATAACATAAACACTGATGATATAAATATGACATATTTTGGTTCATATTTTGCTAGTTATACAGAAACCATTGTGGTATTGAGCAGTAGAAATATCATAGACTTTAAAGCAACAGCCAGCACTTCTTAATACATGCATTAATAATGAATGAAAGCTAAAAATATGTTTCATTCTACAGCAAGTTTTATTTGTATACTTTTTGTCTGAAAAAAATGGTCAACATCCCTGTGTTGTCTAGAAACCCTAAATTATCCACCCTCAACCAGTTTTTAAAGATCTGCTTTATTTACTTTTTTTTATTATTATTAAAATACCCCCCAAATAAACATCTATTTTTCTGGAAAAAGAAAAGCTGTAGTATTATTCAGGACAGACACTTTATGTACTTCCTATAGTGTGAAACCTTCTGCCTATTATTGACATGCTGCTCTTCTAACTCAATCTTCTCAGATTTTGACCATGAAGGCCTGCTGGTGCCCATAACATCAGCATAGACGAGATCCCAGTGATGTTTCATAATGCAAGATTAACCAGTTCAATTGGGATAACTTCACAAAATCAGGCTTATTTTCGAGGAAATACTGTTTCAAAATGAGGTTAAATGTTTATATAAGTCCAGCAAAAGGTAACTTTCTATTCTTTCCCAGACTAGTTTTCAGGCCTGACATAAAGTCTAAGGAAGTTTCTTTCAGTCTGACAAACTGAAACATATAATTTCCCCCTCAAGGTTTGCTCTTAGCTGCTGTATCATGAACACTAGAGTAGTTGCTGCTCTTGTTGCTTTCATGGTAAAATATCTGCACAGGATTTCAGCCAACATATATGTGCTTTTAAGTGCACATCATAAAGAAATGAAGTCAATAAACACCATGGCTTTGGTCTCATAGCGAGCGGTATTTTCACCATTTTGTGATTAGTCACTAAATAAATACAGGCTATGCAGCCAATCTGAATGCATTTAAAGAGCATATTCCCCATATGGAGTTCATCCAAAAAAGAAGACCTCTTGTTTCTAAAATCTAAATCTAATCCATTGTTGTCATGCAATAAATCACCTGGCTGTTTTTTATTGTATTGTTAAATGGTATATATCTTGCATGATGCATGATTTGGGCAGAATGCCAGAGCAAATGGAGCTAAAAAAGGACATTTAAGTCTGCTGCTGCAAAAGATTACGCCATCAATTGTTGTTGTTTTTGTTAATTCATCTGTTTTTCAAACCGACTAAATCCATTATGAAACCTACTTCAGGGCCTTTGTATTACGGTTATAGTTTGTCACACTAGATAAACACAGCTTTCTATTTGCTAAGGACTTTATTTGAGTGAGGGAAAGAGAGGGGGGGGGGGGGGGGTGCACTGCAGGTACAGCTGTAATTTCACTTCTAACAGCACAGAGACTCGGGACATTGAAACATAGCCTCTGCACAGCAACAGTAAGCAGGTTTGTTTTTAGGCAAGTCTAATTGGTCACCATGGTTACAGGCTATCTAAATACAGTGTCTTCATCTCCCAATATAACACAAACAAGGACAGTCAAGCAGCTGTCATGTCCCTCCTCCAGGTGTGAGTTCAGTCTGAGAGCGAGCAGGAGCATTTAGTCATACTTAAATTATAAACTCGCATTTAAAGCGATGGTTGATTGCATGATATGATCAAAGAGGATCAAAGCTCACTGTTCAATTTTTTACCTACACTGTTTGTCCTCGGTTCAACCTCACAGCAAAAACACTCGCTACCTGTTGTGAGAGATAATGAGACAACTGAGATTTCCCCAGAAGAAGACCAGGAGAAGCTAGTGTTCCCCCAGCAGATGCCCTGATTACCATTTCTCCCTGTAGTCTCCCACAACAAGGATTCAGTGGCCACCTGCTGCAACACCAAGATCTGCACCTCCACAGCTGCCCCGGAGAGGAGACAGTCTGCAGAGGATGGAGAGGAGGAGGAAGAGGAGGAGGAAGGGATGGAAGAGGAGGAAGAGCAGAGGCCTTTGTGTTCTGGTGTGCTTGGTTACCCTGTGGTTAGGGACCACAGCCTCAACCTCGAGCTGAGCAGCGCTCCAGATTCACAGACTGTTGACAACACGCAGAACCAGACATATAAAGGTAATGACTAATGAGGAGGAAGCATCCGCGTCATTTGTTCCTGCTGCTAGTTTCATTATCAGTCTTTCATTTAGTAACAAAGGACTTATTTTTAGTTCTGGACAAAGGCTTTTTTCTTCTCTACCTTCCAAATATGTGTAAATAGATTTCTATTGTTGGCCAAACATTGAACATCATCAGTTTTAAAACATGTCGAATATCTCGGCGGAGTCAAAAAAATCACTCTTGTTCAAAGAGACATAAGAAATCTGCGAGCTTGCCCTCAAAAGTTCTACCCCAGAGTGGTAATTGGCTCAGAGGTTAATTTCGAAAAGCTCAAAAAAAATCATGAAACCTCAAAGGAGGAATGTCACACATATTAAAAATCCAAACAGGGATTACACGTCATTATAGTGAAAACTGAAACCTACCCAGTAATAAACTATAAGAGGATTATAACCAGCAACCGGTCCATGGATCACTACCCCTTTGATCGTAGGTCATGACCAAATGAAGGATTAGCAGCAATCTTTCAGTGAAATCATGTTGACATCAGCAAATATGTTGGGTATGGTCACGTTTCAATCTTTTTAGGAAATGTGAGGTTGTATTTTTAATCATTTATTCAGCTACTATGAAAAAATAAACATAGACACTCTGTGCAGACATCCAAGGGGGGAGGGAGAATTCCCTCTGGTTTACCCTCAGCCTCCTGCTACATGCTGAGCATACAGTAATTTATGTCTGCAGCTCGACATGACCTCACATGACCTCCTATCAGAGGAAACAAGTGTGCTGTCAGTTTATGGCCCCATAAAATCATTCAGTGTGAACAGAAACTCCAAGGCTGCCACCTATATGTCATCTGCCAACTTAAACTCAGTGTGATTTCTCTCCGAGGGGGGGAGGCTCTGTCGGCTTGCAGATTGGATAGTTATATCCCATATATCAGCTGCTGCATCCTTGAGGGGGTATTTTGCCAGAGGGGAGTGCAGGGATATTGATTCCTATGAACAAACATTCAGAAAATGTCAATTTCTTCACAAGCCATTAAATGCAGGAACTCAAAAAGAGGCAAGCAAAGAAAAATTTCCTCTTATAGTCGTCAGAAACAAAAGGTGTGGTTTTCAGAATTCAGGAAGCAGCAACTTATAATACTGAGAGAAAACTAATGGATGAGTGGTCACAACAGAGGAAAACGCTTCCCCTGAGGAACTGTTCTAAAGAGCGCAACATCCCTACTGTGTGTGCGGCTGATTTCTCATACGTCTCTTCATCCAGAACCCCACACAGAGGAGTGGGTGTGTCAGCGCCCCGGCGAGGATGCAGAGGAGTCAGCCCAGTGTCAAGAGACGCCGGCTAGGGAGGAAGACAGCGACACAGACCTCACCTATGGAGAGGTGGAGCAACGGCTGGACTTGCTGCAGCAGCACCTCAACAGGTCAGGAAGAAAATAACACGTCAGCTGTGTCGAACATGGAGCCTCACACGCTATCAATCAATCAATCAATCAATCTTTATTTATATAGCGCAAATTCACAACAACAGTTGCCTCAAGGTGCTTTCCAGAAAGAGCAGGTCTAGACCTGACTCTTTATATAATTATTTACAGGACCCAACAAATGCCTCCTTGAAGGAGAATGCCTTTTTGCTGCATTGATTTTGAATCCTCGATAAAACAGCTATCATGAGTCTAATTGTATTGGAGAAGAGTTCTGATAAGACTGTCGTATTTTTCAATATCAGATCCACAGAAATGGACTGGCAATATTAACGATGATATATTTCCCCATTTTCAACTAGTGCCTGAAGATTTGTTCTTTTGGATATTTTCCTGTCTGACCAATTCCCATTATCCTAATCCATTTATATTTCTTTAACTTTATTCCAACACAGCCATCGTTCAGAGCTCACAGTACCAGCCCCTGTGATTCTGCCTAAAACTCACACAGATGGCTGATGTTCTGATACAGATGAGGAGGAGGCAGATGTTCAGTGGCATTCTATCTATTTATAGCAGACATCTACAAGATGCAGATTTACTGCAAAGACTTTGCATGTCATCATGGGAGATTATTTATGTCATGGAGAAGTTGCATAGTTTTGGTGCAATTATGGAGGACATGGTTGGTATTTGTATGAGGTGGCAGATGCCACCAGTCCCGAATTTAACAGTCACAGAGTTGATCTTCATTTATTGTCCCCTAAAGAGCTGAACAACCTCCTGGCAAAGAAATTAAGGCATTATCCCTTTGTAGCTCCAATTTCTCTCTGTGTCTCCTTTCTCTCTGACTAATGGAGTGAAAGAAAAGGAATATATGGATAAAAGTGCCAAATGTCTTATACTAATGCCGTGATGTAACCTGCTGCGAGGTGATTGGGTTTTCGGTGCTTGTGCAAAAGTCTGAGCCTTCAACTCAGAGTTGCTCGTAAGCGAGCATCACAGTAACCACTTTACGTAAAAATGATAGATTAGTCTGCCCTTTTTCAATTTTCTCTCCTACACCACATTTTACAGCCATCATCATTCACGATACAAGTACATTTAATCAAGAAGTTTCAAGTGCTTCATTGAACAATTCATTTTCCACTTCTAATCTTATACAATTCAGAAGCTAGCATAGCTTCCTTTTTATTTTTATTTTTCACTGTATTTATGTTCCAGCAATAAATGGACAGTACTTATGTGGCACATCTATATCTGCTCATCATTAACAATAATCATTCACACCAATGGAATGAACATCCAAGGAACCTCTGACGGTTCAATCCTCAAATAGGCCAGTGTGCAGGGCTTAACTTTTTGAAAAACACTGGGCAAGAGGCATCCAGAGTGGAGATGTGAAAGCCAGAAGAATATTTAAGGCTTGCCTGGATTTTGCCACAACATGCCTGATGACCCTCAGAGCCTTTTAGAGGAATATTCAGTGAATCAAAAGTTCAACTGTTTGGAAGAAAGGGGTCCTGTTACATTTGGGGTAAAGCAAAGACAGGTGAGACATGGATCTGGCAGTGGAATGTCGTGGGGATGCTTTTCTGCTTCGGGAAATTTTCTATAATTATTTAATTAATTAAAACATTAATGCTGCTCTCTTTCTGAAAATTGTGAGACCGGGGAATGTCAGGTCATCTTCTGAGTTGAGGCTCAAGCACAACTGCTTCGAGCAAAAAGACGGTGGTCATAATCGGAGGATAATAACTCGGCTCAATAAAATGAATTTTTGAAGTCTGAACCTGAACCGCATTGAGCTGCTCTCACGGCCCCTGAAAACATCAGTCCATTCTCACAAACCCTCCAATGTGGCTGCGCTAATGCAGTTCTGAGTGGACCACTCACAGTTTAGAGTGAGCTACACATATATATATAGAGGAAATCCTTTTCACATATATAGAGGTCCAATACTTTTGTCAAATCACTACATGACTAAATCATTTCTATAAGTAAATTATGAGAATATTTCACTCATTCCTTCTCCAGGACAACATATCTAAAAATCTGTCTGTCTTCTGAGCAGGCATTTTAGGAACACTGTAGTTTAATACTTAATATAAACTACATATAGTTGGCAGATTAATCCTCCCCTTGTGTTAAGTGTTATCATGAACGACCCATCCAGCATCCCATAATGATAGCGCAGTGTCTCACTGCTGCACACAAACACAAAATATGACACAGATTGAATGCCCAGATGTCAGTGCAGTGTGTCTGGTGACTGCCTCTGTGTTACTGAGAAAAGGAGGGCGGAAGTCGATAGTCATCAGGATAATAATTATCGGGCTTACAGTGAGTGACGTACGGTCATGAGATGAAACTATTGATCCCTCGGTGAAATTGGGTCACTGCAGAAACAAGACAAATAGGTATAGAATCAATCTCTATGCATCTCATCAAAGAAAAGAAAGGCATTTGATCATCCCAAGCACTTGCTTTTATTTCTATGTTTTTTTTTATTTTCAATAGTTTATTTTTACTGCTATTCACTTTTACTGCTACTAAATCTCAATGTAACTGTGTAGCTGTTTATAAAAAGCACCATATAAATAAAGTGTATTACCAGGAGCCAACAGTGGTAATTACAACACAGTATTTAGCTTTGAGGTGATGCAACACAGGTTTATTTTTCCTTCACTTGAAACTACTGTGTAGCAGCTTTTTCATCAGTATGCAAATGAGATTGTATAAGAAGACATGAAGCCTAAACAGTCTTACACTCGCTTTCTTACATTAATAATCTTTTTGCTCATGTCAGTATTCATCTCACAGTCCTGAAAAATGTGTCCGTAACCACTAACTCAAATGTACAGCAGGCATTCAATAGAGTCTGTTTTATTCCATACTTTCTTCACTGTATGTCCCTCAGACTCGAGTCCCAGATGACCTCCGACATTCAGGCCATCCTGCAGCTGCTCCAGAGGCAAACGGTGATCGGCCCCCCCGCCTACAGCACCGTCACCTCCAGCACAGAGTACCAGAGGCCCACAATCAGGATCCAACCTGTGTCTGCCCTCCAGACAGACCTCTGCTTCGCTCCTGCTCCACCTCAGCCACAGGTACGCATCACTCACCTTTATAACGTTTGGCTGAGTTTTCATTTGCAAAAAAGAATATGAAGTAAATATGGTTAGGTAATTAAATCAGAGAACCTTACTGTCTCTGGTTGAAGTAGGCCCTGTTTCAGGAGGATGAAAACCCCGACTTAAATCTGTGCTTGGTGTGGAAACTACACAAGTCTGTCCTGCATGTAACCTGAATCTGTAAACTGCATGTTTTGCAGATGACAATAAATCCTTGGAATTCTTTTGGTGGTGTTGAAATAAATAACACCTCAAAATCAACCAAAATCTTCATGCTAAACTGACAAAGGCTGTTCTCAACATAAATAAGAAAGCCATCCTACCCTCAAAACTACAAAGTAGGGCTATGTTTATTTCCAACAATTAGGCTTGGTACGGATGCCACTGCCATTTGTTTTATTCAATATTCCTTAATTTTATTATTCAACATTCTGTTTTTTGACATGCATAGTGATCTGACTTCACATGATTTTCAATGCTCTTTTAATCCAAACATAATGTTTATTGGAATGTAAGTAGACCCAACTCTTCAAGTGACCGCATTTTGTTTCTCTCAACAGGTACAGACTTACCTTCATACCTTTTTTCTGAAAGAACATGAATTGCATTTCTGCGCAGAGTTTGACGTATAAATGCTGCAGCACTGTTCCTCAGGCTACAGTTGACATTCTAAATTCACTCGTCACAACTGGGAAAAAAGATTTTACTGCTGCTGCTAGAGATTCGTTCTTCATGTGATTCCACAGTCCTCTCTGCAGTCAGAGTCAGACACACTAAGCTGATGTTCTCCCAAGCTTTTGTTTTAGTGCACAACTTCCTCCTTGCATTGCTGTCCCTCGGCCTCAGTCAGCCGGCACAAACAAAGAGTCCAGGGAAACAAAACAGAGGGAGTTTGGAACAAAAAATCCATTGATAAGCTAAATGTGAAGTAAAAACGAATGATGGCAGATGCAGCGTCACTGTATGAAGGACCTGTTCACTGAGAGAAAGCTTTAAACCCAAGCATTCTCAAAATAATGTAAATTTCAGCTGGGTTGGTTTAAAAAGGCATTTCTATGGTTGCTGTTTTTTCAATAACTCTCTGTAGTTTTTCTTTCTGATGACTTGTGTTCCCTCCGTCTCCTTTAGAGCCCCGGCCCGGAGAAGGTCCAGAACAATTCCAAAGAAACCTCCTCAGTACTCCTTCACACAGAGACTTCTCCTGATGGGAATTTGCCTGGACTCCTGGAGAGCGACACACACACAGAGCAGAGACATACACACAGCGGCGTGGACTGTGAAGAGCAACAAAACCAACAGCCGCAGAAGTTCTCCTCAGGCCGACAAGCATCTCTACCTGATGTCCCCAGCAGCTCAGGAATGTTGGGACTACAACGGCCAGTTTCTGACCCGGGGCTTCCAGGGAAGTAGGCCTGCCGGCTCGCCCGGACACACAGAAGGTCTTCTCTCAAGTTTGTCTCAGGGTCTAAGAAAGGGACTGAATATGCAAAGGAAAACAAACTGTAGACTTTCTTCCATTCTTTTTTGGAAAAAAACTCCCCCAAAGCTTCCAACTCTCTGATTTCCATGTATCAAGTCCATTTATAAAGAGTTATTTATAAACTATTAACACGTGTTAGCTCATCCACCGTGTACACACTTCAAACAGAACACTGCCAGAAACATGAGGCACCTATCGTGTTTTTTCTAAAAGGAGATTTGCATGTTTTTGTCAGTTTATTTTTTCTGGTGCATGTTCCTCACACACACTGCAGCTCACCGGGTGAGGAGGTGTGATCGCCACATGCTGACATGCGACTTTAGCTCGATGTCTCATTTTCTACCATTCTTCCATCTCCGCGGGGAAAAATAAGCTACTGGAAACTCCCTCATAGGCATTTCTATATGCTGAAGTTCATACTAATAAGTAAGGACAAACTCACAAGTCAGTATGTATATTAAGTGTGCCTACTGTACATAACAGCATCGCCGCAAATAGACGAGACTCACGCTAATCCGGACCACAGTCAGAAAAGTGAGAGAAGAAGCTGTGTGGACAGAACATAGCACAAAAATACTGTTCAGCCTTTGAGAGCAATAATGATAAAATGAGCTCGATGATTCTAGAGCTTATATTTCTATAGTCAAACATACTCTGGAGATGATTTTGTACTGCCTGAGTGAAGCAAGAAAAATTATCCTAATTATTATAATCATCTGAATTCAACATTTCAGCTTTGAGGATGTGTCTTTGGTCAACTGTAAAAGTTACAGGTAACAAAATGAAAGCTCAGTGTTGTGGATTTGAAAATAATTTTAGCACCTTGATCATATCAACATAGCTTCAGCACGGATTGAGACATTTTCGTAGATGCGCTGGACCTAAGTATGTAAGAAGTCTTTATTGTCCAGGCTCTTTGGAGATTTTTACTATTTCCACTAATGTTCAATTTGTCTGACTTGGGCAGAGAAGAATCATGTTTTCCCAGACATAATTCTTTCTTAACAAAGAACAAAAACACTTATTAAATTATTTGGGTCTTGGTCTAATTTTAGATCTAGGCTGGCAAGTACTTTGATGCCATTCTTCCCTAAATCAGCCTCTTCTGGCTTTGACTGATTCAGTTTAACATCTTTTGCTGTTTTCTTGGCTGGACTGATTTCAGCTCGATTGATGTCTGGACACTGAAAGGACCATTACAGAAGCTTTTAGCCTTTAGTCCTGGGAGCAGGGTGATTCCTCAGCCCATGGTCATAAAAGCTCTCTTAACTGAGGACAGTGACAGAACTTTTCTTTGCTTACTGTAGGGCTTCCAGACCATAAAGGTCCCATCAAGAGGAAAACGTGATTGATTGATTGTTTCGAAATTTGTATTCCACCTGTATATACAATCGTGACAAAAGAATGGTACCCCCTCATGACTTCTCTTATTTTTGTGCACATCTTATACTAAACTGTCAGATCGTCAAACGAATTTAACGTAAAACAAAGTTTAACATTTTATCTAATTAGGCAAAAATTTAATTAACCAGCAAGAAAAAGTATTTCTATATTTCAACTATTAAATATGAGTTTTGCCTTCTGGTTGAGTTTCTGCTTGACTACAAGAGCCAAATACACCCAACCAACTCGGTTTCACAATCCACTTTGCCCATCACTTGTGAACAAGACCAATACAAACCCTATGACAAGATTTTGGTGGCGATGAATCATTGTGTCCCGTCCCCAAACTTTCATGACCACAAATCCCTTATATGTAAGTGTGTGACACCTGTACGACGTCCAGAGACTTCTTCATAGCTTTTTAGGCTGCATGTTTTAGGTTCCAATATTTTCCATAAAAAGTACAATTCAACTGTGAATAAAGCATCATGGGAAAAATCTAAACTGAGCTGAGGACGTAGCTCAGCTGAGGACTTAGCTCAGCTGAGGACATAGCTCAGCTGAGGACATAGCTCAGCCTTCACTAGCCTTAGCTTTATAAGCCCGCTCTAGCCTTTACAAGAAATGACATACTCCAACACAGAAGAGGCCTGCTCCTCCCGCTTCTTCACCGTCACACATGTAATTGTACTGAGCCGTTTTTGGGCTGAAATGCATGACAAAACTGAATTAAGTCATTTAAATTTTACTACTTCTGCTATTCAAATTCCCACACAAGCTCATTTATTGCATGGAGACGTCTGATTAAATTATAAAAGGTCTCAACTGTGTGACACGTATCGAGTACGACTCGTCCGGAGAGAGGGGAAAAAAAGACCTATTTTTCTAAAAACAAAGTATTTAATTTGCCGTTATTTTTCTATGTACTTTTTTTTTTAAACACCTGATGTGGGACCATGGTAGGATGATGAATGCAGTGCAGAGCCTCTCAGTGTAGTAAGCAGGATTTCAGTGGCAGCGCTGAGGTTTGCGTTGCATGATGTTCAGTTTGTCTCGATAACGAGAAACTGTGGTCTCGTTATCGGTGGTCTGAAAACGTCAGACCACCTAGACGAGAAGCAAGGCTTCAGAATGCGCTACGAAAACAATGGAATCAAATGTGAAGGTGAATATTCTCCTGTTTCCTCCACTTGAAGTACTGAGGAGAGAATGTAACTGAAGGCAGGACTAGACAGATGTTTCCAGCAGAAGGTGTGGTGTTTTCTTTAATAAGCTTTCTTTCTCGACCACAGATGTAGAACAAAAGTTGCTAAAGCCAAACTGGACGTGTCAGTTGCCTGGAGAGCTGTCTACTCAATTTTCATGGGATTTGTAAACTTTTGCACAGAGAATAGAAGAAAAAAAAAACAACAACTCGCTTTACTGGTTATTAATGTCACTTTTTAAATCTAGTGCTGTTCAATTGTTTTTATGCATTTTTTTAATGTTTGCCACTGTATTTTATACAATGCAACACTTAACAGCTAATTTGAATGTTTCTGTTCTTAACTATAAAGAAATGAATTATTGTGTAAATAGAATGGGGAAGAAATGAGCTATTGTATAAATTAATAAACAGAATGCATACTTGTTCAAAAGTGTTTATTATGAGTAACAAAATTATATGTGCAGAGATGACGGGGTTTCACGTGTGAAAAACATGGGCATAAAACATTGAAAACTTAATTTATATATCCAATTTATATCAGCTTACAGTTACTTTGGCTTGCAATGAAGTTGAAAAATCAAGCTGATATTCATCTACTTTTATATAAAACAGACATGCAGACAATCTCCTTCCTTAATGTATCAAAACAAATTCTCCAAATGGAAAAAAAATGTTCAGTGTAGTCAGATCGACATCATGTTATCTGCAAAGGTTAACATTTAGTCATAAATGAATTTTCCATTAAGTTATATATAAATGATTTTAATATATATTAGTCCATACATTCAGAGATTATAATGGCACCATAGGTCAAATGATACTTATACAGTATCCTACTCATTTCATCCTAAAAGGGAAAAAACAACATTCTTCTAATTATTATGACATTGTTTTACCATATTGACTTTTTAAATATGAGATTCTACACAAAGAAATCTCAAGATTTCCATTTATGTAAATATCAGGTCATAATCTATTACCCAGTAAGGTGACAGTGGTTTATGAGCCTTTGGCCCCCTGGTGAGAGAATGGGTCTTATGAACTGTGTGTATGTGGTGACCCTCCCAGAATAACATGCTCAAAGGTAACTATGTACAGCTGCAGCTTCACATCAAAAGCATTTAACCGACTAAAACACAAGTTAACTTTTATTCTGAAGTATTCACAGGAGTTTTCAGTCCGTTTGTCAGTAAGATCAGCACTTACTGCCATCACACTTCAAAAATGCCTCCACACACAGGTTATTTTGTGATGGTGGATCAGTTTGAAAAACTGCAGGGAGTAATGAAACAAGAAGGAGACGTTATTAAAGGAAGAGCGGCAAGCTGCTGAGTGAAGTAAATGACAAAACCAGATCAATGCTGCTCACTGTATGATTGAAAAAGGCCAATAATTTTGGTGCCCTAAGAATTCTGGAACCTTCTATCTTAAAGATTGTTAATGTCTAACATCCCCCTCTGATATCTATTAGATTTCCCTCTAATGTAGATACATTCTGTGGTTATATACCTATATGTATGCGTGTTCACTGTTTCCATCTTCAGTACCCACCCACCCCCCGTGACATAAAATACTAAAGCATTACAGCAAGCGTTACAAGCAGTGGATACTTCCTTGTCGCACTCCATGACAGCTCAGTCTAAAATACTGGCGTTTGTATTCCTGTGTGGCAGCGGTCCAGAACCCAAAGCTGACTGGTTCATTAAACAGCACAACCTCGACGTGATGGGACACACAGCCGCACTTAGATGGCCATTGTGCAGAGGATAAACTGTTAAGAGGGAGCAGAGAGACAAACAGGGACAGCGTCAGCTGCAAAGTTGTTTTGTAAATCACCCATAGGAAGCTGAGCAAAATTAATCAGAACAAGGAACAAACAGTAAAAACCTCCCTCAGCATCCACATCTACATCAATCAGAACAAAACTAGCATTTCATCTTTTACCTTTCGACCTGTCGGAATTCTCATTCCCTAAACTAGAAGGGGCTAAAGGTTGGGTGGGAACATGGGAGAGAGGGTGTAATTCTTTTTTAGCAGGAGAGGGTAAGAAGAAAAACTTTTATTATATTCCAGTCTATTTTATGATAAACTAGATGAAACATACGGAGACAGCTCAAGTGCACTCAGTGTAGAGAAAGGACTTTCTCTTTATTAAACATCCAGTGTGTTAAATTTAGTGGACTCCAGGGATGAAGTTCCAGATGCAATTTATTTTACATATTAGGCACGCTTTTCACTTTTATCTATGACGCTACGTTGGCCTTACGTTGTCAAAAAGGTTCGATCCAGTCGCCTGTCAAGTGACAAAATTCCTTAAGAGGAATATATTTAGAGAGGTAATACTATAGGTCAAAATTTACATGGAAGAATACCATTATTTACATTTGTTCAGCATTGTGGTAGCTCTATCCTTCACAGCGGGGAAGGGGGAATAAAGGAAGAGGTTGTCGGAGTGGGAGAAAGTAATAAATAAAAAGCTACTGAACGTGAATCTCATCTTCAAAGACAGTAAGCATAAAGACACGATCGCTGCTGGTGAGCCCCGCCCGGGTATGAGAGCTCTCACCCTCTCCTTCCCCACCTACATTTTTTCTCTGAACGTTTCATGAGTCTTCATGTCTGCTCTGATTGCGAGATTTTTTCTTGTGCTAAGTAATCAGTACGATCCTTACTTTGTCAAAACCCAAAACAGTTTTCCAGTAAATGCTCAAAATCATGAAAACCCTCTCCAAAGCCAGCATAAAATTTGTCCAGACGACTGTACAAACATGGCGGCTTCTATAAAAGTGAGGACATGCTCCTATGGTGATATAAGGGGCCTTTCCCAAACTAACATTATAAAAATACATATTTCTGTTTTCAGCTGACAGTACAGCCAAAAAAAAAACAGTTATTCCCTTTATTCAAAGAGATACCGTGTATTTTACACACTGCACCTTTAACTCATTTGTTACCCCTGCCAAGTAGGTTGTGTTTCCATGTTTGTGGGATTGCTTAAAAACTAGCAAAAAGATTTCCATGAAACTCTCTTAGACGGTTCGTCTTGGCTTAAAATAGACCAGTTCATTTTGGAACTGATCCAGAAACAATTTCCAACATTTTTTCTATTTTTTCAGGGAGTAATGCATGGATCCTTATGAATAATTAACATGCCAATTCCAAGGGTTGGTATCAAGGAGTTTGTGAAAATGATCATAAAATTCTGGAGAGCCTGTAAATAATGGTTCCCAGGCTATGAGCATGATTTTGGATGAAACTTCCTTGATTGAGAGGAACTATGGCCACTCAGTGGGTGGGGGGGGTTCTTATAGTTTTTTGTGTATCCCTGAGTACAGCCCCATGACCTGCCTGTAGTTATGAATAGTTTTCATATTTTTAAATTGTATTGCTTAATAAAGAAACACGTCGGCTAGGTTCATCTTCTCATTTTTATACAATATCATCTGTGAATGCATCTTGTCAACAAACAGGGAAGAAATTGTAGCCTTTATCAAACTTCATGAACATGCATCTCCTTATAAACACGCATTTATAAATGTCAGGGAATTGACGTTTGCTGTATCTCACTGTGATATAAGAGATATAACCAAACGATCTGATCAAGCTAGAATAGAATTGTGAGAAAGGAGGACTCACGTCATCATACTGGAAGTTGACAGAGCCCTGTTGCATGGAATCCCTCCGTCTGAAGGTGTCTGTAACAGGTAGAGGAAACGCTCACAGCACTGAAGGATACTTTCAATCTTATATAACAGTGCCTTGTGACACAGACGTGTGCGCCGCACCAATCAGAGTGTCACGGCAATTTAGAGAGATAGCGGCGCAGATAAGAATTGGAAAGCAAAAGCAATCTCTCTGTCAGTCCATATCAAAAGCGCGAGTATGCACAAGTGGCTGCTCAGCCAAAGCTATCAGAGGGTTTTCTTGTCTTCTTTTCAATGTTACGCACCCGTGAGAGCTCGCAGTTTGACACAGCTGGCCACGTAGTCATCAAAGTAGATTCTTCCACCTTTGTTGTAGCGCTTCATGATGGCATTGAGAGTCTGAGGACTGATGCGGTAACCTGATTAAGCAAAGGGAATAAAATGTTACTTACATTTCTTCAGAGCCATAGTGGCACCAGTTTCCTCAACAGCCCAAAAAAGTACTCAATATTAAAGTATCTGCATTTCAATACTTTATGCCTTTAATTCATTGGGATGAGTTGAAATTTTGTAACAATTGTTTGGATTTTGAGCTATGAGATGAAGATTTATGTTTTCAAAATGTTTTAAACAATATGAAGTTATGCAAATAATATAGCGCTCGCTGCTGGACTATTAAATTAAATTGAGATATTTAATTATCAAAATTTATTTATTTATTTATTTGGCTTATAAGTAACCGCATATCTCAGTAGACAAATGTCAGACATAAATTGACCTGCCATATAATTATAACCACCGACAGATGAAGTTAATTGCATGGATTAACTGGATCTAATTACAAAGTCATTGGCTGGGACATATCAGGCAGCATTTTGTCCTCAAATTTAATGAGTTGGAAGCAGGACGATGGGCAGGCATGAGGTTCTGATGAAGCTGAAACAATTATAACATGAAATGGTGATGGCCACATGACTGGGTGAGAGCATAAGCAAAACTGCAGGTCTTGTTGGGTGTTCCTGGTCTGCAGTGGTTAGTACCTACCAAAAGCGATCACGGTAAGGTTAGCAAAAGCTAGCCCATGTTGTCTGATCCCACAAAAGAGCTACTACAGCAAAAATTGCTAAATAATTGAAACTGGTTCTGAAAGACGGGTGTAAGAACACTCGGGAGCATCGAATTAAATACGCATTGCGTATTTGGTTGTATAGCCGCAGACCGGTCAGAGGGTCCATGCTGACCCCTGTCCACTGCCAAACACACCTATAATGTGCATTCCAGCAGCAGCAGGGACCAATGGAAAAAGTTGGCCTAGTCTGAAAAAATTTGTCTTACATCATGGGGACTGTCAGGTAAGACTGCGTCGCCTCCTCGAAGACGAGATGGCATTGTGATAATTAGGATAATGTTCTGTTGGGAGACATCCGGTGTTGCCATTTATCTGGATGTTCGTTCGACACTGTTACAGACGTATTACAGCCCTTCCTACATTCCCTGATGGCAGTAGCTACCGTCGACTCAAAGGATCTGCTGCCGTCTCCTTGTCAGATACCACAGCAAACCCTCGGTTCTTGGAGAGTCCATGCCTCAACGGGTCTGAGCTGTTCTGGCTGCAAAAAGCTTACCTACAAATTATTACGCAGGAGCTTATAATGTCATGGCTGATCAGTAGAAGATAGAAGCGCTCGGAATCAACTTTAGTCAAATTTATGGTCCGTTTTAATTAATAATAATAATAATAATACATTTAATTTATAATGCACTTTACATTTTGGATCAAATCTCAAAGTGCTAATTATTATGTATATATGGAAAAACAATAATTAAATGGGCTAATAGCCTAAAAAATCCCAAATGGATTGAGCTGTTATATTAAATTAATAAAAACCCTTGTAATATTTTTTGCAGAAACTATATTTAATGAGACTCTCTTATCTTAGTCAAGAAACTGTAAAAGCCTTAGAGTCAAATGAAGTGAATATAATATTGATATATTTATACGCCCATTTTATTTCCTCCTCTTGTAATCTGGCGGTTCATTTGGAGGACATATCTTATAAACTTTTTTAAATGCAGCTTGAGTAGTAATGTGGAATATTTTCCTCTGTTGGCCTCTAGACAATATGCAGAATGGAGAAGTAGTCACAAAAGTGCTCTGCTTGGATCAAATTGATGATAAATTAGAGACAGATTACACCAATCTGCATGGTTTAACACCTAAGTGACTCCAATGAGGTCTAATTAGGGGCCATTAAAAATTCTGATTAACATTAGATGTGTTAGCACCAGCACTTTGAATAACCATTATGTTAAACTGTTAAAACTCTCACCCATGGTGTTGAATGCCTGACTCATCTCGTGAGGCTCCACAGTTCCGCTCCTGTCCCGGTCGAACATCATGAAGTTCTGCTTCCAGCCGTTCAGAGCGGTGAAGAGCTCCTTGAATTCATTGAAACCCATCTTGCCTGTATAGTCGCGCTGGTGGAAGCCTCATTAAGCTTCAATAACTGATGAAACACATGAATAATGACCCCTGGGTGTGGATGTAGTGAGGTAAGAAACTGGTTAACCTGGTTCAAGATTGAACCAAACCTACTGGAAATACAGTCCATCAATTAGATTGAACGGGAATGTCAGAATACACGCAGGCATTTTACAATTAAAATTACATTTTACAAGGACTTCCCCAAGAAAGGATACATCAAGCATTGCGATCATGATCCTGCAGGTCTCCAGGCTGAACGCTGTGAAGACAAATGTGAGTATAAGTGAGATAAATCCAGCTAGATGTAACACTTCAGGTAAATATACAACAATTATTGACACAGTAGAGCACATACGTCTTTACTTAAATTCAACATGTGACGGTGTAATCTCAGTGTAAACAGAGTGCAGTAGTTGCCAAACCTGCTCTCAAATAGGGGGGCATGGTCATAAGCTTCTCTTCAGGCAGTCTGAGTTTGTAGAAAAAAACCAACAGTCTCATTTTCTTATTGTATTTGCTTAATCAAGTGACTACTGCGAAAATGCACTCCCAGTGCATGAGTTTAAAAAAAAAAAATCAATATAGTATTGGTGGGTGAAATAATAAGGATCAAGTCAGTTGCTCAACAAACTGAAACAATCAAAGATTATGAGATATTATGCATAAAAACACTCCATACCCTACAAATAAGATTTTCTAGCACTTCATCAACCTGAAAATGCTCCCTTCATTACCCTGCTAGATTTAACAGGTCAGGAAGTAGACATTAAATAAAAACAAATGCAATAAGTTCCCAGTACAACTCATACTTACAGGTACTTGATCAACCATCAATCAAAACCTAAATCACACGCTCCTGTATATAGATGAATGTTTGATTTTACGTTCCCAAAAGAAACGTGTCAACTCTCAAGCAACCATTGCAGACATAGACTGGGTGTTTTATTGGGGAAGTGACAAATTATCTCTCTATGGCTAAAGGGAAGCCTTATCTGACTGCTTTTGATCAATTTCCATTTTTTTGCTTGAATAAATAATAACTGTCAGCAGCTATAATAACAAATGAGATTTCTTGTTGTTAGATTTATCCTTGGAGTCCGCAATGTTTTCCAGCACTTTTTAATTTGTTCACAGCATGAGTCTATCATGGCTCCTTTTGGTTTTTCTTGGACGTGTTTCTGGAGTTCATTATTTCTTACTTTCCCATTTGCTTTTTTGACATTAAAAAAAAACTTTCTGGTGTGGTCTAGATCTCACTTGGAAAGGACTTTTATCATTTGGAAAAGGGTTGTTTAAGAGAAACATATCTTCTGATTTTATTCGGAATAAGGGTGTCTCAGTATATAGCAGAGCCGAATCCACGGAATCCTAATTAAAACACACATTCACCAACCCCCAGAGTCACTATCACAGTCTGTTAGTCTTTGTCTGACTTTTTAGTCTCACTAAATTTGAGGCAGAGTGAGCATTTGGTTGTACTCAAAGAATGGTTAGATACAAGGAATCTCAAGCTTTTAACAAATCCAATTTAAGAATTTAATACCATTTTAAGACCATATGGTTGGAAATTAGGAACTATTTCACGTCCATACTGGCAAGAAAAGTATTAAGAATATGAAAGAAATTCAGTACTCCAGATTTACCTGCAAAATAAATCCATTTATTCGCTGAAACACATTCCTTCTAGCAGTTTTTCCAGTGTTCCAAAGTTCATCAATGTCGTCATTGCTGGTATATGACTGATGGTTTGCGACGGTGTGTAAAGCACCTCAGCTTTTAGCATTGGTGTAGCTCCAAGCGCTGTCCGGAAGTCGATTGGTGTTGATGCTCTAGGTCCAGACATGGAACAAAACGCACTGATTGCAGGCGGTTGTTGCTGGTTTTTAAAACCGCTTTATGCTTTTCGGATTGGCATGCGACTCAAGAGAAGCGATGCCCAATGATCCAAGTTTCAGATTTTTTGTAGAAGTTGCAACAAGCTTCAAAAAGGTTTACAGGCACCGGCCTATAAGACGCACTGAATTGACTGTACTCTTAACCAAATGGTTATTGAATTTGCATTTAAAAGTCAGCAACATTAGCTTTTCACTCTCCTCACATTCACTTTTAGTTCCGTCTAAACCAGAACTAAGCGGCGTAACAAATCATAACCGATCAACTGCTCATTATAGTTTTTTTGTTACGGCAAACTTAAAATCAAAATATTTAAAAGTAAGACCTCAAATTTATTTTATTAAATGAAAGTAACAATAATTCATTTTTAAGATAGATTTTAAAAAGGTTTCATAAAAATGTAAGACATTAAGGCTTTAAATTCAGGTTATTGGATTTTAGACTTTTTAAGAACCGCGGCTACCCTGTAGGTGCATCTACTGGGAGATGCTGGTCCGAAGGTTGACAAGTGAGAGGTGATGAGGTGACCTGTAATAATTCAAATAATAACTTAAATTTATAAAGCGCCTTGTAGAGAGTTGATCTAACTTTGCAACGCATAGCCAGCAAAACACAGACTGCAACACAATGCCCAGGATAGCATGATGCCGGCGGATATTACGAGATGATCTTGGGCACTCCCCTGTTTAGTGTCCCATCCATGCGAGAATAGCGCTGAATAGTAGTCCAGATTTGAACGAAGCATTGAGGCAATTAATTAATGAAATCCTCGAGGTAAACTAACACTTGAATTATTTGTTCAGTTTAGGGCTAAAAATCATTTTAGCCCTAAACTGAACATTGTAAAATAATTCATAGGAGTCGTCACATTTTCAGGAACCAGTGAACCACCTTTGTAGAAAATAGAGTAGGAAACTCACGAGTGTAGCTGCCACTGAAACCAGACTGGGTCAGGCACCTCTGGAGCTCCTCTGCATCGACCTCACCATCCTGCATAGAACAGGAAGCCAGGAATATTCACTCAGATGGATAAACAATGTACCACTTATGTGCAGAATAGATCACACAGAGAAAGAAAGAAACAATTACAATAAGAGAAGCAGAGAGTTGTTTCATGTATAATGTGGGTCGAAGTGAAGACATTCTTCATTGAAAACGTCTTAATGAAAATGAAAGTGAGAGATACCACTATATGTATTTCACATGTATGAACAGAATGTGCAGAAGGAAGAATTTCAAACTGTACAAACACCAGTTGAGCACAAGTCTGAGGTGAAGAACACGGTCATGTATTTAAATGTCCCATGCTGAGCATTTACGTTCCCATCTGATAATTATGAGAAATGGTGATAATTTCTCCAGACCTACCTGGCCTGCTATGGATGTAAAGTAACCCCACATTGGATCGTTGGCAGCTGGGGCGGGGGCACCATATGTGCCTTGAAAGCCTCCTCCATACGGGGCATATCCTCCCTGGGGTTGCAACCCCCCCATGGGCCCACCCATAGGTCCAGACATCTGGCCTCCCATATGTCCTCCTGGCATTCCTTGGGGTGGCATTCCTGGCATGCCCGGCATTGGAGCCCCATACTGAGGCTGAAATTAGAGAGGAAGAACAAAACCACACAGAATAAGAATTTGTTTGAAAAGTAAGGGTATCAAGATTGTAACACCATGCCAAATTGAGCAAACATGCAGGCAAAGATGAGTGAGATAGATTCGGTGTGCCGATATGACACAGGACCTACGAGAGAAGAAATGACTAAAAGTGAGTGAGAGACATCTTTTGAATATGTTGAAAACAGCAAACATGGGCATCTATTTTTTGAGCACAGGGCCGAATTTGGTTTGTTCAGTTTGTGTTATTTTTTACTAATTTATTATTAGATATTTTCTTTAAAAAGTAAAATTAATTCTCTTACAAACATATTTGTGTGTGCACAGAGAACCCCACTGCTACTCACGAATGAGGCACAAAATAACCAATAATTTATTAGGACATACTTTGGTTTTTTTTTTTATGTCAAGAATTGCATATGAACTGCAAAATAAAAAATATCCTAATGAATGACAAAATGTAATTTGTCGACCTTTAAGGTTTATAACAATTATCTGTTCACTAATTTACTCATGTATGAAACCTTTTTGAATTTGAATAGTTTGAAATGCTCTTCAATGTAGATATATGTGATTACTTTGAAAGCATGTAATCAGTTCGATTGATTTTTCTTATAGTCTAAGAGCCATAATTTATGGGTCACTTGTGGATAATCACCTTAAAACCTGCTATCTGAGAATTGGGCGATTTGTAACAACATAGAGGGGGGTTCTTCTACCAGGGAGTCCACATTTAGAGTCCACATTTATCTACAGTAGGCCAGAATGAACAAACCAAATAAAAGGGAGAGTCTTCAACTTTTTGTTTTTTTATCTTCCCCCACACAAGGTGATAAGAGGGGTGCTCAGTCGGTTGTAATATGAATAATGCAACCTTAACATGTGAAAAAAACTGCCGTAAATCATTAAATAAATGGGCACGGTCGCGTCAGTAAGGGCATCCTGCGTAAAACCTATGCCAAATGAATAAGCGGAACAGAAAACTGATTCCAAACCGGATCGGTCAGGGCTCGGGTTAACAAAAACCATTGTTGGTACCGTTAGCCAGCAGGGTACCAGCCTTTTGGATGGAAACAGATGAAACAGCTGTCGTGACCCTGAAAGGGAGCAGCCAAAAGACTTAGAAATTGTATAAAATTAATAAATAAAATGCACTGTCCATAGACTGCACAATATTCAAGTGACTGCAATTTGCATTTTATACTTTCATTCCATTCAATTTTGGTGTCAAGTATTGTTACTTGCTTTCTACTCATCAACATTCAAATCCTTAACTTCATTGATAAGCACATTGTAGATTGATAGATTATAAGTAAATCAGTTAAATCACCTTCTTCTTTATGTTCATATTCACATATAAAGTGATGATGCATATCATGTTAACTGAGCTTTGAAATAAGATTCAAAAATAGGAAATTAAGCTATTATCTAATTCTAAAAAAAAATTGTAAACATGGATCTATCTTTTACAGGATCAAATTGTTGGCTCTGTGAATACTTAGTAATCCTTAACTCGTTCGCCATTTTAATGAGGACCTCAAAAGCATAGAAAACGATTGAATTCATAGGCTGGTGGGTAGCAATAATCATGATAAGGTGTGTACATGATGCCGACGTCAGCAGTGCTGGAGGGTTGATAGTCTTAGGTGTAGTCACTATTTAATAACACAGTTAAAGTTTGCTATAAGTTAATGTAGCTTCTTCATAGAAGACTACTCTTTAAAACGCGTTTTGGTCAAAACTGGTTGATTGTTAATAGATGTTTGGGTGATTATTTTGTGTGAACTACTGTATGTTAAATTAACAATTTAACGGATTAATAAAGGATTTTCTGAAGTCTGGAATACAGAAACAACACTGGAAGTCAAAGTTCCACAGGAAGTTAATGTTAGACTTGATGCAATGAGGTGTAATTTAGCACACCTGAATGGACGTATTCAACTAGCGCGATGTGATTGGTGTCTTTTCATTAAATATGACTGGGCATCCGAACGACATTGAGGCACATATGAAAGCTTATATATATCAAACTTGATTGATACGGACAGAATTATGTAACCGGACGTTCCGTAAATTATCGGAAATTCACTTCAGGAAGAAAGAGCCTCAGGCTTTAGCTTAATGCTAAAAGCAGCAGATCTTTTATTCCCATAAAAACACTGTTACTTATGATTTACTCACCCCACCGTAGCCTGGATAAGCCATTAGATGGAACTGAGGAAACTCAAAAGTTTGTTGGCAGTGAGACGTGATTGACGATGGATGTTAGTTAGTTAGCCTGTTACGCTCCCAAGCTTCCGGTAAGTCAGAACGATTGCGTCATATCCGCTATGAGGAGCTATCCCGGAAGTGGATAGGTACGGTTAAGTATTCGAATTATAAAAATAAGCGAGGGTTTATTATTTATTGAAATTATTATAGAACATTATTTTATTTATTCTTTTAATTAATTTTATTATTCATATATTTATTATTTTATTTTATTTATTTTGTCTATGATATATAATTTATTTTTTTCTTATGTGTATATCTTTTTTCACACTTTCAGGTATATTGTTTTGTTAATAATAAGGTTGAATAAAATTCAAGACAGTAAATATTAAATATTAAAAAAGATAATATTGAAGGGGGAAAAAAACACCTTATATTGATACACTTATACCTCCGTTGATGCACAAGTGATTTATTAAACATGATGACAAATATTTCATCATATTTCAGATCCATAATAAAATATTTTTGCAATCTTATACATTAATTATGTATGCTTTTGCATCGCCATTTCCAGAATGTAATTTTAAGTATTTCCGGGGTTTTTTTTCAAGTCACCTTGATTTCGAAATTTACTTTAGACATCTTAATCCTTGTGCGAAATATGAAACCTATAACCTTACATATGTATCCTTTCAATAGCGTTTTCATTTCCCAAAAAATGATTGGCTATACTGCATGTCATTAACACACCACTAGATGGTGTTTTGTCGCTTTCCTACGCTTAAGGAACAAAAATCTAAATGTGTTTCAATTCTACAACTTGAGGTCAGTCTCGAATGAATTACTTTGTATGTTAACTTTTATAAAAGCAGAAATTCCTTAAACATCCAAAAATATGATGAAGAAAACAACAACAAAATAATCTGAGGTGGAGAAAATATGAAAAGGATGAAATAAACTTTAATTCATAATGTATTATTATTATTTTCATTAGGGCTTTATATGAACTATAATTATCTCTTTCCATCTATCCATCAATGAGTCATCCAGTGTATATACATTAAAGACACAGCTTTGACAAGAACATGACGTGCTTTCAAATCATGGATGATTTCTTTGTCAGAGGCTATCATCATTGAGTCATAGGTTGGGAGGTGAGAATCCAAAGCACTGTAAGTTATTAGAGGTGCCACACTTGCACTACATTTGACCCTTCTGGAATGTATTTAGAATTCAAATGAAAAACGGTATACTGGTTTGCAAAATAAGCTGGTAACAAAGCTGCAGATGATGTCACAAATTTCCTGGTGAACTCCAGTAAGTTGTGATTTAAAATTCAAACTAAACCATACCTGCGTGGTAGAAGGTGTTAATGTTCTAACCACAGGGACATGGCAACGCTCATGCACTGAAGTGTGGTTGGAACAGTCACAACAATGAAAGCGTGAGCGGTGTAGACAGTGCTGGTAGCAGCTATGAAGGTAAATTCATATTAACAATATTAACAATATATAATACGGAATAAGCTCTTGTAAGAATGGTAATTTTTCAGTGTTTTTATGAATGTATTATGATGAAATTTGTTGTACCGGTAAGGTAAGAAAACAATCCATTACAATTTGGTGGTCATCCCAATCATCATCTGGATCCAACAATATTTGAAAGTGTTCCTTTTCATTTTGATATGGGGCAGTTACAAGATTTTTGCCTCTAACTTCATGAAAAATGACGTCAATACTTGGACAAAAATACAGCATAAATACATCTTCATTAGATGTACCACATATGAAAAATTTATTTGGATTCAAGTAATATCACAGATTTGACTATACATGATATTTACATTCATAGAATAATGATTAAGATTACTCTACTGTGAGATAATATATGATAATGAAACAGACTCACAAATCCGATAAAAATCTACTTTATAAGGGCAAATTTCATTGATTTATTTTCAAAAGTTACTTAGCCAGATCTGGATGAAAACGGCAATTAAAAATGTATTGCTTCTTCTGTATATACCTATCAAACTAGAAACGACATCAATATGAGTCCATATTTCTAGGGGTAGGTTTTCATGGTGAAGGAGGGATATTGTGCATTTCAAATGTCATGGGACAATTTCTTTTAGGTAAAATGACATCACACTATGTCATGAATTTAAAGCAAGTGATGAGGATTTTCTTTCTGTGATGCAGGTAATCCGATTTTGAAAATACAAAATTCCTTTCAGAGCATGATTATATTTTGTCAGCAGGCAAAGATTGTTCCATAATTTCTTCACTAGAACTACGATTTAGACATACAAAAGTATTTCAAAATGTGCCAGAAGCTCCCCAAAGTGCAGACAATGTCATTTAAAAATACACCCAACATGTGTTTATTAAGTGAAAGGTACGTGGAATGTAATAATTGTGTGTAAATACTGCACATGGTGATAGATCTGTTCAACTTTCTTACTCAAATAAAAGCAGAGATGGAAGTAATTCCTATTCCATTAAGTGTATCCTACATTCTCTCTGCATTAGTAGTTTTAATATTTTATCAAAGACAGATAATAAACCTCTGCATTCAAAATATACTTTTGTTGATTATTGTTTTGTGTTTGATGTATCTTCAAATTACAATTCATGTTAAAACCAGCATTAGTAATAATGCAGTGGTGTATTTGTGCAGAGGGACAGTAGAGTGAGACAAAGCTGACGTCAGCGACTGCTACACTTCATTAAGCAGATGTATACAGCGCTGTAAGGATGTTAAAAGAAACGTCACTGACCTATTTTCAGCGATTCCCTCACAGTTCTCCAAACAGCTTTAACGTTATTCAACCTCAAGCCAAGAATGCAATTATAACACTGACACTTACATCAATCTCTTCAAATCAAAACCAAACCCCGTTGTTTATCCCCCGGAATAAACATTGACTGTTTCCCTGAGAAGAGCTGGTTACAGTCTGAGATTTTCAGATTGAAATGCTCAGCTTTCTTGGTCGGATATTAACAGTAGAATGTGTTGTTGCCATGATTATGGGCAGCTGATCGTAGAATAGCACATGTTGAAAATAGGGTTCATTTGGATTAAACATTTAGATGTACTGTTTTATCTTATATTCATTTATTATTTATTATTATTATTATCAAATATGTTTGATTTTAAGGTCAATATTTAGATTTGATAACATATGTAGATTATTATCTATGTTTTAATTTAATTTAATATATCACTTCGTTTAAATTTATTAACAATAAAAATTGGTATGAAAATCTTAATATATATTACAGTAATATAATTTAAGAGGAAATAACATTCTCATCACTTTTTGAACATTTGTTTGGAGCAAAATGGTCTGCCCACCACAGATGGTAAAATGCTTGACCTCTGTTCTTTTCCATTTGTACAACAAAGGGTGTGTCTCTTTCAGGAAACTCAGAGAAACCTTTTCCAGGAAGATTGAACAGAATGTTTTCTAGAAAAGAAAAGTTTAAAATTGCCGAACGACATCTCCAGGGTTAACGCCACTATTTGCCCAATGTTCCCAGTGCCCCCGTACAGGAGAAGCAGTTACGCAAAATAGAAGAATGGCTGGATGGAGGTAGCGTTTCATTCATTTAATCACATTTAACAAAATATAGGTGTGCTTCAGCTTTTGAATCAGAGGGTTTAAAGTTTTTATACGATTTTATATAAATATATTTGTACTCTGGGCCTTCAGAGCGCCAGAGTTTTTTTTTCATTTGAAAACAAATATGTATAAATAGTTGAGGATAAGACATATATTTCATGTTTATTTTCTCTCCACTTCCATTATTAAGGAGGAAAAACACATTGGGTGACATTAAACAGGTGGACATTTCATATTTAGTCATACTAGAGTTAAAACTACTTCATTTTTTTATGTGGTTTGATATTACTTATCTCAGTTAAAATATATAACCTAAGAAAAAAAAATATACATACATGGAATCATTCAATCTTAGCTTAAATCTTTGCTGTGCATAAATGCCTGCTTTCCTTCTCATTCATGCTCCCTCTGTTGCTGCCTGTCTCCCAGACCCAGACTACATCTATCAAGTGAGACGAAATGTGTTCTAAGTGACACCTATAAACGATTTTGGCTGCGCTTAGTGTCAGGAAAAGGGAGGCATCTATGAAGTAACACTCTTCAAACAAGCCGTGCTGCATTAGGGGAAGCATCTACTGTCTATTTGTTTGCGGAGGATGTCCGTTGTGAGGGGAACGAGTGCTTAATATGATGTCTATTCCTCATAAATGCACAACTTCATATTTGTTAAGCTTTTAACAGGCTTTTAGCATTTCCTGTGACTCGTCAGCTCTCATGGTACGAAAAAAGAGGGAAACTTCCACAGTCTGAGGCGACATGGAGTGAAATTGACATTCATTTTCCTTGAAATGAGCTTGATGCTGCCAGATCTTAATTTTTACAAGATGTTTCTTGATAAAAATCATCCATCAGTGCCTGACTGTGAGTGATGTAGTTATCAGGCGGCCCTCAAGAACGAGACTGAAACAGGAAGGCTATTAATGATTTGGTCCAATAGATGTAGTTTTTGCAGTGAGTGGTATTAACGAGTGTGAGTTTATGAGCCTTTGTCCCAGCTGCACAGATCAGATATTATCAGTCGTTCAACAGTTATGTGAAGTCATCCGAGCAGGTGTTTCATTATTCCGTAATTCATGACCACGAGACATGAGAGATAAGAACAACGAGACTTCTGGTCTACAGAAAATTGCTTGCCAACATGTCCGAAGGTTGTAAAGATCCCTTTGTATATTAGAGTGCTTGTTTACAGCCGAACTAGGAGTGTTGTAACTCTGTGAGCAAAAGGTTACTAAGCTGGAACAGGACGACATCAAATGTCTGACAGATTTTAGAGTTGGAAGTAAATATTGTGTTGATGTCAAAACCCAACATAGGCTTGACATCATCCTCCAGCACACATTGAATTTTGGTATGAACTCAATGTCCGCTATCATATGGGTTTGCCCAAATTCCAAGCTGACATTGGCAAAGATGCAGGCTACCCACATTATGTTTTGTTGTTACACAATTTTCCTTTCCAACTAAGGTCTGTTGGACGTTAAATTAACATCGTTAAAAATAACTTAATTGGATAATGCGAATTTGCCAATTCTTCCCAATTATTTTCTGCATTTTAAACTTACTTACAGAAATTTCATTGATTTCTTATGGAAAAAAAACAAGGGTCATGTTATTGTCGAGGCCAAATTCAATGTGAACAATACATGTTCACTATTCAACAATTTCATAATTTTTGTTACTTTTACTGATAAATACAACCTTTTGTATCTTATCTCTCATTTAAGAGAAATAAGATAACACTTTATATTGTCCAAAGGGAAATGCTAATGTGAAACATAGGTTAATATAAATCAAAACAGAATAATAAATTAGAAAAAGCACTCAGAGAGCACAAACCTCCACCAAGCAGCAACAGTACCCTAGGTTACGGATATATTCAAGCAGATTTCTCCATTAATGTTGAGTAATGCCAGCCTCTAAATCTACTGAAAACTCAAAACAACTCTTAAAGTATTTCTCAGATACTCTGTAGCCGATTGTCTCCTATCCTTTCCACTTCAGCATCTCTGTTCAGCCCGCTGAGTGCCCAGCTCCACCCCAAAAGAATCATTAAAGGAACAAAGGCAGCAATA
Source organism: Lophius americanus (assembly GCA_037951165.1). Classification (NCBI taxonomy): domain Eukaryota; kingdom Metazoa; phylum Chordata; class Actinopteri; order Lophiiformes; family Lophiidae; genus Lophius; species Lophius americanus. The sequence goes on along the minus strand of JBBDHG010000076.1, from coordinate 4,649,665 downwards.
GCCACATTGTGATCACACTACTCCAAAAAGCATATTATTTTGTTTTATTTTATATGCTTCGAAACACATAACATCCCTAAAATTGAATCACCTCTAGGATATACCAAAACTCAACGCTGAGTAAAATTTAATGCAAATCCATTCTATAGTTTTTCCATAATCCTACTCACAAAAAACATACAAACATACAAACATAGGCAAACAAACATACAAACACACAAACAAACAAATTCAAAGGAGCAAAAAAATAACCTCCTTGGCGCAGGTAAAGAGTAGTAAGATTTAAATGTAAGTACAGCAACATTTCAAAGGAAGATCACCGATACAGTTTTCTGCTACCTAACATACATTACCTTTGAGAACGAATGGTAAAGGTACAGGTCTGTTTTTAATCAATTCATTCATTTTTATTTTGGATTGAGTAAACAGGCAAGCAACCTCAATTAATCCGGCCTGGATATATTTGCAGTCAACCACATGTATTTAATGAAGTGATGAAGCCACTTCATCACTTCATCACTGTCATTCTTGAACTGCAGACAAACAGCACTGACATGATTATATTTTGCTGAGCTGCCCCCCAAATGTGACAATTATGGGATAATGTTAAAAATACAAACACAGTGCACCAGGTGCAAAATTAGAAAACTGTCACAGGTCACAGTCAGCAGACTGACTCCGTTATTTCTTTGAAAGCAACATCTTACCTGAGTTTCATAGCATGAGTCAACATTCGGCCCATGGACTAGATGACAAAACAAAACACTATGGAATTGAGCAAGGATGTGTTAAATAGCTTGAGAATTTAACTTGTCAAATGCATAATTTCTTCATATAAAATATATACAGTCTTTCCTTTAGGAGGGACAGCGTAGATGTTGGTGACCAGCAGCCACTGTTGCCAAAAGGGATGCTTACAGGATAATGGTAGATACCAAAGTATAGTAGTACAAGCAGTTGTTAAGTCACAAAACGGAGTCAGAAATATCACCATTGATTAAAATTAGCCTCTATAATACAAAACTCCGGGCCATGGAGAATCTCAATCCAGCCAGTAACATCCTCAAGCCAGACCAGAGATCCTAAAAAACAATTAAAGGCAGTATTGTGTTAATGGAGCTATAGGCGACAATAAGTCTTTGTTGCTGTGATGTTTATCAAAATATCAATTATTTTTATACTTTAATTTGTCAATTCAATTTTTCTATGTATCTGTATGTCGTCAGTTAATAATACTGGACATCATTTTCAAAGAATGTCAATCTCTCAGACATAATAAATTATTTTGAGGAAACAATTTAATTGGTGATTTAATGAATTTTTCTACCAGAAACCTTGATACCTAAGCAGTGAATCTAAAATATTGTGTGCAATAAATGTGCAAACACATTTAAAAAATAATTAAAATTAATGAGGAGAAGGAAGTTTAGAATGAAATCTCCCAGTGCTTGTTGATTATTCTTTATGAGGCATTTGATTCCCATCGTTGAACAGCTGAAGGTCTCGAGGATGTATGGTAGCACTGTCTTCATACCTATGAACTTATTTTAAATTTATAAATGTATATACTGCATACTAGAAGGGGAGCTTTGCTTCTCTTTGGTCTATATTATTTATATTCTGTCTGCTGACTAAAGACAGAAAGGATGAGTTTTGACAGAGAGCAAACAGAATATCATGGGTCAATGTCCTACCCACGTTCCTATCTCTTGTTTCTCACTATGCAGTTACACTATTTCAGTTGACAGTTCCTCCCTAAAGTGTGAAAATCCTTGTGTGCTGTAGGCGGTGTGTATGCTGCAAAATGGAACAAATATTTGTATGGGGATTTGCCTCAGCCAATGATTGAGTATTTATGAAGAGTGGACAGTTTGGGGAACAGCCTGACAAAAATCCTTCCTCAAACCGCTGGAACACCGTCAAATCTGACGAACTTTACTCCGCTTGAGATTTATTGTCTCACCTTTGAAACTTGACTTCAGATAATATTTAACAGCAGAGCTGGTGGAGCGCGTAACTTTGTTCTCCACAATATTCTGCGCGAGCAACCGGTGGTATCTATGGAGGTCTGATCCAGACAGATAGAGGTTATCTAAGCGCACAAACAATGGTTGGTGCAGGTTCTTAATTCACTCTCTTTTAATTCTAACCGTTTTGGAGCGGTTTTCTGACTCTTGTGGGATCACTCTTGGACAGGTTCCCATCGCCAAGGTGCTCGTGGCAGTCTTCGGGTTGGCGGTGGTCGTTATTCTGATAGCGGTACCTACAGCTTTATATTTACAAGGTGAGTGTTTGCTATTAAGCGATTCACGTGTTGACTTTAGCGCATCATCAACACACGCACCTTTGAACACATCTCAATGGAAGCACTTTACGCACGCGCCATTACGCATGAGAGGACATGTGAAGCAATTCAAGAATAAAACAAATGCTTGATTTTTTGTACATTTTAATGTTTAAGATTATCCTTTTATACTAAAGAAAACTATACTTATACTTATACTTATATAAAATAGACCAGATTGAATTGCTGTTTGTCAGAGAATGCTACATATATGTTTCATGAGCTTTTCTTTTGGTCTTTTTTGCAACTACTATAAATCCGCTTGAAAGTTTTTTAAGGAACACTGATTTCCCTTTTAAATTTTAGTGCACAGCACAGTAAATGGTAAATCGGCTGTACTTATACAGCGCTTTACTAGTCTGCTTGACTACTCAAAGTCTTTTTTCAACACAAGTCAGCACTCACCCATTCACTCCAACATTCACTCCAACATTCACTCCAACATTCACTCCAACATTCATACAGTGACTAGTGATGATAGAGGCTGCCATGTAAGGTGCCACATGCTCATCAGCAGTAACCATTTATGCCATCATTCACAAACCAATAGAACAGCCATTGGGAGCAACTTCTGGTACAGTATATTACTGGTCTTGCTCAAGGACACTTCAACATGTGGACTGCTGTGGCTGGGGATCAAACCACCAACCTTCAGATAAGTGGACAACCACGCTGCCAACTGAGCCACCGTCGCCCCGTTGCAGTCGCTGTTGAATGAAAAGCATGAGATGTCATGAAAGCAATAGAATTATTATATGGATTAAAACATAGCTGACATGAATCCTCCTGGGGGATAAAGCTGTATATGGAACTTTCCAAAGCATTTACATGGATTGTGACAGTTGTGTCACCATGGTAACTGAGGGTTAATATATGCCATGTCTTTAAATTGTTTTGTCCTTTTGGAAAAAATCTTCTTGTCATCAGCAGATTTACAGCGCTCTGTATCTTTTATGATGATCATCATGTGTGAATGACACCTCTTGTCTGTGACCTTCAAGATACTGCTTTCTAACATGTACTTCAGATAATCAAAAGGGAGACAGCAACCAGAGATCGTTCACCCTGGAGGATGTCTTCAACAGTTCCCTCAAGCCAAAGTCCTACCGCATGAGGTGGATCTCAGGTGGGACAGTCTGTCTTCACAATTAAACTTTGACATTTATTACAGCAAGGTGTGTACTGGCTTTTACGTGCGTCACTGGGATGCTTTATCTTCTTATCAGCTATCTATTACAGCAAAATGAAGCTATGAGGTTACTAATTGACTGAGATCCAACCCATAATTCATTTGTCAGTCCTGTATATGTTCTTGCATGTATGGGATGATGATATTAGGTTTCAGCCTGTGGACTGGACCTATGAGCAAGACTGAGACTCAGGAACAGGTTTCAAGAAGGTTTATGTACAGCAGGTTGGATAAGCTTATTGTACTTCCCTGACGATCTCTGAATCCAATGTCAGTTGGCGTGGCTGGATTTGAATGGCTGGAAGGCTGACAAGGCAAGTGGGTGAAAAAACAACAGGTCTAGGGAGCGCGAGGAGATAACAGGTTATTTCAGGTCACGAAGATAATCTTTCTTAAGAAAATACTGAGATAACTTGATTTCTACCACAAAGGTTGATGGACAATCTGGCGGCGTGTGGAGGTAACTACCAGGTTTATATATTGCAGAATTTGATGGAGGATAGGAGAAAGGTTTGATGAAGCCCAACCCACATCGCCAAGTGGAGTCACAGCCAAAGCCAGAAAGCCTATGGAGAAAGAAAGATCAGAGGGGGAGAAACCCCTCAAGAGAAGGGCACCCTAACAAATGTTCTGTTGGTAATACTTATGATAACGGCACGGTTAAATAACAGAAGATCTGTTGGGACCTGTAGGATTGATCAGGTCATTTGTTACACTTCATCGGACATGAATGACTGTTGACTCACTTTTATATCACTTACTTCTCTGGAACCACCGAATGGACTAACATTAATATTGAAAATGACATATGAATCACTTTGACATTAAGTGCAAATGATTACATTTTAATTCCAATCATGTATTAATACAGCATCCCAACTTCTTTTTGGTCAAGATCCAGTTTGTGACTCAAAGAACTGTTATTCCTCTATCCCACACTATTGAGTCTCAAGCATTCTGTAGTACCTTTGCTACACAGAATATTGAGGTATTTTCATTTATCTTGCTCCACAGATCAGGAGTATCTGCAGAAGTCTGAGGGCTCAGTTTTCCTCCACAATGTGATAACATTAACATCCTCGGAGTTCCTGAGCAAAGACACATTTGTACGTCGTCCTTCTCGTGCGTATCTGTGTTGCTCTTTTGTGTCAGTAACACAAACCACATGATAACAGCATGAAAACAACATACCCATCCAAACAAATTCTGTATTGTCTGTGGGTCATGAGCAGGGTGTCGGAAAGACTGCCTCAACACTTCCTTTCTTCCCACGCAGGATGAAAAAGGGGCTTTTGATTACGAGCTGTCTGTGGACCGCAAATATGTTGCATTCATGAGCAACTATTCCAAGGTAGACTAAGCTCTTATTCACAGTAGTCTGATACACCGATGTGAAAATCACAGTAATTAAATGGAAACTTTGTCAAGTAAGTTAGTGTAATACTACAGGATATTATTGGTTATTGTGAGTTTCTGCCGTCGGGGAAATGTAGGGGATATAATCATTTACTGCAAAAATAAAAAAAATGCCATGAAATTTACAGTAAAATGCAATAAAATGCAGTTGCCAGACATTCACAGTAAAAAAAAACATGTTGTTTAAGTAAAAGATATTAGGGTATGCATTTTTGCTGAAGAAATATCACAGTTACAAATTGTTATTTGTTTACTGTAAATAAAAAAATCATATATACTGTTTACAGTAATTTACTTTAAAAAATCCCTTTGCAGCTACTGAGACCCACCTGAATTTCTTCAAGAAATTAGTTTGTCTACTTATGTTTTAGTTTTCATTGTATAGAGCAGATTAGACCTTAAATAATATCAAATAAAAAATACATTAAATTACTGTTAAGACTCCTTAAAATCAACATTTTTTTCCAAATATATACAATTTTTTAACATTATATATTTTTTAACACGGCATACATTTATGGTAATTACAAGCTTGGGAAAATTATTACGTTCCCTTCCCATTACTTTTCCCAAAGGTTTTACGGTAAAATTGTGGATTTTCCAAACATTGTAACAAGAGAAATTAAATTTACCTGTCATTTTGTGATTTAGGGTAATTGTATCTATAGTCCGGTGACATACTTTTTAAATTTGTTGGTCTTTAAGTTATGCATTTTATATATTTTCACAGTAACTTCGACATATATCTTTAACAGTGTACAGCAAATGCTTAATGTTCATCATCTTTCACTATGCATATTTTAATACACCTAATTATTGCTCTGTGTTTTTTTCCCTGGTAGTTGTGGAGACATTCATTTACAGCTTCATATTCATTTTATGATTATGAAAAAGGGTAAGCACACTAACTATTCATTTTTTTTCTATAAGCCTAACAAAGTACTTTTTTCTACTTATGCACTTCTGAATGCACTCCAGTTAAAAGCCTCCATTGTTTTTACAGATGAGATTATTTTTTGAATGTACCTTTTAAAATGTGTTATTTTTACTGCATACTTTTCAGAGAAGAACCCCCCACTAATGTTCAACAAATCTTTCTTTTCACTTCATTTCAGTACATTTCTCACAACTGACATTCCTCATAAAGTCCAGTACTTTTCCTGGGCTCCTGTGGGGAACAAACTGGTAAGCTTGGAAAGACAAAGGATTTGTTGAATGTATGTAGAACCTTGAGTGGCAGCTAGGCTATGAACAGGCTATGATAGATGATGACGTTGGTCAAACAAAACCTTTTCTTAACACTTCTATAAATAGCTACACTACAGTGTAGCTATTTGAGGTGTCCGAGAACAAATTAAGATGTTCTTTCTGAACGCATGTATTTGTTTTCTTATTGTATTTCAGGCCTATGTCTGGGGAAATAATGTGTATATAAAGGCCAGCCCTGGGTCGCCGCCACAACAGGTCACTTTCAATGGCGAGGAGAATAAGATTTTTAATGGGATTCCAGACTGGGTGTATGAGGGTGAGTAACTATCAATCCTATCTGCATTCATTATTATTTTCATTAAATTATGACCCAATCTTGACATGCAACTTAGTTAAGCACAATTAAACCAAACATAGGGCATTCCGATTAACCAGTAGATAAAGTTATAAAACAAATTCCCGAAAAACACATAAAGATGTAAGGGATGGGATACATTCATACTGCAATCCAGCCCTTATTATGCACTTGAATTTCAATTTATTATAATAATCCATTACATTTCAGTGGCATTTACACGATGCAATAACAGCCATACTAGAATAAAATCTAACTTTATTTAATTTAAGGAGCAAATTTCTAAACAAATCAAATTTTATCCAATTTGCTTACAAGAGATCAAATCAAATCAAATCAATTTTAATTTATACAGCGCCATTTCACAATAAATGTTTTCTCAAGGTGCTTTCCAAAAAGAGCAGGTCTAGACCGACACTTTTTATTCACTATCCTACAGAGAACCAACAAATTCCTACACGAGCAGCACTTGGTGACAGTGGCAAGAAAAAACTCCCTTTTAACTGGCAGAAACCTCGAGCAGATCCAAAAGTCAGGGTAGACGGCCTACTGCCTACTCTTGAAAGAGAAAGCGAGAGAGAGAGAGTGAAAGAGAGAGAGAAAGAAAGAGAGAGCTAGAGAAGGAGAGAGACAGACAAGCCTGAGAGAATGCAGGAGAGAGGGGGAGAATGAAGGAGTGGGAGGTAGAGGGCAAGAAAGATGAAAGGGGTGAGAGAGAGAGATCTTGAGGGAGTGTGAGAGAGGGGGAGATAAAGAGTGAATGAAAATGAAGGAAAGAAAAGACACACGCAAAGAAACAAAAACAAAAAAAGACAATTAGTCCAGGATATAACCATATTGTCTTATTTTGATAAAAAAAAAACAAATCAGCTGCTACGTAAAAGTCAGTAATTTAAGATAGACTAATTTAAATATATATTTCAGTCTCTTGATTTTACTAACTTTAGGAATGTTTACCTTAATCTAAGGCTCCCACATTACAAGTTAGATTTATTTCCCTTAAAAAAAAATTACTTTTGAAATGCAAAACATGCTTGACAGGATTATTTTATCTTAACACAAAAACAAGAGACATGTTTTCAGAAGTAAGACCAATTTAACTTTCTTGAATTTACTTTGTACAGTGCAGTGCTATAAATCTTGTGAATTTAAGATTAAAGCAGTTGTTTCTAGCCCTTGATAAAATAAGCCTTAGAAATGTTTTTGGTTAAATTCTTGCTTCTCCAGCTTACCACGTGTCAGGAAGCAAGAAAAACGTTATTTGATAACAATTTGGTAAGTTTAGGCAATATTTACTCCGATATAGGCATGATGAAATTCTTAAAGTCCACTAAGTGCCCATATAATCAATCATACTGCTTTTATATAGACACACTGACATCGATCAGTCACAACATAGAACCACTTGCCTTAAATTGTGAAGGTCCCTTTTTTCCACCAAACCATGAGGAACTCTGGGTTCTGACACCTTTATATAAGAAGGCATCATCTTTTACAGCAGTTTGTGCTACAGTAGCTCCTCTGTGGGATCAGACAACACAGTCTGAACTTCACTCCCCACCCGCATCATTGAGCCCTCAACGTCCGTGGCCCTGTCGCCGGTTCAAAGGTTTTCCTCAAGACCATTTTGGTAGATAGTCATGTCTGCAGATGAGGAACACCCAACAAGATCAGAAGGTCACAATTTAGCCCTTGTTATTCGCTTAGATCATCACGATTTGTCCATTTTTCCTTCCTTATATACATCAATTTCACGACAAAATGTTCACTTGCTTCCTAATATTGCCCACCCACTGTCATATGCCAGTATATGTGATAATGAATGTTATTCTCACATTACCTGTCAGTTGTTGTAATGTTATGAGTGATTGTTGTATACTTCATCTTATTGGCCGTGCATTTCTCAGTGTTGTCGTTTGAGTGGAAGTATAACCTGAACTCAGTTTCACACTTTGCCCCTTCCAGAGGAGATGTTCTCATCCAATAAGGGCCTCTGGTGGTCACCTCAAGGGAAGTATGTGGCTTATATTGAGTCCAACGACACCTTGGTCCACATAATGGAGTACACCTGGTACGGGAATGACCAGTACCCCAGCACCGTCAACATTCCCTATCCAAAAGTGGGACACTATTTCATGACTTGCAAACGTGTGTTTAATAATTGCATTATTCTATTTCATTGAATTTGCATGAATTCATCTCTTTTTTCTGGTGTATCAAATTATCTTCACCTGCACAGCCAGGTACTCCCAACCCTGTTGTCAAACTGTTTGTTGTGGACACTGATAACACAACACAAATTACTGAGGCAGTGGTTCCAGACTCATTCAGCTCAAGGTAATGAAATTGTTTCTATTTTACCGTTACATTTAAATTGGGCTATTCTATCCTGCTATCAGGGAAGGACATCATGTGTTGCCATCATTTATTTACTTTCTTTGCCCTCAGTGAACCCTACTTGGCCACTGTCACTTGGGTGACAAATGAACGTCTTGCTGTTCAGTGGCTGAAGAGAGTACAGCAGCACCTCATCCTTCAGATCTATAATTTCACTGGATCCGAGTGGAATCCTGTTGAGGTAAGACATTACTTATGAATAAAATGAATGGATGGAAATTTGAGCATAAGCATAATCAAACTGTTTTCGGCAGCAATAAAATCTACTTGCAGCAATGTGTTTGAATGAAATAGAGGAAAAGATAAAACAAACATTGTTAAAGTATACAATAATAGGATTATGGGGGTCCATGCAAAATCCTGGCACCGTGGCTGCTCATGAAGCAAATTTCAATATGGTATGGCAGCAAACATGGCTTCAAGTAATCAGCAGAACCATTGTATCTCAGACATCGTTGAGATGTTGCTGTTTGCAAACGTACTTTTCTAAATAAATACCTGTTTTAATATTTTGACAAAGAGCCTTATTTGTGTAGGCATTTGTTTTAATGAAACCAGTTTGCATTTTATTTCTACAAGAAAATAACAAATCTCTCTCCATGTTATTTAGAATAAATTGTTTGCTGATTTATTGCGAGAACAAAAATTAATGATCTGCCAGATCTTGGTATATGTCTTTTAGGACCGTATTTTCCTTGGTTTTTATTTGTATCTCTGGTGCTACATCATGGGGGGTTTTTCTTCACAGTAATTGTTAATTAAACCTACCCACAAATCTTCAGACATTTTCAGCTTAAATAGATCCAACTTCTCACGGCATTTCACTTAATTGCCTGTGTTAAGACGTCTCAGGTTCTTCAGTACAGTATTCATTGAGCAAAGGTTGTCTGATTGTGCTTTGACTGATAAGGTATTGTTTTGAAATGTTGCTTAATGTTGCAGTAAAATAAATTGGACATATTTCTTTGACAGAACCTGGTGGTGAGCAGTGACAGTGGTTGGATTGGACGGGTATGTACACTGCACTGATTCCGTATTTTTCTGCAAATTCCTTGTGGACATTCATGTCAGCAAGTTATTAAAAACACATCACTGTGCCCCACTGGGTCAGAGGGTGACATGTTACTTCATCACCATGATTACGTACTGGAGTTTATTAAAATCCACTAAGACTGTTCTGCTAACATAAATATTCAGTGCAGGCCCAAGTGTAAATCAACCTGCTGCTGGAAATAGTCCACAACACTTTTTTCTTGGTATCAACAGGAAGTAATAGGCTAATTAACCTGTTTCTCCTTTCTAGTTTTCTCCACCAGAACCAGTTTTTGACACCGACGAGAGCAGCTATTACCTGTTGATGAGCGACAAGACAGGGTACAAGCACATCCATCAAGTGGTTGGGGTATGTAGGAAAATCTGTTTTTGGTTTCTGTTTATGTGCAAATGCAATGCAGTGTCCCTCACATCCACACATATCCTGTGTTGACTCCTCCATTCAGGGCACGGCTCAACCAATCACCTACGGCCAATGGGAAGTCGTTGACATTCTGAAAGTAACAGCAGATAGTGTGTAAGTTTGGATGCGTTGGATTGTCGGCACACAGCTGTTCAAACACACAACAGACCTGAGAGACATCTAGTCATAAGTAATCAGAACCTGGATGCAATCAAACGTGTTTCTTTTGATGCAGCAGTTACATGACTGATGATATATTTCTATTTAAACTGTATGTACATGTTTTATATCCCACTTGTGTATTTTCAAATGCATATCATAACACGCATTGCAAGCAACACACATTCTCACACTACCTCAATATGAACCTGTTTGTTCAAACACTTCATTGTAGCTACATCTCTCAATTACATATAAATATGCCCAATGTTTCTAATCCATCATTTTAGACAAAATGTATTTGATGTCTCTGGAAATGCTTGTGTCCTCGCTTAATGATTGCATTCTCATCTCTTCCTCTTCACTCTATCATGCCGACCATTCCACAGATATTACTCAAGTAACCAAGAGGGTGGGAGGCCAGGAGGAAGGAATGTTTACAGGTACATGTATGCGCTTTTTGTGGAAAACACAGTTTTTACGGTATACGTTGCAGTTTTAATATTTTTGCATGTTCTATGAATCATTTTGGATTTAAAAGCATTTGCTCTGACGTACATTGTGTCTTTGTGTGTCAGGTGGACCAAGCAGGGGAAGATAACGTGTCTTACTTGTGATATACCCGGAGAAAACTGCTATTATAACTCAGCGTACTTCAGCCACAGTGCCTCCTTTTACCGTATGAGCTGCAGTGGTCAGTTACTCTTGTCTTTTATTGTCTCTCCTCCTATGATCTTCGTTATATACCCCAGTCTGCATGGCATATACATAAACTGTAACAAAACTAATGAAATAAAATCATGTTGATTTTCAGGTCCTGGAATTCCTTACAGTTCACTTATAGATAACCGGAATAATAAAGGTAACTCATGACCTTGAATTCTAATAAAAAATAATACGCATCATGAATGCTGTTTTGTTAGTGAGCTTTATATATTTCTTCATTTGCAGAGGTGAACGTATTGGAGGACAATGAAGAATTCCGCAGCCTGATTTCTGACATCAGAATGCCCACCATGCTTCGTAGATCTATCTCACTGGGAGGATTCAGTAAATACAACAATCTACACGACAAAAACAGCCATATTACAACAAAGAAAATCTAAATTGTCTTATATTTAGCAAAATTCATTAAACCAATTTAGTTTGGCTAATATGTAGCATCAGAAAGACTTTAATAATATATCCTTTATTGATCACATACAGCCATACACAGTACAACATAGTGAAATTATTTCTCTGCATTCGACCCATCCCTGAGGGAGCAGTGGGCGGAACCTTTGAAGTGCCTGGGGAGCTAGGGTTTCAGGGTCTTGCTGAAGGACCTTATGACAAGTAGACCCTGGTGGGACTTGAACAGGTTACCTTCCAATCTTCCAATTTGGAGACAGCTGCTCAACCCACCGAACTACAGCCGCTGCTGAATAAGGAACTTTTATCGAGACAAAAGAGTCAAAATGCAAGATGGTCATCCTAAATACCATTGTAACCTCGATTATTTATGATTGACTTACTCTGTATCAGTATTTTAGTCCCTCAATGTTAGATATACTTCCTTAAAACATTGTTTACTTTTCTAATGAAAAACATGTTTGGAGGGATTATTTTCTCTTTTTAGATGAAAAACAAGAATATAAAAGACATATGGAAATACTTTTTTCCTTATAGCGCATCAACTTGTTACTATTTATCATTTAGCAGCTTAAACATTTTTTTTTAGATATTTGGACTACTTCAATATTTATATCACAGAAATGTTGACGATATTATGGAATCATCATCATCATAACTCAGAAATGATGAGATCTATACCCTCATAGATCTTGTGCGAAAACCTTTAGCGATGAAGAAATGGATTGAGTTTGGGAAATGTTGGTTGTGTTTGTCTGACATTAGGGCTGGCTTTACCTCTAAAGGTTTTTGGGCCATAATTTATCAACCATTTATCCAAATGAGTCCTTTTACCCATATTTGAATCTAGTATTTCAGTTTTTATTCACTTTGAGGATATCTTTTTACTAAAAATATTGTGGTCATAGTCCATAGTCTTTTCTGGGATATACGTTTTCATTCGGGGACGACAACATTGTTCTAGTTTCACCTTATACTATACTTACTTTAAACTTATACTTTATGCTACATTTCAGAATAAAATGTTGCATCTTCTAATCCACTGTATAAACTTCACAGCTATACATTTAAAGGAACTATACATATAAATTTAGGAAATATGCGTATCTATTTTTATGCTGTTAACGATAGCTGGATTTACAGAGGGATATTTAGATAGACAGATACGAAAACACTTTGATTAAGTATAAATACGTTACCACCAATGATTCCTTCACATATTCTTATGGATGTTTGTGTTTTTGCAGAGCTTTGGTACCAGATGGTTTTGCCTCCAGGATTTGATGATTCCAAGAAGTACCCTTTATTAATAGATGTGTAAGGATTAACCACAATCAGTAGCATTACAATACAGATATCGCTTTTTCAATAAATGGATGGAGAATTCTTTCTCCTACTTTTAAGATATGCTGGTCCCTGCAGCCAGAAAGCAGACTTCATCTATAGGGTGGGCTGGGCCACATACCTGGCCAGCACTGAGAAAATAATTGTTGCAAGCTTTGACGGAAGAGGAAGCGGTTTCCAAGGCGACAAGTTAATGCATGCAATCTACAAACTTCTGGGAACGTATGAGGTGGAAGATCAGATTACAGCCGCCAGGTAAGGAGAGCGAAGAGCAGTTTAGACGAGTCAATAGATGTCCCACTCAAACAAACAGCTTCACAGGAAAGCTTGATGGAACTGGATTTGACCTGCTCCGAGTTGTTCATAGACATAAACACATGGGAATGCATCACAGTGTGACGACTGTAACAACAACCTTTGTCCTTTGATATCCTTTTCATTTTAGTTCTTTTGATTGAGATAATTGTCTTATTCTAATTGTTAAGGGAATTCATCAAATTGGGCTTCATTGACAAAGACAGAGTTGCTATCTGGGGCTGGGTAAGTAGTCAAATATGGATTTTATCACTTTTATTCAGCAGCAAACATATACCTCTGAACATCAGTCAGTATGACTGGATTGGAGGGTAAAGGTACGATGAGCCACAGTAATGAGCTGCTTATCTGTCACAGTCTTATGGTGGATATGTGACATCAATGGCCTTGGGATCTGGAAGTGATGTTTTCAAATGTGGAATGGCGGTCGCGCCAGTCTCCAAATGGTTTTATTATGGTATTTTTTTTTTTACCTTTCTGAACCATATCTTCATGTTAACATTCCTCATGTCCTGACCTAAATAATTATAATCTGCAATTATCTGCCGTTTATTCCAGATTCCATCTACACAGAGCGTTACATGATGGAGCCTTCACAGAATTATGATGCCTATGCTGTAAGTATAACACTCTGTGATTAACCCTAATCTCTCTTATTTGACAGTGGTTATTAGTTATGCAATTGCTTAGGGTTTAAAATAAACACAGATCGGACTTTTTGCAGAACTCAACAGTAACTGGAAGGGCCAAGAATTTCCATTCTGTGCAGTATCTTCTGGTTCATGGTACAGCTGATGGTGAGCACTTTATTTTTTATATTTATTTCGATTTCCTGCATTTATAGTCTATATAATAATGCCAGTCAGGTAAAGCAAGGTAAAACTATATAAAAGACTTGATATCCGTCAATGTATAGAATGTCATTTGCATGCTCCATTCAGACTCATTTTCCACAAAGATGGCCCTTTTCCTGGAAAAGTATGAAGCGATGCTGTAAAACCTTTTGTTTAAATCCATTTTTTGTTGTAAATGTAACAAAAGTCCCACCTCACAGAATAGGCCAATGTTGAGTTTGATCAAATGTTTATATTTTAACTGGTTGTAATCAATATTTTGGTAATTGCAGCGTGAAATGTGACAGAATGAAGGGAAGTTTTTGGTGATTAACCTACAAAAACTCTATTTGTTCGACTATCCGGCCTTAAGCTAATCTAAGATAAGGTAAAACTCGGTGGCAAATTTACCATGTCGATATGTGAGTGAACTCTGTTTTATCATCTAAATCTGTGCAATAATTGAAATTAGTCTGTTTCCAAAAGTATGGAACTATTCCTTTAAAGTTCCATTTAGATAGTCATTGTGTTCAGATAATTATTTGCTTAGTTTTAGAGCCACCATCTCATTTTTCCCTGAAACACAATTTAACATGTCATGAGATATTTGGGAAATTTAATGCTGAAAGGTAACGCTGAATGCACAGACATGTTCTTTCATTTGCAGCTTGATGCCATTTGGTCCGATTGTATTGACAGCTTTTCTAAATCGATGCTTTTATTGTGTCTTCTAGACAATGTTCACTTCCAGCATGCCGCAGAGATCTCTGAGGCTCTGGTGGAGGAGCAGGTGGACTTTGAGGCAATGGTGAGTAACCTGGAAAATCCCAAAGCAGGCTTCCATGGGAGTCTCCAGCAAGAAGAATAATTTCCACTATACTTCCTTCTATAAGTAACATCATTACAAAATATCTGAATATTCAAATCATGTTTGATATATTTTGTAGTGAACTATTTTTAAAAAATAAATAAATTGTGGACCACCACTGCACCAGAATATGCTTAATAAATTCTATCACCAAAGTAAAAAAATAACCCTCTGGAAAAATTTGTTTTAGTGTTTGTCACAGTTAACAGGGTTTTGCTTTCTTCTGTCAGTGGTACACGGACAAGGATCATGGACTCGCTGGCTCGGCCAATCAGCACGTCTACACCCACATGACTCACTTCCTACAGAGGTGCTTTGCCTTGTGAATAAAAAAAACAACTTTTCTTGAATAAAGACTTTCAATGTAACCTTAGTTATCGGCGCTCCATACGTCTTACGGGGAATCCTATGTGTGTAGTGAGTCTTCACGGGGGATTTTGTCTAGTGTTTCAGAAAAAAACTGCTTCTCTGAAAATTTTAATATTGTTCTGTGTAACACACAAGTTATTTTTTTTATTGTTGTTGTTGTGCTTGATGGCTTCTTAATTACCACAAGAGGAACATAGATATAATAATGTGACGATCAAAAAAGGTTTTGTTGAACTGAACTTGCTCTACTTGGACAAAGATTTTTACAACATTGTATAGAATTCTGTAGTAATGTAATGACCCACATTGATTTTATATATGTTATACGCCACTAAATATATCAGATGTTTGATCTAATAAATGTTTGCTGTTTTTTTTTAAATAAATGGTGAAAATAGGACTTGGTTTTTTCAGTCCCTGTGGAAATGTTACACTCTTCATGCTGGTAGTCTATTTGGATTGATGAAATTGAGAATGGGTACGTCTTTGAGTTTTTTTAAAATAATAAAGTATTGATAATTCAAACTGTTTAGATTGAAATATATGCTATATTTAAACCCCTGAAATGTAACTCAAAAACTATATCATGCAAGGATACCCCCCCGCCCCAAAAAAACAATCCTCTGCATTGTAAAAGCTATCCCCCTGATTGAACTCCTCACATTAAATGTGAAGTTATGTCCTTGGTATCTAAAAAAATTAAGTGACAAAAATATGAGCTATTACAGTAAAATATAACACAAGTTAGATCTCCTCAATTCGAATCATATGCACCAAATTTAGACTAAATCAGATCAATGGTTGAGAAATTATGGCAATGAAACCTTTTAGATACAGCTCCCAATAGTGTCGAAAATTTAGCACCGGCCTTTCGTCTTCCTAGCACTAGGGTCTACCTGGGTATAAAATTTTAAAATGATCCATGAATTCTTTTTAGAGTTATCTTGTTAACACGAAGGATGTGCTGTGGCACTGATGATTCCATAATATCTACAACTTTTCACAGCTATAATTATCTATTTATCCTGTTAGTGTTGGATCTGATTATAGCACACAGCTGATAATTAGTATATTTTTCACTTAATCCTGGAGAGATACAGTTGGACACTAGGAAATAAATTCACTTACTTTGAACCTAGAGTCACAACCAAGACAAATGCTAACTTTCAAAGACCACTTCTACAAGACAGATAACTGGGAGTCGGACCATCACATATTCATAATATTCATATTTCGGATCATGAAACATAAAATCAGGTCCAAATGTGGACAGGTATTGATTAATGGGCTACACGCACAATCTGTTTTTTGAGATGCCGGGGGGCCGCGGACAGGAAGTGTAACATCTCACAGTTCAAGAGATGCGTCAGCATCAGAATCTGCAAAGGATTATGTTTAAACAAAACAACAAACCAAGATACTACAGATTGGTTTATCTTAATATTTATAAATTGGTTAATATTGTTTTTTTATGGTTAACATGTTAGCGTGCTGAGTGAGACACGCTCGTCTCACCGAGTTGCTTGCATGGCTGCAGAATCTTGCTGACGGAGAGGTTCAAAGTATTTCAGGACATCCTCGGGATGTTGTGTGAAAGAAGAGATGGAAGTGGAAGTAAAAGACAGTAAATAGTTTCCATCTTTTGCGATTGATCGGAAAGAAGCCACAGATACTGACTGTCAGATATGATCACACATGTATCACTTCCTTTCATGATGACACAGTAGCACATTAGAACATCCTCCCCACGTTCTGTTTAACAGGATGAGCCTCGCTTGTTTGATCTTCACACCTAAGCAGCAGCTGGCATCACGCATGAATTGCATCTTTCCTCTCTGAACACATGTTCAGCTTGTTGATTCAGCCTATTTGACGGGGTGAGTGTCTAATGGGTCGAGAATAACAGGTGGACCTGGCAGAGAGGTAAAATAGGCCCACCTGAGCACGGCCATCCTCCTCCTTCTACTACAGTATATAAGGCAGCAAAGTTGGAGAGGGCCGGTAGATTCAGGCAACAAGCAGAGGAACTAACAGCACTATTTGAGGGAGAAAAAGAATAAATACGGTGAGTTATATTTTGTTGCAATGCCGAGAACTCTGATCAATTACTTTTCCTACATGTGTTTGTGTGTGTGCTGCTCTATGGTGCAGGTTGTAAACATGAAACGCATCCACTCCCTGGCTGGTATCCTTCTGGTGCTTGGTTTAATCCAGAGCAGCTGCCGGGTTCTTATGCAGGAGGCTGATCCCAGCTCAAGGTACACACAACTGGGATTATTTTCTTTTCAAGAACCATTTTAAACTTTTCTCGCCTTCATAGGAAAACTACAGTCTATAGAGAGAAAAATTGCTGTCACAAAGATGCTTATATCTGAACGAAACCTGAACAAATCGTAAAGAAAGTTGTGCGATTTTAGATTACAGACCAAATTGCCCAATTTCCAGCATTAACCTGAAAATCCCTTCAGTTTCGTGAGATGAGTTTTCAAATAGGGGACAATTTAACATTTATGATTGGTCATAGAAGTCAGATTATCTGCGACCCAATCAGGGAATTTTCAACCAGAAATGTAATGCATCACCTGCTATTTCACACACTGAATTTGTCGGACCTCAAATGTGTCTCAAAGAGTCCAGAATGTTTCAGCTGCAGATCAGAATGAGAAAACGATTTATTGCCAAGTAAGTCACACTTACTTACCTGTAGGTAATAAAGGCGTGTCATATGAGGAACTTGAAATAAAGTATATCGATGTGAGATGTGATAGTACCACATTCGTCTTGCTATGAAATGAATAAATTAAATTACGATGCTGTAAATTGGATCTTTAAACTAAGAGAATCTTTCAGTTTTGGAAAAGTGATTTTATTTCAAAGCAAAGATGGGAGGTGGGATTCTAAGATAAGAATGTATACTGCCTCACATTTCTGGTGATATGCATGTTAGAAAAGAATGCTTAATTCATCACCATAAATATCTTAAATATGGCTGATTTAGGGTTGCAGAGAAATCTACCCCAATTTAACTTGGTGTTAAAGAGGTGTGAGAAGGAAAATTGTAGGTTTAAATTTCAGTTTCCTTTTATGGTTCATGGTTCTTCTAAAGGTAAAAATTCAAATAATTTATTTTAAACTATTTAAAATTTGAAGGAAAACTGAGGACTAGGTATAGACAAATATAAAGAAATGTTAGATACACACACACACACACACACATTTTCCCTTTATTTTATTTATAATACTACATATGCAATGGCTCAAACAAGGTCTAGTAGTATAGATTTTATACTTAAACTATATACAGTAATTCATTAAATATATGCCAATTGTATTCTTCCGGGTAAAAACCTAATTCATTTTATTCCTCTTTTTTCACATTTAATCATTTTAACTATTAAAAGTATTTCCAAAATTTGTTGTATAAAAGGCCCTTCTGACACATTTTACATGAAACACCAATGTTATATTATTAAACTGACACTGATTGTTTCTCGTCTAACAACATTTTCCTTCCTGTAGTTTGGAGGCAGACAGCACACTGAAGGACGAGCCGAGAGAGCTTTCAAACATGAAGAGACACTCGGAGGGAACTTTCTCCAACGACTACAGCAAATACCTGGAGGACAGGAAGGCACAGGAGTTTGTTCGGTGGCTGATGAACAACAAGAGGAGCGGGTCAGTCTGGGATACATGCATATAATTATCACCAGAATCAGACAGTAAATCAGACAGTCTACGGTCTGTTGGGCTGTATTATAGCTAAGAGTGGTAAATGTAACATTTAAAGATTGAACTGAAGTGTGTGGGGGAAGTAGTCAGATATTTGATTTAAGTTACAACTCAAAAATAAAAAACACTCCATTAGAAGATGCTATCCTGCAATAAAAATCTTAAACAAACAGCCTTATTTTCAGTTAAATGTACTTAATACTTACTAAAAGTATCAAAGGTAAAAGTACTGGTTGCCTGTAATAGATTATCCCCACCTATAGTGGTTAGTGCCCTCCACTGAGTTCATAAATATCCAAAGGGTCAAACAATGATGAAAAGAAAGTAAAAGCAGATTTTAAAAAAGGGGATGCTACATATATTGTATTTTTTTCTGTAATTTGTATAATATATTGGAACCTCTATATATTTGATATATTTACATTCCAACGTAGCAACACTCTGATTGGTGATGACGTCAGCTTTTTATCAAACCAGGGCGAACACCAAGGAAACAAGGAAAACTATTGCTATGTCTAAGAAAATAGTTTTGTTAATTCGCCCAAGTCGAGAAAAGAATAAAATGAATCAACTATGATTATTTCAAAATGTTACCACAACCAGTCTGACCACAAGGAGAGTTTACACTTACTTACCCTTGTTTTTAAGCGTCTACAGCATCTTCTGATAGTATTGATTTAAAAAATGATTTTATTATTTTATAACGCATGACATGGCGTCGCACTAGACAAAGTCAGAAATGCTTCTGGTTTGAGAACCGGGAAAACAATTTAAATCCTCCGGTTCTCCTCTTTTACCTGTTCCACCAAAAAGGAACTCAAACATTGGGAAATGCTGCCATCAGCAGTCACACTCTATCTTTCTCTCTTCAACTGTCCAGAAACGTCCAGAGGGACTTGAGGAACTGAAATCAGTGGTTTTCAAAAACCGCAAAGTAAAAACTTATCTATTCAGTCTAGCCTTCATGTCGCGTTTATAAAGATATATTTTGTAGCATTTATACTTATTTTTAATAACATTTAACTGTGAGCTTTTTCACTTTGAATTTGATTTTATTATAACAATTGTTATTCAGAGCGTCTCAGTACCTTTGTTCTCATTTTTATCTTCTGGCTGGCGTTATCTCTTTTGTATTTTTAACTACCCATCATGTTGTTGCTGTTTTAATCTCTACGTGGTGTGCATTGGTCTCTACATCCTTATCTAACTTCTTTTGATTCATGAATTGCTTCTCAAGCACCTTGTATGGCATGCAGATTGTTTGACATGTGCTTTTTTATGTAAGGTTTGAGTGATAACTGATCTAATACTTGTGGTAAGAGGCAGTTTGAGTAGAAGTGGTTTATTAAGGGCTATAATGCTGCATCATATTGTAAGCATGTGAGATGTTTTTCATTACTTCTCATTACAACAGCCTTTTTATTCTTTAAAATAATTTTAAAAAATGTTTATAGGGCTCTCAATAACTAACTTCTTTGTGTTATTAGTGTGGCAGAAAAGCGTCACGCTGATGGGACCTTCACCAGCGATGTCAGCTCCTACCTCAAAGACCAGGCAATCAAAGACTTTGTGGACAGGCTCAAGGCTGGACAAGTCAGAAGAGAGTAGGCTGCCCTCCATACTTCTCCTACAGTACCAAAAAGCTTAATGGCCTGCCTTCATGTGTCTGATTCCATCGTGACGAGAGAGAGCGAGAGCGAGAGAGATCTCGAATCAAAGAGCTAATCAACTGCTTCTTGTGACAACTTTATCTCCTTTCTTTGCGTTTCTTGATGTTCCCTGTGGTTGTGCTAAAAATAAATCACCTGAACTTTTTAAATTGTGTTGATTGATATCTCACCTCACTGTGTGATGATTTATACGATGATTTTTCTCCCCCCATAAAAACATGCAAGCTGGCAATCAGCCAATCACAAAGTGATCATGGCCACGCAATGTCTTCACTCATCTGATGGCTGGCTATAATAAAAGATTTTCTGATGAACGCCGCTATTTAGGTCAAATATTAGCCACACATTGTATGGTGTGCCTGTATGCGTATTCAGATCTGAGATGGACAGACAAGCTGTAGCGTTCAGCAGGAGGCATGTAGATGGAAGCTTCACCAGTGACGTGAACAAGGTGCTGGACTCCATGGCTGCCAAGGAATATTTACTCTGGGTCATGACATCCAAGCCCTTAGGGGAGAGGTAAAGCTGCGTGACATGGCTGATCGTATACCAGAGATGCTAGGCCTGGTGTGACAGTGATTCTCTCTCTTTTGCAGTGAAAAAAGGCAGGAGGACCAATGAGAGGCTACGCGTGCTTCACACAAAGCCATATTCATGAAGAATAGAAAGCCATACTGCTTTACATGTTGTAATGTCAACTTTTGTACTTACTGTATGTGACGCAAAGATACAAAGACTCATAATCTTCCTTCGTTTATTTTGATGCAACGGAGAGAAGCCATGAAATCGAGAGCATATTTTTTAAAGCAAATTTAAATTATTTTCTATATTTTTATGGCAAAAACAAGAACACAAAGTAAAATCTCAGGTTTTGAGGCCTTTAGACAACACATGTAGTGTAGATTGGTTTTCACTTTATATTAATAATCCGCTCAGCAAAAATAAAGTTTTTCATTGTGTGTTTGTGGCAATGTTTCTATAAAATAAATACAGATCAAGTAGAAACCTCTCCTCCTTTAGGCCTCCTCAATAGACAAGGGAAAGAATGAGGGAAAGGAGGGGAGAGAGCAAGCTCAGGAATGACATAAGACAAAGATTGTAACCTAAGGCTATATCTCATAAATTCCGTTTGTTTTTTTCTCTCCCCAGACTTCAAGTTCAAAAAGCAAATTCACATAAGATGAGTAAAAACAGCAAATCCTCACAAACAAGAGGCTTTAATTTGTCAGTGTTTGGAATATTTGCTTAAATAATGTCAATTATACTGCATTTACTGTTGATTGGCTTATCAACTATTTGATCAATCATTTCAGCTCTTAAAATTCCGTAATCATATTTCTAGCATGTTCTTATGATTTTAACTGTAATACAACTGCTGCAGGCATTTCTATTACATAGAAGACTCTTAGTCTACAAAAGTGAACGATACTTAACGGTGTTGTTCATCATTAGGTTATAAGACAAATAGATATATCAACATTGATGCCGTCCGATCAGGATTTTAGCAGTACAAAAAGGAAAAAAATTAATCAATCAATCTGAGGAAGGACACTGGAGTAAATAAAAATAAATAAGAAATCCTTGAGTGCACCTGAATTTTGTTCTATGTTTTTTTTATTTATAATTTGCAATAAAAATCTTAATCTAAAAGAAATACTCAAACCAAGACATTTCAGAATAGTAAGAAAGGGAAAAAAAAAGGGAGGAGGGAACAAGGAGACTAAAAAAGTTTTAATAAAAACAGTTTATACTGATCAAGAAAAATGCGAAGGTGGGAAAGATACCATTTAGGGAGATAAATCGTAAAATAAAACAAAAACTGAATTAAATCAAAGCCCAAGCAATGAGAGATGGATTCAATCAAAGAATATCTCTAGTTTTTGTTATACTCATTTCAGCGTCCGCCGCTTTGTTATATCGTAACTCAGAAGACTACTTCGTGGATAATTCATGGAGATCTAGTTCATATTTTACTCACTAGGGAGATTTTTTTCAAAACACAGTCATTTCAATTTTATGTCTAGGTTTAACATTTAAAAGTGTACATAACTTTTAATATTTAATTTGAGGAGTTCAGTCATGGGCCTTGCCTGTTCAACGCAGAAGTCGCAGACAACAGCATAAGCCTAGCTTAAAATAATTAGTACATCGGAATTTATTATGAGATCAAAAAATATTTCTATTAATCTGAATCTGCAAAACAATAGGAACTGGTGACATTGAATAAATGCAGCAACAGTGATGCAGTAATGCAATTAGTCATATTAGAAATACCTCATAATTCAACATGAACATGAACATTGAACTTGAACATTTACTTACTACAGGAGAGGATATAAACACTTCCTGTATCTGTAGACAAGGTTGATGAGATTAGTGTGATGATTTTATGATGGAAAATTTCTAAACTTTAATGGAAATGATCAAGGGTATGTTTTGAGTGGCACAATCTCACTCAAATCTCACTATTCAAAATGTAAACCCTAATTTTCTCCTGGAATGTATTGCATCCTATCCAAGTTATCGCATGGAATCAAGAAGCAGGAAAAGCCACAAGACAATTCCAAAAAAGGTGTGTAACAGCTTCCTCCCACAGCTTGTGATTTTTGCAGTCACTTTAAATGAGGATGGAGTCTCTTTGGGAGCACCATGGGTCAGAGATTTGTCTGCCAAACGGAGACTAGAGGATCTTCCGCCAGAGGATGCTCTCCGATCTTTATCGATCTCAAGCCAAAGGCAAGGGGTTCCTGAAGTCAAAGGTGAAGACAAGGGTTTGTATAGTAGCTGTGGAATAAAGGGTGGTACAATATTGAAAAAATATCTATATATAGCTGTGAAGAAAGAAAGGGCTATCATGTACTAGAATCGCCGACCTCTCCCTGAGGACAAGAGCAAGAACATAGAATGACTTCAGCAGTTTGTTCAACAACTTTATTTATGCTCTTGCTCACTCTCTCTCATTCTCAATCACATTAAAACAACAGATCTGAACTGATTCTATACAGGTGACTTAAATTATTAAAAGTGTAACAGCTATAACTACCAAATTTAAGGCAGAATTCCACACAGAAGTGGTCAAAATATTTGATATTGATATAATTTTGACCAATAATTAGTTTCTCTTATCAACTAAGAACCATCAATCCGACAATGGGAAAAAAGAACATCTACAACAAAAATCAACACTGATGCCATATTAGTAATATATTATAGTAATAATTTACATAAAATATACTATGTAAATATACATTGTTATGACTCTTTACTGTTTATTACATGTTGCCCTTCGCAGAAAAGGGGTTTATTGCATCTCTAGAAGTAACCAGGGTCCTGCAGTGAGACAGTCAAGTCTGTTTCACCATGATGCAGGTGATTTTTTTTAGAAAACAATTAACAATCAGCTTCAGATACTTACACAAAGAGGGTCAATTGGATAGGTCATGTCCATGGATGACACTTACTGACAAGACAAAGAAAATGAAGGTGGAAAACAAAGAGCTTTCTATACAGTCACCCATAGAGGTCAGCAAAATATAGTGTTTAAAAAGCCAAGCCAAGCGTATCAAGAGATGTGACACCGCCATGCTAAATGTGAATTTCAAATAAGCAGACCCCTAACAAAAGAGTATCCTCACAGAAACAGCGCTTTTGGGAAATATCTGTTCTCATTCTGTCTATAAAACAGACTCGTACTTTGTTCATGTCCGTACGCTAACTATGCTAACCACTTACCAAGACGTGTTGAAAAATTGTTTTGTCTTTTTACAGTTTGCTTTTAATAAAGAGTTCACAAACAATGAAGAAAAAGTTAAATAAGAAGCAGATGTTGTTGCATTTGGACACAGACGAGCCATTTCACCATTCCCGGTCTTTGAGCTAAGATAAACTAAGCTGGCTAGCTAATCTCCTTTAGCTTCATTAGCCTTAGTAAAGACATGAGAGTGGGTTCAATCTGAGCCAGAAACAAATAAACCGGCAGAATATCAAAGTATTACTTTGACTTCTTTGGCCTCGCGCTTCACTTGAGAGAGATTTCATCTGTCGAACTGCGATGACGAAGACACTGGAGTGACATGAAATGTCACTCTCACAAAAACATTTAGATATACAGAATATATAAATATAAATTGAATACTTCCAAAAATGACTAGATTCGCAATAGAGCCAACTGTTACAGATACCAGTGATAGTTCCAAATCTACTCTTTAGGTTTTCTATTGTGAGCTAATAGTGGTTTGCTGTGGTAGGTTTTTAAAAGGACAATTGTTGTTGTTGGAAAAAATATAAAAATATACAAAATACAAATAAAGTAATTTAAAAATCATTTAAAATATTGAATTGGCCCATAAACGCAGCAGATACTGTAATTCTGGCTTCCATCTGTGGCTGGCATCAACAAACATTAAAATACATAGAAAAAGAACACGAATGTGTCTCATTCTCTGGTGTCAATAGTTACAGTTTCTTTGTTATACGCAACTTGCACGTAGACTTACATGACAAAAACACACAGTGTAGCACAGTACGAAGGTGATTTAGTGTGGCACGGTATTTTTTTTTTCTTTGTAATTTTTTTGATGTACTGATTGACAGCATAGTGGTACTGCCAGTATGTGTCATCACAAACTTGTCTCCCTGTCCAAGCTCTTCTCATGCCTCCGGCGCTTGTGTCGCTTCTCGCCAACTCTGGAAACAAATGCACGGCAACATAATTAATGTATTAAACCAAGCAAAGTCTATAATATTCAAACAAATAAGGAGAGTATTTTCAAAATTCAAAGTGCAAGTGCATGCCCAACTAGTTGACAATTGATGCAGATCATACAGCATGCAAATACTCTGCATGCAAATACTCTGCATACAATGCACCAGAAGACTGTGCAAGACTTCATGAGGCTTTGATATATTCAGTAAAGGTACTAGTAAATGAGTGCATACATTATAACCTTTACAGCATGCAAAGACATCACAAAATATGTCTTTGAAGGACCATGGTCTCCCAGGACATGCAGCATTCTCCATTCCCCAATTTCTGGTCACTAAATCATTGAATAACAACTTGCATCACAGGTTTCATCATGTAACAATCAACTGTCATCAGCAATATCATCCGACAAGACTCTCCGTACTAGGTGGGAGTGGGAACGGAGTAACTTACCTTAGGATATCAGCTTCTGAGAGGTTAGGAAGGGGAGCTTAGGTGTGGAATGGAATGAGAGAAGCAGACTATGTTAGTCTACTCTGTGGGAAATCTGCAAGGGCATGACTTCTCTTAGTTAAACCCCTTTTATGAAAACATACTTGCTCCTCAGTTTCCTGGAAAAATGTAATGTAAATGATCCGTAACATCTCAATACTAAACACCTTCTACGGTTTTCCTGCCAATGTTGCCATTTTCCCCTTGAAATGAATATTTATTTGAATCCTTAAAAGATAGTCACTCACTAAGTGTCTGCAGTGTTTTTTTACTCAAGGCTGCTGATGAATTACAGATACTGATCTGAATAACTCAGAGTAATCCGGATAAGGAAGCTGACCTTTTTGCGCTTGGCTCCTTCTTAGTGCTCTCAGTGGGGTTGACACTCTTCCACACACTCCCAAAAGATCCTTTGGACATCTCATCAGTGATGTTCACTGTGGCTGGGTCACTCCTTACGAAACACACACCGAAAAGAAACAGTATTATGTCACTATCCATGTGAAGAAGAGGAGAGGGCAAGCAATACCGATAACCACAGAGATTGTTTAGGTCAAAATGCTCATTTTCGGAAAAAGGCTTGTTAACTGTCCGGCCATAGTTACATAAAAATATCCATATAACGATGTACTAGATATGGAGCTACAAACAGGGGATTTTAGCTGTTAATCTTTAACACAGGAAACTGGAGACACTGAAAGTTAACAAAATCCTAAGGTGACGGCACATTTAAAGTGTAACAATTAAAATTGGGCGCAACTTTCGTTTAAAACATACACAAAAAGATTGATGGTGATGAACTGATCTGACGTAGTGTAAATACCGCCCCACTCACTGCTGCACAGTAAGCACATCACTTGGGGTATTTGATGAGATGTAATGTGCTCAGCCCCAGAATTTGGAGATCATATTTCAAAATAACTTCTCTCAACAATATTTCAAAAGAATATAGTGTGCATTCAATATTCCACTATACTATTTATTTCCAGTGACCTTGGCAGTTATCATTTTATGTACAATGTATATGATCGTCTTATATAATGTCATACGATGTTATTGAATAATTTGCTCAACAAAATTGTAAAACAGTCAAAGTTAATGCAATTATAGTATTAACAGTTGATAAATTACATATCAAGACACAACAGACAGGGAGCATTCTGATGCATGATGGGAACTGCTCTAACTGATTTCCTTAAACTTTACTGAAATAAATGGGTGGATGCTGGGTGTTCAGAGAAACAACATTTTCATTTGAGCATTTGTGCTCAACCAATTGTGGTTGGTCTATAGTTCATTCTGCTTTGAGTTCTGTTTTTGGTCTTCACAAATTACAGGTAAGACCAAATGCTCTTTAGCTGCTTAACGCTCCGCAACATCCTCCAGCTACTAAGGAAATCCAACAGTGTTTTCTTTTTCGATGAACACGATGCTGAAAGCAGTAAGAATAATCCAGAGTTGTGTGCTGTAAAAGCACAGCATCCTGTTGGGTGAGAATTATGTGTTTTATTGTCATCAACAAAACAACTTTAATGGAATAGATGGTAATTTGATCCATTATTACTATAACAATTGAGATTACAGCAGATTTAAGTGCATTTAGCAAAAATACTAACACACTTCATCAAGACATCCTCTCTTCCTGTAACTACTCAGGAGTTCCACATTGTAGTTTTCCAACATTTTCCTTAAATGGAGTACTAGAATGCTCACCACTGACGTGCTTGGGTACCTAAAATGCAGAATGTGATTTATGACCGAAATTACTTACTTGAGGCTTCCCTCCAGCGGCACCTGCACGATGCCTTCTTCCTCCGCGATAATGCTGTGCTCCTCCTGAAGACAGAGACCAAAGAGGAAAGCTTAAATATAGCACAGACAACAGCATTTCTGCTGCAGTTTTAGATGATAAAAATAAGAAGAAATGGTGCACCTCTTCTTGTGCATCCTCCAGCTTCTTCTTCTTCCACTCTGGCATTAAATCATCCAGCCAGCTCAGTTCTCTCTTAGTGAAGATGAAGTCCAGCAGTTTACGAATGAACACCAGCGCCAAAACCTGTTGCAGCATTGTCACATAGATATCAACCAATCATATACTTAGACAAATATTTATACAACATGCATAAATACATTCCAGTACCATCATGGGGAAGACAATGGCAGCCTTGGAGGTCTTGATGACCCAGAGCAGAACCAAGCAGCTGAGCTGAATGATGGTAAAGAGGTGCACCTTCCTCAGCGGGACGTGACGAAGGTAGATGAAGTCTGGTTGATGTTTGGCCGGCATGCTGAACAGCTTGAGACGGTCAAAGAACTGCGCCAGAACCAAAAGATGATTCATTTAAGAACTGATCCGGTATCTTTTCCCAATTCGTTTTTCAAAAAAAAGAAAGCAGCAGGCAGAACCTGAGCTCACCTGAATGCCTCTGAGGGAGGAAGCTCCCATGTACAGAAAGACTCCATACAGCACAGGCATCGGGATGAACTGGACAAAGACAGATAAATGTTCAGGATCAAAAAGTTTTATGTTGTTATATCTTTATGCAGTTAATTGAATATAACCTGAAAATATGTAATATTTTGTATTACATATACATATACATATAAATACATATAAAAAGAAAAAAAGAAAGTTCAAAAGACTAAAC
The DNA here is from genome assembly GCA_037951165.1 of Lophius americanus. NCBI lineage: Eukaryota > Metazoa > Chordata > Actinopteri > Lophiiformes > Lophiidae > Lophius > Lophius americanus. The sequence continues at coordinate 4,621,036 of JBBDHG010000076.1, read as the reverse complement.
TTATGCTGTCGTCCCCGACAGTAAGGGCATAGTCTTGAAAAGTCAACGATCCCCTGTGTTGGGCAAGCAATCCCCTTGAATGAACACTTCAAATTAAATGAAAAGTTAAGTTTGTAGTATTTTCCGTTAAAAAAGGTTTCCTAGTGAGTAAAATATTAACTACTAGAGTAAAGTGTATCTTACAAGACAGATATCCTTGAGTTAATTCATATGCACCAAATTTTGACTAAATTGGACCAAGGATTATGAAGTTGTGTCCGAATAATAGTTTGTAAAATATTAAATATTATTAATTAATAATATTAAACTAAAACAAGAAGTGTGCAAGATAGAACTACTCGACTTCATTCGTATGCACAAAATTTGGACAAAATCGTCCGAGCAGTTGAGAATTTATGGCCCGAAAACTTTTGGAGATAAAACTCCTCTTAGTGTAGTGTAGAGTAAATGTACAAACGACCATTCCCAAAAACGATCCAGTTCTTCCTCACACTAAGGTTTATGTGGCTATAAAAGTTGGCATTGATCCATGAAATAGTTTTTGAGTTACTAAAACGAAGGAACTGCGGTGGACGCAGTAATGAGGATTCAGTAATATACCTGACTTTTCAGGGCTACATTTAAGAAAAGTTAACATTAAGTTACTGATACATGAGTCCTGTAAATGCTGGCAATCATATCCATTGACCTTTAGCACAGAGGTCATGAAGACAGAGCAGCCCATCAAGGTGAAGATCATGAGGCCAGTGAAGCGCTGCTCTCTGATGCCCAGGAACTTGGGCTGTTCTCCAGGGGCAGAGCACTCGGACTCCAGCTTCAAGCTGTTTACGTGGGAGATGGAGAGCACGGTGGCTGCAACGAACCACGGCAGGCCCATCACCGAGCACACACCCAGCATCACCCCCACCACGAACAGGTCCAGGTGGTAGCCGCAGCCTTTCTGGAGAAAAGGATGTCAAAAAATTGGTAGCATTATCTGGCTTTCATTGTGTGCAGGTATTTGTATCAATATCCACAGCCAACTATCTGCACCCTTAAAATACCTTCAGTTTGTGCTCCTTCCTGTTGATAATGACGGCTGTGATCTGCTGGTCCATGAAGATGAGGATGGTGCAGAGCAGAGCAGGAAGGAAGGTAATGATGGTGGTCCACCAGGGGTTGGGCCCCACTGGGTTTACAATCCAGCCACGATCATCCCTGGTGGGCTGAGGAGCGGGAAGACAGAAAGAATGTGATATTTTATGAAGAATAGGTTTATCCAGGTTAACAGGAGGAGGATTCTTATTTTCCTGTTTGATCCCTGAGTTCATCCTCAAAAACTTAAAATGAGCAATAAGAAAGAAACTTTGTTCAACTTTTTATGGATTCTATAAAAAAAGAGTTAACACAAATTTGAATGAATCATGAGGGAAAGGTTGAGAAGCAAGCTCAGACCATGATCAGAATTTGATCAAATTGTACATTATCTATATACATGAACACATTATAGAAGTAATGCAATATATAACTGACTATATACATTTTGTTAAATCTTTTATTCATGTTTGTATCTATTTTTCCTCAGTAGAGGAAAAGACTATGCACAATAGCTTTTAATCTCTCCTTTGTCATCTGTTTTATTTCAACCATGTGTTTTTCTGTTATTGTATAAAAATGTGCATAAACTTATCACTTAATGTCATGAGACCATAAAAACAACATGAAAGTAACATGGCCATTATCTGATATTCTATTAAGCATAGATGATCAAAGCAGCTTACTTTAAATTTGTCGGGGACTTGTAATTTAGGTGAGGGGATCCCCAGAGCGTAATCTATTAAGACCATAGTGAGGATGGTGATGAAGACGGCAAAGTCACTGATAATGGCCCGCACCTGGAAGGAACAAAGAGACACACAGTCCTGAGAGAGCACACATCTACAAACTTATGTTGAAACATGAGATGAGGATAAAAGTCAGAGTACAGGTCTGCAAATGGCACTGTTAGTCCAAGTTAAGAAGTAATACAGATATGCTGTTAATCAATGTGATTGTCTCCTCCAGGACTTACTGCTGATATTCCATTTTTAAAGTGTTTAATTTAGCTTTTCTGGGTTACGTTTTTATGTGCTATGCTATATGTGGAAAGTAGTTTGATCTCTGTTTTTGGATGATTCATGTAATTCATGTGCTGCACATGCCTGAATCACTGGTGCATTAAATAATAATAATAATAATTTCAGTAGAGTTAATATGATCTTTTGTAAATTTTTCAATGTTTCAATCTTCCATATACCTTTCCATTGATGTATATTCTCATACCTTCTCATAGTTATACATCTCTTTTTTGAGACCAAAAGACCTCTGTTGGTTTGAAATATTGCTCTGTATAACTCTCTCTCTTGACTGACAGAGGTTGGGCTGTTGCTGAGAACCTTCACCACAAGGTGGCACCGCTATACTGTATAGATCAGATCAAGTATCAGCATTGCCCCACATGTTACACTTAGGTGTTTCAATTTAATGATGAAGCAGAGGATGCTTAAAAGAACCTGGCACACTGCAGTATTTTGGCTGTTCCATAGAACAACCAATAGATGGCAGCTAAGTCTAAAAGGAAACAGGCTGGGAGACATGACATGGAAACCAATCTCATAGGCCAAATTCATTTTCAGCTTCAATAAACTACAAACAATGTCAGAAAGCTAATACTGTACCCATAAATGAATGAAAAGAAATGATTGCATGTTATTTAGGGACTTTATTTGGATACGTGCCTTGGTGGGGAAGTAGCGGCTTGTCTTGAACTCCTTCAGGAAGGCAGACATGAAGACGGTGGAGAAGAAGAGGACCACACACCAAAAGAGGACATCCGGGATGTAAGGACCATGGGGGCTACAGGCACTGCCCACAAACTCCCCGTGCAACATGTTGCACTCCTACTAGCACCAAAGGACGTAGTGATGATGATGATGATGATGATGGGAGTGTCTTTTTAGTAAGTGTTGAATTAGCCAAAACATCAAAACACAGTTCTTACAGTATGTTTTTTTTCAGTTCTTTTATGTTTTATATTGTCTACATAATGCATAATCTATTCACCTACAATTTCTATGGCCTCCCAAACTGCTGTGTATGTCTTAAGATTTAGAAGTGACTCAGCATGCTGCCACTGGAATGACAGACTTGAGTCTGACAGTAAGAGAATCCACTCTTCACACTGCATCTCCGTGCTCATTCTGCACGGCTAAATCCTGTGAAATCTGCCCCCACGGTCTTAATCCCTGCCTGGACTTGTGATGTCTCTTAAAAAACAAAGTGAGGGCTAAGTGTGATACAACACGGATCAGAAGACTGTAAGAGATATACCGGCATTTCCTAAGTGTATTTTGTTTGTGGGGAACATTTGTGAGCTCTTCTGGGGGCTATTTATCCATCATAAGAAGTCTACTTTGACTTTGAAGAAAGTCTGGATCAATATTTTCGGCTAACATATGCAACTTATGTAGAGTTAATAATGCTATGATTTCCTCCAAATGTCAAGGAATCCTTACGTTGACCTCCAGCATCGTCCAGTTAACTTCAGAAGGTGTGATGTTTCTCTCTCCCCAAAACTTGACAGTCTCATTGCTGGGGTTCGTGGGTTCCACGCAAGCACACCTACAGAGGATATTTCATTCAGTTTTCTTAAATAATCACCATGAAATCATTAATAATGACATTTCTGAAAAAGTGAGAAACATAATATTCAAAAAACAAATACAGTACATTTGTCTAGCTATCACGCACACACACAACATACAACGGGTCTAAAATATTGTTCCCATGAATCTTCAATTAACAGATTTAAAACAAGCAATGACATGCAGGACAGGCATATATATTGACATGAAACCTTTTTTATTTGGTTTAATACTTTTTGACTGCTATTATTGATATTGATAATTCTTTAAGTAATCTTTTTGAGTAAAATGCCAAGAAATTATATTTTCATCTATGCAGATGTGAAAACTGCTGAGCTTCTTAATTTTATATAATTCAGTACATATCTATTGAGAATTTGATGCATAATAAAAAAAACAACATTAATTGCAATCCCGTGGCATTCCATTATATATTTCATTCCACATTCAAAATAAATGAAATGACTCATTCTAGTGACCTTTTGCTAAACTTAATGTCAGCCTCCCCTGCTGTCAGCTTCCCCAGGAGAGAAAATCACACAACAAATTCTTGGCTGCACACTGGAAATAGCCAGCTTACAGCGTGATGCAGGATAATGCAGGATGGTCGTGACACACACTCAACATGGGATTATTGCCATAAATCATAACAGAAAAATTGGACGCTGTGTCTTTGATTTCACTGCAGTATCTGTTGTCTGATGATGCAGCGAAATGCTGAAGAACATATTCACAAAAGTGATTCAAAGGATGGCTACAACAATAGTGACACCGCCGGTACAGAATGCTTTAACGATTCTGAAACAATCTTTTCACATCTTTTTATATTTGACTTTTTGATCATCATCTTGAGAATGTAAAGAAAAACATGATTTCTGATATATAAGCGAGCAACGAACTCTCGTTTCTGTAATCCTTTAATCCTTTAAATTCAATTTTGTGTGACCAGCTCCCAAACTGGACATACTAAGAGCATATGTGTTTGGTCATCGAAATTTTAAGAGCATTGAGAGCATCAAATGTTCCTTTGTAATAATGTTTTTAAGAGTCGGGTTGATTTTGATGTCAAATCTAGAAGAAACACCACTATGTTACCCTTGCAGTTAGTGAGTATCCTGTTTGTTTGCTTTTTGCATTCAGGATGCATTGCATCCTGGGTTCAATTAGAAACCATCACTGCATAGCTATCATACTAATGACACTATTAAAAATAAAAAATAAAACTAAGAGGATTTCTTGACCTTCAATCAAGATGAATATACTCGTTATGAGTCTATCTGTATGTTTTTGTGTGATTTTGAGTTATGACTATGAAAAGGAGTACATGTTTTAAAACATTTCCAACATGTACTCCAAAAATTTAAGTTACAATCAACAGAACAAACTGAAAACAGCAGGATTTTCAAAAAAGACACTTACCAGTACTGAGTGAGTTTATGAAGGTTGTTATTTTTATTGATGGGATAGTGTACCCCCAGATGGATCAGCTTCTCCAGAGCCTCATAGATGAAGATGATGCAGATCAGAGCAGCGAAGGCTTCCTCAGTGAAACGTGTGATGTAACAGACAAGGGAGCTGGCATCAGTGGCCACCAGCAGCAGACAGAAGAAGGACGTCCACAGGCCAATACAGGCCCTCAGGGAGAGGTAGGAGAGGCCATAATCCCTGGGATGGACAGGACACACATATACACATGAATGAACAGGCAAGGATTACAATGGCATCCCTGTTCTAGCAGCTGCAATCTGTACAGAACAAATAAATTAACCCACTTGCAGAACTTGAAGAGAATTTTCTCAAAGACAAGAACCGGCCCTGTGCTGCCCAGGATGGTGAGCGGCTGCCCAGCAAAGAGAGAGTAGGCTATCCCAGTCATGGAAGCCCCAAACAGGGACTCAATTGCACTCTGGAAAATAAAAAGAATATATGATTCTGATTCAGCTACTTAACGCCGTTACTCAGTCAAATACATCTTGCTTCTGCAGCACTACAGTTCATTCTTCGCACGCCAAGATTAGAAAAAATTGTATATCTTCAAATGACTTCCTCAATATTAAGGCACACCTCTTATTTACATTTTAATCAGATGACGTGCCCAAGTGATGGTTTCTACATCATGTGAACCAATCCATTGAGTTGGCTGCTTACGATCCCCCAGACTCACCAAGGGGGCCAGACAGATCACCAGACCTGGTTTGTCCGGTGCTGGTACTTAGGTCATATGTGGAAGCAGCAGCCAACTTGCGCGAGACAGACCACCTCTTAATCTGCTATGGCGGCTGAAGGAAGGGGCTTTGCTGTCAAAACAGAGGCTCTCTAATTGGGTTGCTGATGTAGTCGTACATGCTTATAAAGCACAAGGTCTTCCTGTGCCCAAGGATATTAAGTGCCACTCTACCAAGAGTATGGCTACATCATCCATTGACTTGAGGGGGGGTTTCTGCTACCTGGTCCGTGTCATTTGCCTTTGCCCCGTTCTACAGGGTAAATTTTTTAGCCGCCTTTATTTGGTGATAATTCCTCGAGACGTTTCTGGTATAAGTCCTCCAGTGCTTAAAGAACCGCCTCTGGCGTTCAGTAAGGATGAAATACAACGAGAAATACGTATGTAACTATGGTTCCATGAATCCTGGATGACCGCCAGAGCGTTCAGTCACTGAGAATCCTCATGCCCTTGCGAGGAGATTCTGCAGGAACAGATCACCTGGTGACACCGGAAGATATAGAAACTCTTGGGTCATCCTGGGGTAACGGGTGACACGGTCTATAAAATTACTGGACAATGCGCAAGATGGATACATCCAGTGCTTTAAGCACCACTTCAGGCGGTCATCCAGGATTCATATAACCGTAGTTACCTACGTAGCTCTCGATCTAGCACACCCTAAGAGCGATGTTGGATCAGGTCGTTGATCACAAAATCAATGCCGAATTTGTCCTCCATGAACTAGATTTGATGACTTTCTCCCAATTTCAGTTGAGATATTTCAACATAGACCAAATTGAAGGAACCCAAAAAACCAACACATGACAATGCCATTACTTTACATATTGATTGCTGCAACACAAGCAAAGTGTACTGATATCGTCACCATGGTGAATGGAAAATGGAGAAAAATTAGAAAAGTGTAACAGCAACTAGTTTCAAGGTGCCTTTAAGAAAGAAACTGACTATGCTACATGGAAAAAGGGCTTTGTTTCTGAGTCAAGTTTTCCCCAAATGTCATGCTTTAGTGTAGATTTAAGGAAATATCTTACCGTTGCTATTTCAGATGTGTTTTACACAAAACATTTTCCTGAATTAACATCCATAATTAGTGAGAGGAGTTATTCCGGATATTTTCATATGATTCCTATACAGACATTTTTTAGTTGTGATTGTAGAAAGCAATAAAGGTGTTCCTCTTACCACTCTTCCTTCTGTGGCTTCACCCAGCAGTCCTCCAAAGGTGATGACCGGTGACATGCAAGCACAGTAGAGGAAGAGGAACGAGGCCAGACACTGAAGACTGATGGCATCTGTGTAGTCTGAAAGGTAGTGACGAGCCTTTCGTTTGATGTCTAAGATCATCCCTCCAAATATCCTGTGGTGGAATAGAAATATGAGAAAAAATATAAAGGCAGGGGAAACAGATGCTTATACTGAACCACAAACAGTATTTTGAGCTTCTGTGGACACATAAAGCTGTCCGCTAATTTCTGGGGCGATCATGGGTTTTTGTTCTTTTCCATCAGTTGTAGAATTTGATAAGAACCTCTAAATCAACATAAACATGAATGGTTTGACATGTGTACCAATAAATGCTTCGGAGGAGCAGTTACCATGCTAAAGTTAGCCAGGCTTTGTTGTCTCTCTTTCCTAACCTCAATACCTTGAAATGGACATGGTTGAAACAGTTAACTAACAGTGATTAAAATGGTTGAAATAGTTAGCTAAGAGTAATAGATTTGGTTTAAAGAGTTAGCTAACAGTAAGGGATACGGTTGAAGTAGTTAGCTTACAGTAATGAATATGTTTGAAACAGTAAGCTAACAGATATGAATCTGGTTGAACTAGTTAGCTAACAGAAATGAATTTGGTTGAAATAGTTATCTAACAGTAGTGGATAAGGTTAAAATGGTGAGCTAAAAGTAATGGATATGATTGAAATTGTTAGCAAAGGGTAATGGATACAAATGAAATAGTTAGCTGACAGTAATGATTGAAATAGTGAGCTTAGAGTAATGGATATAATTGAAAAAGTCAGCTAAGGGTAAGAGATATGGTTGAAATGGTTAACTAAAAGTAATATTAGCTAAGGTTACAGTAGTGTATGTTAGAGTATATTTACAGTTGTACTCAAGTAATCTATAAAGTATGTATTATTGAAAATGCTCAGTTGACATCTGTGTTGAATGTGTTTATATCCATGTATGGGGTGGGGGGTGCCGTGGGCATTTGTTGGTACAGTGTGTATCTTTGAGTGTTTCTTGGCCACAAGGAGCTGACTCTCCTGCTGCATCATGGCGGGAACATGGTGAACTAGCTGGAAGTGGTTGTTATGGCTACAACTGATGGGACGTTATGCTTATTTCAGTCAGAGCAGAAGGCAGCTATGCCATGTCCGGCATAATTAAATCTGGATTTTTGTGAATCAATGTTATAAAGTATACTGTTATTCAGCAATGAGAAATATTTGACACAACACACAAAAAAAGCTTAAATGATTATACTGAAAGAAGTAGAACTAGAAGGACACAACTTAAATTCAAAAGTATAAATAAGCATAATGAGTAAGTATTCAAGTTAAATATAAGTAACTCGTGAAGTGAATATTTGAAATTAGCATACTAGTTAAATAAAGGTATTAAGCTAATTTATCATAATAGCTCATAAGCAACGTGAGGGACAGCTTTCATTAGAGTGGCTGCTTTTAATACACAAATGGAATATTGGGAGTGTGTGGAATAAATGGTTGGCATTGCGCGCATAGCATTACGCTCCGAAGAAAAGGTCTTCCATGAGTTACCATTGCCTCTTAAGAGAGTCAAATTTACATTTTTGGGGACAGCAAGGTTTATAACAGGCAGTAGTAGTAAGACAGGCACAGACAAGCTCAGAGTACTCAAGGCTGTAAACCATGAGTCACGCTGTTTCTCTGAAACACTCACCTCCCTGTGCGCTGGAGCTCAGGACCATCATGCCCTCCATGTTCCTCCGACTCGACAAGATCTGTCACTCCGTTGGGAACAGGAGGAATCTTCCGTTTTATCTAAGTGGTTGAGGCCAATGTCAATCAACTGTCAATTGCACTTGAATCTCCACATAGTCACCAGATGTTAGAGATTTTCCAATATATATTTAAGCAACCTAACTGAATAATCTTTATGCATGAATTTATCATATTTTGGTGTACAGAGCTCCCTAAAGTAACAATCTAATTACAGAGTAGTGTCAACATTTTACCTCAGGAGCCTTAGTGACAAAAATGAACATAAAGAAATAAAGGAACATTTTTCTCTGTGTTTGCAAAATTTCTTCCTCAAACAATATGGATGGTCACTTTTCAGAGAAGACCATAATAACTTCAACTAAATATAACTTGTTTTTTGGAAAGGATTCAGAGCAGAAACCTTGGGAGAGGATAGACACTCTGACACTCAGATGCTGCTGAGTAGCAGCATTCGAAATGATTCCTTCAAAAATTTAACCATTCATCCTTTTTCTCTCATGATACACGCTACAACTATAGAAATGTCTACAGATAATAGGTGTTTTTTTCTGATAAATTAAACTGGGAGTTTACCTGAGAGGGAACATTTTTGGGAGGCTCTATCCTGATGGTTGGATCCCACTCTCCAGGAGGTAACACTGTCACCTGGTCTAGAAACTCATCAATGCCTGCCACCAGGTCATTCCTGTCTTTTGCCTTGTAAGCAACATCATGGAAAACCTGTTGAGCAGATGAAATATGAGCAAATGGATTAAATAAGGGGATTAGGTTTCTTCTCTTTTACAAGTCAAGAACCCTTAACTTAAACAAAAATTAGTCTGTGGGCCCCATTCTCATTAGAATTAAGCTTTACCAGAAGTGTTTTTTTTTTGTTTTTTTTTTAATTTGGCTGCATGTATATTTATGGTTCATCTCAAGACTGGTAAGAACCACACACTCAATCATTCATTATCCGCTTATCCTGAACAGGGTCAAGGGGCTGGAGCCTATCCCAGCTGACATTGGTATGATCTTGCAGCAGATAACTGAGTGAGTGCATGTTACTGACACCAGCCCTCTTTGAAAGACTAGCCTGTTTTATTTGGAACTAACACCTATTTCTCGTCAAAGAGGGTGTGATACACCGCGTATGAAGCACAAAGACGAAACAGGAAAAATACGGACGAGAGGACATGCAGTATGAAAAAAATTGCACCAATGATCAGTGTTGTGGTTTATGTTCCTTGCACCCCTAGCCAGCCCAGAACCTAGGGAGTCCAAAGACCCAAACACAAAGCTGCGATGCTGGCCGCAAACACTGGCTCATCACACACTGGTTACACTAATGGACATTGACGATTGGGTCGTACTGGTTGATGATGTGTTGAAACAGAGGATCAGAGGTGTTTAAACCCCATGACCAACTAACCATAAAGTCTGTCATTGTGTTGCGTTTGGAAGGAATTGCAACATAAATATATTCTTCCACTTTTCGTGTTGGCCAAAAGCCTCTCAAGGAGGCAGGTATATGAATTAAATGTATGTTTTCTTTGAGATTCCGTTCCTTTCTAGTGTACATTTCTATGGATTTACAGAAATATGGCAGTGCCATTAAAGGTTTATTCAGCAAAGGATTATTAATATCGCCTTATGTCACATTAACACAAGTATAATATGCCATATTCAGGTGCAAAAGTTGCTTTGTTTATTTGTGGTTTATTTGCATGTAATAGCGGGCAGGAGACTTTCACATGGTGGTTTAAAAATAATCATTGGTACGGTTCATTCTCATACTTGTTGATGTGGATTGACATCCATGCGCCTCTATTTTGGTAAATCCCAGAGGACAGCTGCCGATGGGAATAAAATCAACATCTGGCACTGTTGATGGGCAGTGACATTCGTTCACGTTCTGTCACAGTTTCTATACAGCACTAACTGTAGAGGTCAGAGGTGAACTATTGATCTACAGGTGTTTAATTGAATCTATAATCACAAACAAACAAAAAGAATCGGATAAATTTAAGAGTCTTTCTGTTGGTTTATGCTCATCCAATACATTAATATAATCTGACATTGTCAGTTCCTCAAAGTATATTTTAATTCCTTTCAATCCATTTCAAGTCAAATATCAAGTCTTTGAAGTAAAGTACGTAAAAGAAGGAACTATCAAATAATTCTGTGTGTCAGAATTATTTTCATGACTGCAGCGAGGCATATATATATACTGTATGTTTGATATTAAGAGGTATAACAAAGACTAATAATTTAATGAGGAATGTTTAGTTTCAATAATCTCGTCTGAATTTAGACTTTGCGTTATTTCATTCTGATGCCAGTAGCTGTAACAGACAGTGTGTGTTTCCTGGTTAACCTAATTTATTATAAATGAAAGTTTGGCAGAGCTCCAGAAGACGAAATTAAATTCAGTAAAGTATTTATAAATATTCTTTGGTCACCCAGTCAAGTTTCAGTCGTGGTAGTTAACAAGTCCTTATTTCCTTATATCTTCTTAATAAGTTTACAACAGCATCAGGAAAGAAAAGATGATCACACATATATGCATCAGTGATGAATCAGATTATAAATATATATTATTATCCATTTTGAATAAGGGGCTCTTTTAATCGTACTACTTAAAGTTCATTTTGCAAATTTTTTTTTTGTTTTCTTTATTAAATAAAATATAATAAATATCCAATTTCTTAAACACACTAGACCATTTACTTTGAAGTATTATCACTTTTACATGAGTAAGACGCTTCTTCCAACACTGAAAGAACCATTACATCAGGATATGAACCTTTACAATACTTCACATAGATCTCACCTCATCAGTCATCAGGGTGGCAATAGACCGGCCAATTTCATGATACTGTGGCCCTTTTCCCAGAGGGCCGAGCAGAATGAAAAGAAACCTGGGCACCCAAAGAACATCAGTTGAAGCGATAAATTCAAATCCTTTTCTAATGAATTATTCTGGGAATAATCAGTTAATCTATCCAGAGAGAGATGAAGAGATAAGTATGGGGATTTTCTAGCTGTCTATTACCTGGTGGTGATGGGAACCTCAGCCAGGCCGTTGAGAAGAACAGCAGGAGCCAGGCGGATGAAGGCCACCACAGGGCGGTCAAGGAATTCAAGCTCCCCCACCAGAACGTTGGAGGCCTCGGCACCAGGAGGGATCTTCTTCATGAAGTGGAGGTCAATCTGAGATATAGATAGAAACCATACAATAAGTATAAAAAAAATGATATGATTGTGGGTAAATTTTGCTTGGCGGCTCATACTCTGATCTTAACAACAGAAGAAAACCAGCTTTGCTCCTGTTATATTTCCCAGGGCATGATTCTTCCAGTGACAATTTCACATGAAACCCAATATTGGATAAATATACGGCGCTAGTTATGTGTTCAGATATCAGTGGCCGTCTATAAACAGTGGGATCAGCAGTGGGTCCGGCTGCTCACCTTGCTGAAGTCAACGGCACTGTTTTCTCGGCTGACGTCGTGTTTACCCTCATTGTTAGCCGGCACCGACTGAGGTGAGACTGTTTGGCCTGTCAGACAGAGCAAGAGACCAACATCATGTCAGTGTTCACTAGAACAACACTGCTTTCCCACACATAGACAAAGATCTCCAGTGAGTTGCAAAAAAGTGCAGATACATTCTCTGAAAAATATGATACGACCATTGTACAACTATTGTTGTAGTTGCGTTACCTTGTCCTCAGTAAAGACATATTAAAAGGTCCCGAGTGACAAAAGAGGTAATGTTATACCTTGTTTCAGAGTTCACCTTGGGAGAATTCTAATCTGGATTGAGTGGCTCCATTTTTTCATAATGAAAAGCAAGGATTGTTCCTTTTAACTTTAAATTTCAAGTAATATGTGATGCAAATACAGCAGTTGAAGCTGTTAATCCGTTTTTGACCTGATTAAAATTTCCCTTTGTTTCAAGAAGAAGTGGGTTACATTCTACTATTAAAGGATTTTGTTCGACATTTTGGGAAATATTGTCATACAATGTCTTATACAGCGTTAGAAAGGAATATTGACAGCCCTCACTTAGCTGTCCATTCAATATGATGCTACATTAAAGTTGCAGTGAAGATGGAGCTGGTTGGCTCTGGAAAAATAATAGCTCTTACCAACTGGAAGAAATTCACATCAAAGAGAGACAAGCAGGTCTTATAATATCATATATTATAAGATAAGAGGTTAAACTGCTCCTGTAGGGAGTTCCTCCGAAAAGTTGCAGGTTCAATGCAGAAATCACAATGATTGGTCAAATTTGCATATAAATTGCACTGATGTTGATAAAATGTGACGGTAAGAATGCACTGGGATAGATTTAATTTATATCGGCTGTCGAATTTGTGGCATTGCAAACTCCTGGAGGGACAAAAACTAAAACCAGTAGCCAATCATTTAAGCTTAACACACATTCTTTTGCACATGAACATCCTTGCCAAACCAATTATTGTCACTTTTATACATATTATTTTGTAGAGATTAAACAAACTTGACGTAAACTAGACATGCTAGATAAAACTAATTTTTTGTGTATTCAGTGAATAAAACCATTTCCCAATATGTTGAATTGTTTCTTTGAAATGCAATAACTTATATTAGTTTTAAGATAGATCACCATATATTTAAAGGGGTGAGTTACTACTATTAGTAAAAGGTGAAAGAACAAGAGTCAGTAATATTCTATCATTTCTAGGGAGCGCATCATCATGAAACTTTCAGCCCTATACAGGCTGATATTGTCCATGCACATAAATAATTCTGCTGAATCATTACCACTTACACCAAGATTTCTGATATTAAAAGAATACAAAAAATGTGCATACTTGAAACGATCTTCTTTTTTCTATTTCCACACTTTCAAATCTCAAAATTGAGCAGCTAAAGGAATATATTGAATCCTTATATTGAATATCTCTTTTTGACTGTACATAATCTACTTGCAAGCACTCATGATGATGCTCTCCCTTTAATTAGTTCATTTTTAGAATATTACTACAACTATTGCAAGGCTTATAGTGTTTATTATCAGCTCTGATTGCCAGTGCAGATTGCATGCTCTGTGACTTCTTGTGCGATGGACAGTAGCCCTTTGCCACTGCCTGAAAGATACTTAGACATTTGGTGTCTGGTGTCTTTTTGCTCCTGGAGGAGCACAAAGCTGATGGAGGGTTGGAAGAAATTGCAGGCAACACACACACCATTACCATGCTACAAAGAAAAAGGCATTTCTTGGTGGAGCATTCTTGGGTAGAGCTTTTTGAGGCACTTTTTTAAAGTTTAATAATAGATGCCATTTACTGGTTAAGTGTATGACACACATGCACACACAAACACACACACACACACACACACACATGCAAAACACAAAGGACAAGAACAAACAAATACACAAACATGGAGAAACACAAACAAGAGAAGATGAGATATCAAACAGTAGTAAAACAATAATTCACACATGGACACACTTTTGGAAAAAACATGCAAAGTTTCACAAGATAACATGAATACATTTTATATCTACAAAAATCACAATGGAGAAATCAGAATAGGCTTGGACCATTTTTCTCACCATTTTTGTCCATGGAATGAGGTTCAGACTGTTTCTTGCCAATATCAGCAAAGGAGCGTACAATTGGTATGCGGTTGGCAAGTTTCTTGTGGTTTTGGTGATGGTGTTGTTTGAGCAGGGCCTCGCGAATCCTCTTCCTGGCATCCTGACCGACAGGGCCTGACACCTCGTGCTGATCCAGAACCATGTCTAGTTAAAAACAAACACATATAGTTTTCAAACATCGCTCTTTGAAAAGTGAATTTTTAAATCTACACACAGTTCTCCTCATAGTTTCTCTGACTGCATACCAGCCAGAAAAACTAAGCTGATTAATCTGACAATAAAGACTCACTGCTGCTGATGTAATCGCACAAAACCAGGTTAAGTTCAACAGATCTGTTCAGCAGTTACATAAAAAACTCACTTTGCAGCCCTGAAGAGTAATACTCCTCTCCAGACACATCCAAATGAGGTCATACACGGAGAAACCATGTATGACATGAAACATGGTGGATTGGAGAAGCAAAAGTCATGGAAGTCTTTATTACATTTTGGTGTGTGTGTGTTTATCAGGGGGCAAATTGTGGGATTGGGGAACCCCCTTTTTTTTGCCGTTTTGAGACATAAACAATTTAACTACGAAGTTACACAAGACCACATGATATTTCCGCACTCACTCACCTGCAATCTCCTCCAGCGAGTTAGCTCTCATGTCCAGCATCACGGTGCCATTCATGATGCAGCTGCGCAGCTCGAATAGGCTATGTAGAGACAGCGTGGCGACGTAGGGTTTACTCCATCGCTCACCACCATCTTCAACATCCTCCTCAAACTTAAGCCACCTATACACATTAAAAATACAGTTCTGTCAATAATTACAAAGAAGAGAGTTTATCATTTTTAATCCCAGCATAGAACAAGCTGCTAGTTTTTGCAAGAGTTTTTCCACCTTTGCTTCTGACATGCTGTTTAAATAAGGCTGGATAATAGTTTTTAGTTATAATGAACAGGGTAAGCCATGAAATTAAACAGTGTTGACATTCTGCAGGGTATTGCAGTAATTGTATAATATAATATAATATAATATAATATAATATAATATAATATAATATGATATAATATAATATAATATAATATAATATAATATAATATAATATAATATAATATAACATAGTATAATAATATAAACTGTTGAAATGTGCAGTTAGTGCGACAGACACAAAGAGATTCAAACTCTCAGGTGCATCAGAGGACAATAGTCACATCTGGCCAGATACAGCTCAAGGGACCAACTGTAATGCAGTACCTGGCTGTCTCTTTCCATTCCGCATCCTCACCCTCCCTGAGGCAGATTTCATCCAGCTCTGTGAAAAGGGCATGGGGGATGTGTTCCTCATCGTCATCCTCTGTCCCCAACAAAAACTGAACCCTCTGAGCTGGTGTGTCGGCTGCAGAAAAAAACATAATGGGGACATGTGAAAAAATGATATACACTGGTAGAACTGCATAACAAGTATTTTCAACTGCAATTAAAACTTGCTAGAGTCTGACTCAATCTATATGAGACCTACTGTGTGAAGGGGATTCTCTTTCATCATCAGCTGTAGAGTCCCTCTCCTTGGACCTCTTTCTGTGTCTGTGTCCATGGTGACGGTGACGTCTGTGCGACCTCCTGCCCAGGGGGACATGAACCCCGATGTATAGAGTGCGGTGACCTGGAGACAAAATGCAACATTATATTCTTCTGTCCGTGCATGAAAGACTAAAGAGGTCTTTACGATTTCCCTACATCTTATTTATTTCGACTTAACATGGCTGTACTTCCCTTGCACAAGATTCAGAATGTGTCCCCTTTGAAGAAGCAGAGGAGTTTTTCAATAAGGGTCTTTCTTCTCGAAAATATTGTAAGACCTAAACAACTGTAAACAAAACGTCTAATAGTTAAACCCTTCACTAAAATGCAGGGATCCTTAATGGGAAGTATGTGTACATCAAAGATTTCCTGTACAAATGATATAAAAATGAATGTTTTTCCAAGCAATGTCCATTATACAGTTTAGACAAGGTTTCATGGAAGATAGTTGAAGGGCAAAGGGACATTTAACTCGTGTCTGTTGAATATGCCATATCTTCATTTTAAAATCAATACATAACAGATAATAAGTGTCAGTGTGAAGATAATTCAAGCGTAATCACATGGTCTAGTGATGCTTCCTTCCAGACCTTTGCTCAGTGGGCGAACACAGACAAGACTGCTGTTCTGGACACCCTGTTCTCTTTATTTTTATACTCTAGCATAATTTAGGAAGACATGAAAAGTGTTGACTCGTGAATTATATTACATTGTCTATTTATAACAAATACATAAAGTAACATTTATGTTACATGGATTTGATATCAAAACCTTCACTCTTGAATCTCATTTAGAATACGAAAAAGAAACCTTAAATGTTATGTCTTAATGTTAAAATATTTGTGCGTGTTCATAAAGGAGTAGTTTTCTTCTGTTTATGCACTGAGCAAAAATGGAAAAAAAAAATCCCTACGTTTTAATTTTGTTTTAGGGGGAGAAAATATCCCAGAGGAATTCTTCAAAACAGTTTTGCTTAGAGACAAGATTAATCATATTTTAGAGACCTAATTAGATTTAAGCAAAGCACAGACAAAACATGATTCACCCCAGAAGACTTTTGACATCAGAGCATTGAGCCACTGTTTTAAAACATTCCACCAACATAAATACAGGATGAAGGTTAAGCGAGGGCATCGAGAATGTAATATGAAAACTAACTTTGGTTCTCGTTTCCAATAGTGTTGAGAAGTAGAACAAACACTTAAAATAGCATAAACAACAATGGTTTATAGTTAAAACATAAAAAACAAAAAAATCCTGGTACTTGAGATAGTAATAATAAATAGACATAACAAAATAAAATCAACCATTTGAAGTATAACAGAATAAGATAAATAAATTAAGTTTAACCAACAAATAAAATTAAAGGATAGTTAATAGCCTTTACGAAATTTAAACAAAACGGAAATCTTATGGATAAGGTTAGCTCTATGAAAAGTGGCAAATACTTACCGCGCTAGTTAGTAAGGAGAGCAACTCATGTCAGGGGGTGAGTATTTTAGAGAAGGTATGTTGGAAATAGCCGAAATGAAAGCTTATTGATGTTTTCATAAATAGTTTTTATGAAACAAAGAATTCAGAGGAACAAGACCCATCAGACTTTGATACAGTACTCGTTAGTGGGATTATTACATTTTTATATTTCGTCTTTTGACTAGAATATTACAGACTATACTAAAAAAAAATTTTGGGACATTTAGTAATATATAATAAGGCTTTGGTTCCCACTGCATTTCGTTATCAGTTTAACACATGTAGGATTGTTTTTGTTTTTTCCATTGAATTTTCAAAAGAGTAAACATTTTATAACATCTACGGCCTTAACTTTAAATTCCCAGTATACGAGTCTAGGTTTCAGAACCATATGGAATTATAATGGATCATTGTAAACTCTTTACTCCATGATATAAATACAGTGTATGAGAATGAAGTTAAGTATTGGGGCTGGAAGGTGTTCAATGGCTCAGAGTGAGATCATTTCAAAAGATCTCTATCTGCGATGTGGTGCTGACGTAGTTTGATTGTTACCACAGCACCACATAGAGAGTTAGTCCTTATGGCAACCTACAGTGGAAGATGAGGCTCCTTCAGTTGAAAACAGCATCTCGCCAGAGTGACAGAATCAAATATTGATATCTCTGCCTGCTCTAATGTTACCTGGCAACAGAAATAAAGTTTATGCTGACAGAGGAACTCATTCTGCTTCCCTTAGAACTCTCTATAATTTATGAGCAAACATATAACTGCAAATATCTTTTTAGTGTTATATATGAAGAAACTGTTATGTAATTCTTTTACATTTTGAACATTGTTTATTACCAATACTTTATCGACTGAAAGTTTTGTTGGAGAAGAAAAAGGGTTCCCATAATAATCTTAAAGTAGAGTCCCCAACCCCCTGAATTGTACAAGTAATCCCCCTGATTGAATACCTACAATTAAATGTGAAGTTATGTCTGAGAAACCGAGTTTTTTGTGGAAAAGCTACATTATACAAGATAGTTCTCATCGAGTTGATTCAAATGCACCAAATTTAGACTAATTTGGATCAAAGGGGAGAAAGGGTGACCCGACGGTGTGTCTGCCACGGTTGTAATTGTAACCCCAAGTTCTCAGTGATACAATTTCACTGCCCACTAGAGCAACTATTATTTCAACCTTCAATGCTGAAAATTTGAATTTCACTTATAAGGGTTACCTTCTAGTTCTTCCTTCTCAAAGTTAGTGTTGAGCATGGAGCGTGTGCCCCCACGGTCCACAACTGCCTCTTCATCACTCCTCTAGAAAAGACACACAAGGAGACAAAGGTTAACATATTCAGTGAGCTAACATGAACAACATATAACCTTCACAGTTTAATGATTATTACAGATCACTACTGTCCTCCCGCTGAAGAATCTTTACGCCCTTGCTGTAACAAAATCTATATTTAATCTAAATGCAGTAGGTTGTTATGTAAGAATTCACTGAGAGCACATCCCATAATGTCCCACCACCACAACCATCAACCCTCCCTAGTGAGAGGATGTGTCCTCCAATAAATACACACACATACACCAGACAAACAGTGTATGTGTGTACGAGGCCAACGTTCAACATCTGTCACAATAGCAACACAATACAGCCAATGGAATTTTTAAAAGCAGCTAGATCACAGTTTTTGAGTCATGATTTTACACACATATGCACCATGTTGTTTAATCATGTGACTGCTCCAGCACCCATACCTCTGGTAAGATGGATTTCTGGGTGGCTGGAGCAACTGCAGGCATTGGATGCATGATGATAATGGAGGGACCGGCGCTAATGGATTCAACCACTCGTTACTCCATGCTATAAATGGCTCTGACCTTTAAATATTAAAAAAGGGACAGGCCTGGAAGGTTTACTTTCCTTTTAAATATTTAATGACAACACTGGCTAGTTATTTGTGATGATTTTATTGTTTGATGAAAGTGTATATGTTATATGAGCCAGCAAAAAATAAAAATGTTCCTTAAGTAAATTCTGCAAAGAAGCAATAAAGTCAGTTCCGATGTGGTAAAAATCTTTGTGTCTGCATCAGTCAGAGATATTCTAGATACTGTGGTTGTTTTAAATAGATCCCCTCGTGACATACAGTATCAACTCTATGAATGGACCAACAGCTCTCCAATCATGCCAAGCTAAGTATCGCTGAAAAACCAGCCCTCTGGGGATTTAGAGAACAAGATGAGGCTGTGTCCCAGTCAATATGCTAAATTAAGTGGATAGTGATAGTGACCCGTGGTTCTAATCATTAAATTCATAATCCTTGGTCTTCAGGGAGCTGCACTTTATGATCACTCAAACAAAAATATCATGTTAAATTCTCCTCTGTTTCCTTATTTCTTCTCTCCTGCCTCTGTCTCACTAAATCCACATCTTTGGATGCAAGTAAAATGTTTGTCATTCATATTACTTCACCTCAGCCTTCCAGACATCCCCAGTGAATTTCTGCAGGTGTCCTGACTGTGTGTCTGTCCTGCCTGAACTACTGTTATAAAGGCTATTTATTCAGCCTGACTGATTTACATGGTTGTTACTGATGTTACTCTGTTGTTATTCATCAGTGTGGATTCTGACTAAATGCAGGTTTGAGTTGTATTTATTTATTTTTTAGTTTCTGACATTGCCATAGTGGAATTTCTTGCGCTGTTTTAATCCAATTGCGATTGAGCTTCGAATCATTGACCGCTGTCTTGACAATCCGTTTTTGAATTTTCCAGTCGAGAGCAGACCTTTCCCTAAATCATAAGGCCTCTCCCTGGCCCTTAAGCAGCGCTGAATCCCTACAACATTACACCGCCACGCTCCATATATGTCTCAACTGTAGGTATAATGTTATTTTTGCAGAATACAGTGGTTGGTGGTTGGTTTACTCCAGATGTAACGGATCCTTGTTTTTCAAACAGCTTCAACTCATCAATCCATTGATTACCCTCCTTAATGTCCTTCTGGTTTAATAGTGGCTACTGCATCCCATTGATGTCATTTTAGACTTGCATCTTTCTGGCGACTCGCCATGGGTGTACCACCTGGTACCAGCTGGGATAGGCTCCAGCCCTCGCGACCCTGAACAAGCTATAAGGTTAAGGATCTTTCCAACAGTGGAGCCATGAACTCTGAGCTGTATAGAGGTGAAAAGCCTGCAGTTCCTCAGGGCCTTTTCTCTGGAACTTTTGTGACTTATCAAAAGAGAGAAATTTTGTATGGCCGCTCACTTCTGAGTAGGTTTGATGCACTCATGTATTGGAGGAAGTTCGCTTTTTCCTTTTTTTTGTTTTTTATAATAATAATAATAATAATAATATTTTATTTTATTTCATCCCAGGTATGTAGCTCACGTTGCTGTAAAATAAATTAATTGTGTAAATTGTCATATGAAGCGAGAGACATTATAACATAAAAATAGACTGCATTAGAAAAATTATTGAACATATATATATATATATATATATATATATATATATATATATATATATATATATATTTATATATATATTTATATATATATATATATATATATATATATATATATATATATATATATATATATATATATATATATATATATATATATATATATATATATATATGTGTGTGTGTGTGTGTGTGTGTGTGTCTCAATGATAGAAGTGAAAGAATCAACAATCTGGTTAAAGTTAGTAGGAAATGTAATAATTTAATAAGAATTATATAATGAAGGCCCAGCCTGGAAGATCAAATATCTATTAGGAGAACATTCTGTAAGTGAGACCGGCTCAGTGGCTGTCTGGAGTAAAAATGATGATGCTGAAATTAGATTTTACACTATGTAACATCATTTAATATTGTAAATGTTTCAAGAATGTGCCACACATAAGGTTTACTTCTCAATTACAATATGAAATAAATGACTGCTTTGGGAATTTGAATGAGGAACTACCGATGTACTGTCTACATATGTTGACTGTCTGAGGAAAATTTTAAATGTTTTATGTCTTGTGGTCAAAGGGAAATGTTAAAAATTAACCTAGCCGGGATCTTTAAGTTATTGATGATGATGGGTCGTATTTGAAGCCAGACAAAATATTTGAATCAGTGGCTTTTTGATCTGTAATCTCCTTTTTGCAGTACATGACTGTTCAAAGAGATATAGAAAATAAAAAAAAGTTTAACTAAAATTTACTTGAATTAACAGACACAAAAAATGTGTCTGTAAATAAGACATAAGAGGAAAGTGGTATACAGCTGTGCAACAAGCTAAAGGTGGATGATGCCGGCCATCCATCTCTGATCCAGGGAGATTAAGCAATACCACAAAAGTCTCTCACACACACACACTCACACACACGCACATGGATTCTCATGAGAGAACAAGCCAACGCATTAAAGCAGGACGTGGACAGATGCTGAAAGCTGACATGGTGGGTTTAGTGTACGTAGGGACATTAACAGAATAAGACATACAAGCATTCATTAGGAAGTCCCTGCAGACAGAAAATCTCCTCCGACAGACAGTTGATGGGAATATAAGAGACTTTGACATTTTATGAATGTGCTAATTTTGTCCCTTTGCGTGTCTCTGCATTCCAATTAACTTCAGACCTTCACAGATTTGCACTAAATAGGCTTCTGTGACCAGAATCACACACATTATTATCACATATGACACAGAGGTAATATCCCAATGCTAAGATAACCAAAAGAACTGACAAACTGGCATACTAACTGACCCTGTTTTTCCTCTCTTTGGCCTCTAGGTAGTGACGACAGCAAAGATGCGAGTGTTCGTGACTAGCCTGGGAGAGAAGCATTGGGTTGGCACTGGGGGTTAGAAGGTCCCATGGGAAACTTCCCCCAGAAACACACTGTATCTCCTCATCCCTGACCCATGAAAACTACATAAATACAACTAGGAGGCAGGTCAGAGCATCAGCATTGGTACCACCTGACCACAGCAGGGTGAGGGCTTTAAAACCAAGGTTGGATTTTATCAAATCTAACTCTGTGTAACCACCTCTGTCTGACACTTATCTAACGGGTGCTGTCTCCAAAGTATCTTTTTTGCACCTCCCCCTTCATTAACCCCTGTGGTGATCACGACACAACAGTGTATGACAGGCACACTGAAACACATTCATGTGAGGAAACCAACTAGTAAAGCTGTATTCCACTTTAAGTGAAATGTTTGAGACAGCAATCTAATGATTAGAATACTTACTGCTCAATCACTTGTGCGACAAAGCTTGAATTGGCTGTACAGAACCAAACAAAAATGAATACTGGTTTGTCGGTTTCATTTTTATTAGTGCTCTCACCAACAGATATCCTGGTAATAATCAGGTAATTACTGATGTGCAGCAAGCATTACATTGAAACCTGGATACTGTAGCATGTTAACACTAGTTCCTAATCTGTACCATCCTTTCAGATGCTGGATTTGTGATGATCATGTTGAATTGATGGAAGATTGGTGATACAAAGCATACATTATAAATTAAATGTATTATTATTATTATTATTATTATTTTAATGGATTAATTTCACATTGCTGAAAATCAGGTGGAAAGCTAGAAACCAAAGTTTGTTCATCTTTAAATGTTGTTTTTTGGGACTTATTTATCACCTTGTGATTTTTCCCTATCCTCATTTGTCCCTTTTACAGGATCTTTTCAAGTTGCATTTACAATCTATGATGTATCCTTTAACCAAATGAAATAATAAAATTCTCCTCCTATTCCTTATGGATGTCTACCATTTACTCAGCAGTTTGTCTAACTTATATACAGACAGTATAACTGATGCATGGACCCTCTCTGCGCTGTCCAAGATCAAGCTTTACATGTACATTATGACAGATGAACCAGAATATCCTCCCTGCAGGTGCCTGATTCTATTTTTACACCGTGGTTTATCTCATGACACTAACCCCCAGACCAGCACAGAGAGTCGCCTCATCGCTCACCAATCTGTGTTTAAATTAAACTGCCAGCCTTTAAAGCGGGATAAAACCTTGTTTCTGAGCAGGGGATCAGTAATAGAGGGTCCTCGATGGTGTTGGAGAATTAAATGAGGGATTCCTTGGCTGGTTCCCTGGCTGGGTATGAAGGTTTCAGGGGTGAACGGGTGCACAGAGCACACGGCCAAGACCTCAGGGGATTCAGGATGGGAAGGAGGGGGAGGGTTATTAATGTGACCAGGCATGAGGAGACAGAGAAATACATGCTAACATAGCATGAATATTAATTATCACTTCATCTTCCAATGTTTTTTTCATTGTGAGCCTCTTTACTACATAATCTATTTATGTGGTTGCATAAACACATTCCAACACACAATAGTCACATGTTCTGCAACTAAAAAGCACAGTCTCACACATATTTACTGCATACATGGAGACACACATCATGGATATCATGCATGTGACTGCTAGTGCATACTGACCCTTTGCACTGGTGTGATGGGGAGGAGCAGAGCAGATGACTGAGCACAGAGGAAGAGGAGCACATCGCTTCAACCAGAGGTTGTATGAATGTCATACAATTTTTAAAAGAGCATGTGTGTGCTCATATTTTTGTACACAGTACCAGGCAGTGTTACGCTATAACCTTAATAGACAGTAGACTTGTAGAGCGTTCTTGAAGAAGGTTTGAAATTACATTTCATCCGATTTTGATTCAAAGCACATTCTGTAGGTATGTGCAGTATAGCTTCAATATTTGTCCACTAGCATATACATTCTAGCTGAGAAATTGACCTGTATAATTATTTATTAGCACTCTCTAAGTAACTATACAGACTTTCTTAGCCAAGAACATCTATGCTAGTGCAGTAGTAAAACTTTAAAAATGACTTCAATCTCTACAAGGATTACTTGGGAGGAGGAGCAACGTTTATATAAACAGTAGCAATACTGCACTCTCTTGAAATAGCAAAGAACACAATCTCTTTCCATCTGATGAAAGCAATTCATTACCACTGTTAAATCTAATGTACAGTCCAATATGATTTGGAATGGCTAATAGTTTATTATTGCTAATTTAATAAAACTTAACGCAGATGTTGTGTAATACTCTCTCTGTCTCTCTCTCTCTGTATCTCTCTTTCATCAAGCCCTTGTAGCAATAAATTGTACCATGTCACAGATAAACTTGATGATGCTTTTATAATGCTCTCACTAATGGCCAAAAATCATGCTTTAATATAGTAAACTGTCATGTGAAATAATCTAATCTAATCTCTTTCCAAGTCCCAGTATAAAATTTAAAAAAACGTATTCCACAGTTGGTGAATATGAAAGTCTGTTTCAAAGTGTGTTTACACGTGTTGAGACTCTCGGCTTGAAATGGAAATGTGTCAAACAAGTCATAGGTGCATCAGATGTGGCTAAAGAACACAAAAATACAAAATTAATAAGTAGTCTGGAGGTGAACTTAGCAAGTCTTTCCTCATCTCTGTTTGATGCTTGAAGCTCAAGTCCACATTAGCTGCGACCTATATATGGGATTCGCAGTTTTGACCAAATTATTATTATTCAGAACAAGAATCCATTTAATAAAAGAAGAGTTTTGTCTGGTTCTGCCTTTTTCTCCTATCCATCATGGTTCTTCAATTGTGAAAGGATTGAATTGGTGAAAAACTCTTTTCAGAGGCAAAAGTAATTCTGCAGCATTTACTGTCCACTTCCATAGCCTGAACAAAGTTTGTTTTTCCTGCTAGACTGAACAATAAAGCATTAAGAAAAATGTTTATTTTCCTTGGCAGCCATAAAACATTAAGTGATGAAACAACTCTCGACAATAGTCCAAATAATATGAAAATGCCTCACAGGATTACCACCAGTGTTCCCCTCTGAGGAGCAGGTGTCCCTGGAAGTGCTGGATCACGAGTGTCAAGTTTCCAAGCAGATAAAGGTATGCACAGGTTTCCCACGGATTGATTTGTCCTTTTCTGGTAGTCGTAACCGAGATGGATGTATTTTGGGGTTACAAAAATAACACAATATACACACAACCAGTTGCACTTAAAAGCACCAAGAATTTTTGATCAATATGCACATTTAAACGTGTTTTTTATAAAGGGGCCCACCCAAATAAGCTCAACACGAGGGAAACACTGGAGGCATTTCTAAAACAATTCATCTGCCACCACTCAAAACCTGATTACACACTGCAGGCTGCTCTACACGTGTGGTCTGCAAACCCTGACCACTCTTCCTAATGAGTTCCCCGTCTGACGTTATTGAACAGTAGCTGCAGGGGATCGAGTGATCGACCCAAAATAGACAACAAAGCCAGTATATCCGCAAGACCATCAGGCAGCCAGTGACCTCGCTTTTGTAAACACACCTGGTGACGATTACTGGAAAGCAAAAATCAAAAGCAAGAATGAAAAAACAACCCATTCTTTTATTGGTACATACACTTCATGAATCACAATCCAAAAACAGCAGTTTGACTGTTTATAATTTTTTACCTTACATGAGATGACAAAAATATCGGCCAGAATAATCCTGCACACAACATCTTGTGATGGATTCCAAAAATAAATCCAGCCTAAATTCAAAGTGACCAAAATGTGATTGCTTTGTGAACATCCTGCCACAAAAACACAAATCTAAAGACACCAAATGTTGCAGTTGCATCTGTACACGTCCCAAACAATCGCCCAGCGCACGCAGTCAGAGTGCAGACCCGGGCGAATGCTACTCAACGGAAACTTTCGCAATGTGACATTCAAGTCGGCGTTTGCTCACATGTAGACCACCCTGCAACAGCTGAAGGGTGAATGCATGATTACAATTTGGTGTGTCATAGCTTGGAGCTGCTGTGATCACATTAAATGGTAGTATTGTGTGTGTTGTTGGGAATACTTCTAACAAGCATTTATGACATTTTCATATACAAGAGCACCGCTTTAACATATCCAATTCATTTCATTCATTATGAGAAGTTTTACGTAGTCTGAAACAACATATCTCCTTTGGCTCTTGAGGGAGCTTTAGTGTTAAATAACATAACCATGATTGCCTGCATCACACGGTGGAGGTGTGGGGAGTGGAAGATGAAGGCATTTAGGAGACACAGAGGGTTTAATAGAGTTTGTTTTTCCCAAAGGATGATGTTACATGACTCACAGCTGGAATGCACTTTGGCTCAGATTGAACAATGAGTCAAAAAGATAAAGAACTGCTTTAAAAAATCTGAAAATCTTGAAGGTAAACACCTGTGGATAGAAAATGTGAACCCCAAGGAGGAGGACCCCAAAGTAAATTTCCGTGAGGACTAACCAACGCTATTGCGTTACAGCAAATATTATTTTCTGTTTTCAATAGAAAGCCTGATGATTCTGGGAACTAGTTAAATAATTGGAGGCATCAGAAAAACGTCCCCTATTTTTGTTTCTTAGAAACTAATTTTATATAATTTAAACTGGTGGGAATGACATAAAACTAAGTAATGTTATCATTGTCCAGCAGAGTTCTGTAGTTGATGTACAGCAACACCGAGGATAATAAATGAATATTGTTTTAAACTGGAGTGGAGAGTAAGGAAAGCCATTTCCTGAACCAACAGCCCCTCAAATATTGCAAGGGTTGGGTCACCTGGTCAAAAAATAATGTTCTGACCTTTTAACTCATATCTTGACAATTACATGAATTTCTTAGGCATCAATGTGTACTGAAATGAAATACTGTATGTAGTTTAATGTTAGTTGACAGTGTCTACATTTTTATTTGTTATGTTATTTATTCCTATTGTATTTATTTCAGATTTTACAAGATATCTTTTCTTTTGATAAATGAAAACGTGTTTTTTTTCATGGTTTCGATTATTTTTGTTATTGAGTATTTGTATGTGGAAATATATGTAACATTCAATAAAAAATATTGCTTCAATGCATATCCATACCTGTCATGTAAGATAATGATAACTGTGAATATTGTACCACATAAATATGCTTCATTTTGATAAACAAAACATTCCTTAAGGAATTTAAATAAATGCCAAAAAAACCATCTTACATTATAGAAGTATGTTTTGTGTAGACGTCTGATATGGCCTAAGAACAAAAACACAAGACTAGAATGGAAAAAAAACACACTAATTGAATGTCTCTACCAGTACTATCCAGTAATGTTACCTTTCATATGTCACTATATAGAATAACAAAGAGTTAGTCCAGCAGATATGTTGGAGAATTTATATTCCATTAACCCATCCAGTATAAATCATAGAACTAATGAGTCTCCCAGCTTTCTTTCCAGGAATCTGAGAATGCCATCGCATTGGTCTCAGGGAAGCAGATAGGTGACCTAATTTTCTATGTTCTCCTGAGGATTTCACAACAGCAGGGATGATGAATGTTTATATTATCATACCATAATATCTAGGCCAGGAGGTTTCCTTTAAAAATCATATCAGATGTGAGGGTAACATTCGCCACAGCAAGCCCCCCAAACAGCCGAACAGGTGGAAGTTCAAGCAAAATACAACATTCTGGATTTTAATGTAACGTCATGTAACATCTGCTTTGGTGGACTTTCTACACATGCTAAGAACTAAAGTGATTCTATAGCTTGAAAGCTAGATTATAGGGAGAGATGGATTATCAGCAAATGTTCAAGCTCTGTGATTGGCTGAAAGCTTCCGTTGTCAGGGTTCTCATCCCTACAGATGGCCATGGTTGCTGTGGCAATGGCAGCAATATCAGGATCGACAGCATCAAAAGGAAGAAGCGCAACGGGAATGTCTCTACATTACCAGATATCTCTAACCGTGACGTATGTTGGAAGATAACAAATAACAGCAAGGGAAGGAAGGATGTGTCTGAGATAACCCAAAAAAAATTCTACATGTATGGAAAACATTGCATGACAAATGCTTAAATACAAAAAAAATCCAACGTTGCTGGCTCTCTGTTTGCCTTTTTCTTTCTCAGAGATCACCGGGGTCAATACTGAGGGTATAAGCTCATCTCTCGCCCAGAATGACAGTCCCATCTGTCAGCAAACCTCCTCCGGACCTTAGGCATGAACATCAGCACTACTCGCCCTCCCACTGCACAGGAGGCAAACCTCCCAAAGCCTGTTCACTATACATATATTAGCATTATGCAGTAGCAAGACAGAAAGATCACATATGCAAGCTTTTTCAAGCAGAAAATAATATCCTCTACTGCCCCTACTATTCACCTCAATGTCACAAATCAGGTGAAGTAATATTTTTTTTATTTATGTTGCCAAACTTGACAAATCACCATGGCATCTTATTTTAAGCATATCAAATTTGAAGTACAGGCAAATCAAAGAAGTGGAAAAAATACTTGTATGTAAATCTATGAATACTATTGAGTGCAACATCAGCGTGACCTACCTGATAAACAAGTCCTTTGCTCTGGTCAACCGAAAGCATAGTGAGCTTCCTCTGAGGTCTGGACAGGATGCCCGCTAAGTATCCTTGTGCGTGCTGCAATGATGAGATGAATCGCTAAGGCTGTGGGCCTGAGCCCCGCTCTGAACTCAAGGTTTGTATGTAATAATGTGTGAGAATCAGAGAGAGTAGCAGACAAGAACAGAATAAGCTCCTCTTGGGCTATCAGTCAAACCCTCTCCTCTCCTCAGCAGCTCCTGTCATCCTTGGGTAAGAAATCCGACCCACTGTGAAAGCTCCACGAGCAAAACATAAAAACAAAAGCAGGGAGCTCAGCACTGCTCCGAGTCTGACTCTCTCTCTGCCTCCAACAGCTTTCATCCAGGGCAGCATCAAATGTTTCTGACAAACGTCCATCCGCCAATCCCCCCAGAGAGATTAGCGCTCTGACATCACCGATACTGTGCCGCACATGGTTCTGCTCTGCTGAGCCTCCGAGCTCTGTAGAGCTGTTACCTAAGAGAAGCCATAGGTTGAAGGGAGTCATACAGCACCGCTGTGCAAGAGGGGATCCACAGTGCCCCAGTGCAGCACACAGCGACATCTGCCAAGGTCACCACATATCTCAAGTAGTAGAGGCAATGATCTATATTGGCACGGTAATCTGCAGCACAAGATGTTTACGTACCTAAGTGTATGTATGATTATGTAACACCTACCTGGGATATAAAAAAAAAGCTGTTCTCAGGCTGAAGTGCATTGTCAGCAAAAATGTGATTGAATGTTCTAGAAACAAGTCCATAAGAAGAAGCAACTATTCTTGCAGCCCAGTCTCAGATGACTGTCAACCGAGAGCAATCCTGTCTTTGTATACAAGTCATGTAACATTTCGTAAATAAGACCGGAGATATTCACTGGTAAAGATGGAAGACAATCACACGTATTTATGCTTCATCTCCTCATGCCACTCTCCTCATCCTAACATCTGTCTTTCACATTCTCCGTCCAGCACTGTGTTCTCTCCATCTACCTATCTCCATGCCCATGTCATCTTCCCCTCCGCTGGCATTGCTATAATTAACCATGGAATGCGGCACAGCCGGTCTAAGTTCTGTGCTAGGATAGGGATGCTTCCTGCCTGCCTGCAAGACAGATTTTTAGTGTTGGATCACCGAATCAAATAGAGAGTTCTCACTGATTCAAAATAGCACCACGCTCAAATTAAAAGCAGGGGCAGGGACATCAATCTTCCTCCATCTGTTCTTACTGATTCTCTCAAATCCCACCAATCAACAAGCCTATCTGGACAACCTGGCAGTCATGTCAGGGTGTATCAGTTATGTCAGGGTTTCAATTACAACCATACCGGTCAGTTCCAGATCCAGGTTCACTTGCGAGCCACACAATAAGGGGTGAAAGGGGTTCAAATCCTACACAAAAGTTATCTATTTCATATTTCTATATTTAGTTTCCTACACATCACAGACAAAGACAGTTAAGTCAGTTAATACACTGATCAGTGTTCCGGTATATTAAACTGCACTTTCATCGTACATTGCTAATGACGCTTAATTCTTAAAGACAATAAGGACCCAATATAAAAAAGCAAATTTTAACAACCTCACATTTCTTTTCCTTGGTGGGCGCCAGTAGTGAAGTACTTTCGGATATCTTGAGTTAGAATACAGCTTTACTTACTCAAGCTCATATAGGCCACTCCTGCCCACCCTTTCATAGAAAAAATAAACATTAAAATGTTTATTTTTAACTCTATGTAAAAGTGTCTGGAATGTTCTGAGAGAGCCAAAAGACTCAAGTAAAACTCGAAACAAAGGTGGGTCAAAATTTGGACACTTCCGGAAATGTACCAATACGCTTTATTGCCAAATGTTGCATAGAATGACAGATATCACTTATATCTGTTTGCAAAATATGTATTTGGAGTCCGCTGCCAGTTAGCCTAGCTTAGCGTGAAGCCAGGAATCGGGGGACTTTAATTATAACAAAATCCATCTATCACCTCTAAATTAGCATGGAATCTGTATAAATACTAAGCTGTTAAAACATCAGGCATTTTGGTTGGTTTGGTACTGGACAAATTACTGATCACATGCAGTTACATCCTGGGGCTTTCTGACACATATACCCCGAGTACCAAACGCGGTTTCAAGTCTAAGCTAACCAGCTGCTAGGCGTCGCTTGATATTTGGTGGACAAAAAGAGTGAGATTAATTGTCTCACCCAACCTCAGGCAAGTGAAAAAGCATATTCCCCAATTGATAAACTATTTCTGTAATATCAGTCAAGTGCTGTGATCCACCAAGTAATGTATTTAATCTAGAATCCTAAATGATTTGTTTAACTATAAAATTGTTAAAGGCTGCACAAAACATATACTCTATCATATACCAAAAAATATACTTTCATCATCATTTATAAATGAAGAGGTCCTCAGTTATTGTCAAAGGAGGCTTTATATTTTCGCCACAGGCTAGAACTGTGCTCAGCCTGGCCCTCACTCTGGCTCACAGCCCATAGTTGCATAATCAAAGTTTTGTCAGAACAGACAGTTAATATATTGCTATTTCCTTTAATCATTCATACCTTGCCCTTTATTTTATTTCATTTTCAGTTAGTCTTTAACAATTGCATTAAACTGAGTTATTATTGATATTGCTGAGCAAATCTATATGTCATTTTTGCAGCAGTGAATGAGAGATGTACTCACCACATCTTTATTTTCTTGGGAACTTTGTTCCTGCAAGTCAAAGAACATTGAGTAAACAGTTAATCGGATATGACGAAGGCATGTGGATATTTTACTCTCGTGCCAGATGCTCTGCTAATGAAATCCTTAACATGTAGAAAGAGCATAAGCAATGATGCAATCATACATAGTCCTTCCTGCTGTAAATTAAACATACTCTCATACTTGACCTTGGAAACCTGGTCACCTAATAATGGAATACAATAGGATAGTTCTTACTGTAAGGAGTCCGAGAGGTTTTCACCATGCTAACACCTCACATACCCTTACACATCCTGGTGAAACCATGACAACGCATTTATGTGCTGTGTAGGCAGAGGGACAGAGGAAGCAGCAATGAGCAATAATAACAGAAAAAGCCCACTGCATTGAGACTGCAGGGGGAAGAGATCAGCCATCCCACACCACATCAAGCTCTCCTGTAACCTCTCAAAACCTATCATATCCACAAATTTAAAAAAACAACAAGGGTATTGATTTGCCTTCAGAGTAACTTGCTGGCTTTTAAATACGGCCAGAAAAAAAACAAAGAATTTTTCATCTGTCTCTCATCCTCTGGCGTGAACCGTATCCAAGGCAGCGGACATTTCTGCCCCCTTCTCCACACAGTCTCACCTGAATGCTAATGAGGGGAGGCTGGCCATAGAAGGACGGTCTGCCTTCAAGTGTCTCAATGTGTTACATTGGAGACAAGCTTGTTTGATATTCTGCCAGAGGGTTCTTGGGATGTGACTTGAGGGGACACAAATGATTTCCTGTTGTGCTCCATCAGCATGAGACACAACCTGAACCCATATTGAGCAGGATGGCTTTCAGTGAAAAAGATTTTGGGGATCGTTGTAGAGCATCACTCTAGTTGTCAGGTTGGTGATTCAACCGATGAGATGATATATGCTCTCAAAATGAGTAACCAGGCCAAATCGGTTATGAGCAGTAATACAAAAAAGGTCATCATTCAAAGATGGGAAGACAGTAAGATTGTTGCATCCAACTGGTTAGAAACATGCATCCATATGTCACCTAACTGTCTCATCTCAGTGTAACATCTTAGGCCTGCAATACATGCTTAAAGCAACAGCTTGACCGAGTCAACTCATGCAGATAATGTTATTCGGTTAAAAGACGAGGGTCGTTCCATGTAGGCTGTATAACTGTTCCCGCTGTGCAATGATGAGAGTTGGCAAAATCACACATTTTACCAATTAATGATGCGCAACATCCATGTTTTCATGATACCAACCAGTGAAGCAGTGAATATATGGGTCATTTTGTAATACGGAGGGACTGAATGTGAATCATATCATAATGGGATGGCTCATAGAGACTGTGCGTGTTTTTATTGCAAATATAAATTACATAAGCAAATAAGCTTCGGTTCATTCTTTATCGTCTGAGATTCAAATGAATATGTTATGAAATTGAACATAAATATAGAACAAAGGAGCATCTAGTTGCTCTTACCGTGGGTAAAAGCGGTTCCATTTGAGCTCCTTGGTCCGTGATGTCCATCTTTTCTTCTCTCTGTCGACAGATCGTGATGCGCTGCTGTCTTTCTGTCAAACACTGGCTGAAGACGAGGGTTAGCTTCGTGATTTCCTTTTACCCCTCTCACATACACCGGCCGGATAGTCTCAAATGGAGGTAGCACAGCAGTCCCGTCCTGCCCTACATAATTTACGCATGAAGGAGGGAGGTAGTGTTTCCCACTACATGCGCTTCAACCTGGCGATGATGAGACGCACAAGTGAGACGCAGAGCCGCTGCGAACGCAGTCGCAATCCTAATATTATAACTTAGATACAGAGGTAATCTCTCATAGAAAGAAATACACACATAGCTACAAATCTACATACGAAGTCAGATGGTGTAAATGTTAGTACAAATGATCAGTCATTCATGAATTTAAAGCAACCTGGCGTTTCATCAATGATGACTTCATAGCTCACAGTTCAAATGTTAAATCTATATGTGATCCCTTTGTTGCATTTCACCAACTGAAGTCAGATCCATATGTTTAAATGTAGAACAGGCAACACGTGCTGCAATGCTTTCTCCACATGGGTGGTAGGCGGTTGGAGCTACCATGTGGATTTTGTACACCACTAGCCTGCGCCATGCAGCCCGCGTTATAACCATACAAAACCGTCACAAACTCCATAAATGATAACAATCACGATCTGTTCTCGATTTGGCTATAATGGGCGTGTCTTAGATATATTTGATGAAAGAGAAGTAGCAGTGATGCGCTAGCCATCCGATTATTGTTGTTTCTAGTTGCAGCACGCGTTGATGCACCGGCATCAGCATCCAGATGACATCAGAGGCTGCAGCAGTGAGGATTTATACTCTAGCGCCCTCTTCTGGTGAAACACGAGAACCGTCCGTCAGACTGCAGAACTGCAAATGCCATGGTTAGAAAATAGGTTTTTATTTGATCCACTCCCAATGTTACGAAGTGGTAAAGCATAAGAGAAAAGATTGAGTGGATTCTTACTGATTTAACTCGAGAATAAAGTCGAAATTTTGAGAGTGAAGTCCAACGATATCAGAAGAGAAATATTTTTTATTCTGCATTTCGAGATTAAGTGGAATATAGATTTGTAGGACAAGCTGAAACCATATGTAATTGCCATCAATGGTTGTATTGGTGGTTTAGTCGCTATACGTTGTGTAGATAATAATAATAATAATAATAATAATAATAATAATAATAATAATAATAATAACAAATCAATAAATAAAACATTTAATTTATAACGCACTTTACATTTGGATCAAATTTCAAAGTGCTAAAATGGAGGCCTACAGAACAAACAACGACCCCAAAGCAATCGCAGACCACTTCATCACATCCATTGTTCGGTTATGAGGATGCCCGTAGTGACTGCGCGTGTTGACAGAGGCAAAGAAAAAGAAAATCTTAAAAAAATAATAATAATCTTCCGCTGATTTTGTTCAAATGTGTTCACGACATTTCGACTTTATTCTTGACATTTATACGCATTTGTTTTTGTTTTTCGTTATGTCTGTACCCTAGTACTCCTTCAATGTAATGGCATTATAATGATGCACTGACGACATAATTACGGCGGCAGACAGGAATAAAAGCTCCGCAACCTAAAACACACACGCTAATAGACAAGACACAAGCAGATTAAGAAACGCATCTGTATCAATTTTGACAACAGATATACGCAGCTTCTGGAGAAAGTGCTGCAAATAATACCACAACACAACACATTACCAAAAATCTACAACGTGTTTAGAGAGCTCCCTTAATAGTTACGCAATATAATAATAGTGACACACACATACTTGTTTTGGCTTTGGTTTCTGACGTAGGCTATGTTACTGGAGTCACCTATCCTTAAATGGTGTTTGAAAATGAGCTAAAATGTAAAGGTTTTTGCTCTGGCCAACCAAGGCAAACGCCTTCATCTGACATAACCATTCTCATGTTACCTCTGCCAAGGTGGATATGTTTTTACCTCATTGGTTTGTTTGTCGGTCTGCCTGTGTGTTTGTTAGCAAGATTAAGGAAAAACTAATGGGCAAATTTCCATGAAACGTTACCCAGAGGTAGGTTTTGGTATATCCCAGAGAAGAATTGTGTGATGTCATATCCTGACCTCACCACATTATGTCATACTAACGATTTCTGAACAATTGCGAGATAGGGGGGACCTTAGGAGATTTTGTGTGTGACTAATAACTGAATGGATGAATCTGCCTGAAGTTTTACCTGAAGGTATTTTTTGTCATATCCCAGAGGTGTGGTGTCATAGCGGAGGTATGCAGTCTAAACATTTTCTTGTTAAGTGATAATTTGTTTTGTTTTTGTAGGATTCATCGTATCAATGTCTATCTTTCTAGGTTGCCATGTTTTGTGGTCAAGACCTGGGGACTGTTAGAGTGTTCTTGGGCTCATGTGGCAGAAATCTGCGGTTTTGGGCAGAGGCAGACTACGACAGTAAGTAGACTTGACTGTATATTAGTGTTTGTTTGCTGAATACAAGAACTCAATACTGTTGGAAATACTAATTAGTACAGCCACAGCAGATCAGTTAATTATCAGTATGGAGCAGAGATAAAGTTTTGAATTTTTTTAACTTTTTTTTTTAACTTTTTTTAAATTAACTTAAGTTTCAATTATTTTTCAGAGTGGCTTGGCACGTTACAATTTAGTTTTGATTGTTTAAAACTCTCCAGTCGATTTGCATTATATTGGTTTCAGCATTGGTTTTTAAGGGTGACTATTTTAAAAACAAATGTATTAGTCCTCGAGAGTTTAAAAGGAATTAGTTTCCCAAATGGATGCATTTTGTAGCTTTACTGCACTTAAACAGTGAACCTACAAAGAGTGATAAAACCGTGCCCAAAACAGTCGTTTAGTAGTTGTTGGGGTTTTTTCTCACCTTCTTTCCATTCATTCACAAAACTGACAGGGACTTGGGTAGATGATGTCGTAGGATTCAGAAATTTAAAAAACATAAGTTTGGTGACAAAAGACGAAACTGGAGAGGCTGCTACTCAATACGTGGAGTTTTGTGGACTTGCGGACACGTGGAATGTCATCAGTCACGGAAAACAATGACGGATGACATGATATGTCCTCATTATTTTTCAGGATAGGAAGACACAGGAAAAAAAAAACTGAGAAATTTGCCTATGCTGGATTGAAGACTGCTTTTTCCAAGGGGGTCGTGGTGTGTGGTGGAACAGAGACACGGAAAGTGCAAGGCTCAAAGAACAGGAGAGACGATCGATTACAGAGTATTTGAGAGAGTTTGCTCGAATTTATGGTACATTTTCAGGCTGGAAATAGCTCAAACGTTAATGGAAGAATCTGCACGACAATTTCAATAATAAAGCGATCTTAGTGATTTGATCACAATAGTCTACCTTGGATACTGTTGTGCTTTATTTTTTTTGGTAATATGGTATTTGTCATGGCATCCTAGATTCAACATGCATGCACCAAAGTCTCCTGTTGAGTTGGCATATCTGACCAAATTGACAATCATTTCATTTTGTAATTACACAATGTAGTGACCGTTAGTTTTTTTTTTTTTTTAAACTAACGGTCTAGATTTATTATATTTTGCAGTTAAGTAAAATTTATTTGTTTTTACACCTAGTTTAGAAAAAAAAATTATAGATAACTATTCACTCAAAAATAATTTGGTGGCGTTACGCAGTCCAGTTTTGTCAGAGATCTTCAGCCAGATAGAGCTGTAAAAATCCTATTAAGGTGAAAACATAAAGGACCATTGTGTAACCAATAAGACTCTATTACGCAAATGCAACATCATTTGGTCAACTTAGATTAATTATTATATTCAGTGAACTAATATAATATGTTTTTTCCCTTTGTTTTACCATAACTGTATTTATCCTGTCCAACAGGAGAAAATGACTGTTCTCTGATTGTAGGATTCACATAATGCTGACAAATCAATAAGATTGTGTGGCTTAACACATCTTAACTTTTAGTTACACCTGGGCTAGGGAGTTTTATTGACTCTCACTGTCACATGGGGCAAAAATTGTTCTTATGGCAGGTGGTTTTGGTGTTGACAGACCTCAACCACTTACCGGAGGGAGGGGTTCGAACAGAAGGAGTCCAGCGTGGGAGCGGCCTGCCAAAAGCTTTCCTACAACTCTTTAGATCTTCGAGCTGTACAGTCCAAAGAGACAGTATTTAACTACATTTTCAAGTACCTACTGTACTTAAGTACAAATTTCAGGTATACTTAATTATTTCCATTATATGCTACTTCTTAACACCTTGGAGAGGAATGTTGTACTTTATACTATATTTGTCTGGCAGTGTAACGCACTTAGAAATATTAGTCTGTAAACATGTTCTACTTCTTATTACGTTTCTTCTGTACACCCACAAATTTTGTTGTGTATGCATTCTCACAGCTTCACATTATGTCTTCACAAAAAATGCAAAATTTCATATGAAACTTGCTCTTGAACTGATTCTGTGACCGTGGCAATTCAAGCCACAAAATGTAATACTACTCAAGTCCATGTTCATACAGTGAAACAGTCTATATTCATGCAGTGAATGGGCCCTGGTTCATCACTGTGGTATGATTCAGGTTCATATGGTAAAACATTGCAGTATCCCGCTTTAAAACAGCCCAGGTTCCCACTGTGAAACATTCCAGGTCCCCAATGTGAAACAATCCAGGTTCCCACTGTGAAACAGTCCAGGTCCCCACTTTGAAACAGTCCAGGTTCCCACTGTGAAACAGTCCAGGTCCCCACTGTGAAACAGTCCAGGTTCCCACTGTGAAACAGTCCAGGTCCCCACTGTGAAACAGTCCAGGTTCCCACTGTGAAACAGTCCAGGTTCCCACTGTGAAACCGTCCAGGTCCCCACTTTGAAACAGTCCAGGTTCCCACTGTGAAACCGTCCAGGTCCCCACTGTGAAAAAGTCCAGGTCCCCACTGTGAAACAGTCCAGGTCCCCACTGTGAAACCGTCCAGGTCCCCACTTTGAAACAGTCCAAGTCCCCACTGTGAAACAGTCCAGGTTCCCACTTTGAAACAGTCCAGGTTTTCACTGTGAAACAGTCCAGGTTCCCACTGTGAAACAGTCCAGGTTCCCACTTTGAAACAGTCCAAGTCCCCACTTTGAAAAAGTCCAGGTTCCCACCGTGAAACAGTCCAAATTCATACCGGTGATGTATTTTCCCCTCAGGAACAATGTTACAATTTGAGAAAATCTCTACTAACTTTTCAGACAACAGTTCTAAATTCTTCCTCTAAATGGTTATATTTGGCAGTTTATGATAAACTGGAGGCTTAAATGTTATTTGGTGGGTTTGGAAAAGTATCATACCTCTTAAAGTAAACAAACATTTTAAACCGGTCTTGGATGGATAGAGGGATGTTGTTGATCCGGATCCGGATCCGCCCAGCCAGGCGTCACAGGACCGACAAGATGGCCGGGAGTACGGGACGAAAGTGAGGGAGGAAACAAAAACACTGGCGAGCTCTAGCTGCCGCAGATGCAAAGCTTCTGAAGACAAGTCACGCAAAGATAAAACAGCTCCGTAGTCGGATTATCCAAGCGTCCGTCCTGCGGCTGACACCTACGTTATGCGGACAAACCGTCCCGCGAGGCGTCTCGCTGACGGAACGTTTGTCAAGCTGTCTGCACTCGCTGGCTAGCTAATGAGCGAAACATGTTAGCTAGCTGACAACACCGTTAGTGAGAGAAAGCGCTTCCAAAAAGTGATAGTTGGGACATTGTATGATAAATAGACGTTGGTGATTAATATTTTCTAAAATTATAGCATCCAAGCTCTCGAAAATTGGATTCAACGGACCATTTAGGGCTAGCCAACTGGTTAGCAAACTAACATTGCGGATTTCTTGTTGGCGTCAATGTTATAGAACGTCCGTTAGCTCGCTCAGCTGTTTTGGAGGACTTGTTCCGACAAAGTGAAAAAGCTACACAGACTTCTGTAGCAAGACATTTTTTATCAATGTAAAATTTCCTGAAACGCTTCTCAGTAGGTCAAGTGTCCTGGAGGATTGCTAACTCTTAACGGCACCAGAGCCGGGACTGTAAACACAAGTCAAGCCGAGGAGGTCCAGTCAGAATCGGCATGGCCCATTCTCCTGTTCAGGGCAACTTGCCCGGGATGCAGGTATGTTCTGTTTCATAGTAAACCTACCAGAACAAAATGTACACTTTTTGACTCCCTGCTGTGTGTTTATGCACTGCACAACTTTACAACTCACGATTCTCTCAGGAAATGTCCCAAAGATTTCATAAATCACACTGCACCAAAGATCTAGTGTTACTGTAATTCTAAAGGAATAATAATTACTAATGCACATCAAGATATACTCTGAAAAATACAATATATCATTTCAACTCCATCAAATCAAATTTAAAAAAAAATTGAGAATGATGCAAAAATCCAATACAAAAATTCCCGAGTCACAATGTCCTGTACATCCAATTTAGAGTCCTGATGAAAATATTCTAGGTCCAGTAATGAATTAAATTTGGGAAAGAATTCCAAAGTGTGAGATTGTGTGTGCATTGGTAAGTGTGCAGGTCCAATGTTTATGTCCCTCAGGATAATCTCAGTTCAGGAAGGTGGGAGAGTGTGTGACGTTGGTTAAATTGTTCAATGGGGAAAATTATTGAATACCCATCAGTTCATACAGTTTTATTGTGAGGGTTTGAGTCTCGTACAATTACGATCTTAGTGTTAGGAGCTCTTTGATTGATTTTTCTTGGTTCCAGCACATTCATTTTAAAGATAGAATGTTCACTTGTTGTCAATACACCCCACTTACAGACAGGTACTATGATAACGAGATTATCTCTTATTCTAACTTCACTTGTTAATGGTTTTAATGTTATGTCTGAGTGGTCTAGATAGGAAATCTTCTAGACCAGCGGCTTTCAATAGTTCTAGACTCTAGAACAGGGGTACTCAAATACAAATGTTAAAGGTCCACAAAAAAAAAATTTCACTGAGTCAAGGGTCCATTTATTATAGTTGGTCAAGCTAAAATCCATAATACTGTTACATTCAAAGCAAAATGTCCTTTTCATTCAAAAACAACAACAAAAATACTTACTAAAATAAAATGCCATTTCATTTTGACATAAATTCAAATAAATACTCTAATAAAACAAAACCGTCCATAGAATGCTTTGGTAAACGAATATATCAAGATCTCAGTAATCAAAGTGCATGAAAAAGTATTTTTTGTCTCAAAACACTGCTGCTTAATATGAGAAAAGGCATCTTATCACCCGGCCCCCTTCGCCACTCTGACTGAGCAATCTGTTGCTTTTTGTTGTGTCAGTGTAGTGTGTGTGTTTTGGTTTTGTCAGCACGTGTAAATGGGCTGCTATCTCCATGCCAACGATGCGCTGATAGGCTGTAACTGGGTCATATGGTGGGTTTACATGGGAAACTTTTCTCCTTTCCGAAATAAACCTTTCCAAATTGCAATGTCATTCGCCTGTTTACATGACTTGTGATCTTTTCCGACCCGGTGTTTACATGCATCAACTCATCAAATCAGAAACACTTTCATACATGCACAGACGATCCACCTTCTCGCTCATAAGGTGGTGATAATGCTTCGGTGAGTTGGGCGCTGACCGCAAACAAGCGCCCAGAAGAAGAATATGACAAAGAAGGCGTGCGCGGAAGTGACTCTTCGCCCATCTAACGTTCCAAATATGTTAAAATATTTCAATTCTTCAATTAATAGATTACTCTCCGTTGGAGACTGGTACTGTTTTGAAATAGGCATATTTGAAATGCGTTGTGGTGCTGAAAAGACTTAGCGGAGCATTACGTCGCTGGGCATGCACAGATACAACTCAAACAGAAATAGCATACTCCATTCATTGATGGACTCCGCTATTTACTCAAACGGCTTTCCAAAACAGCGTTTACATGCAGCGACTGGCTATCGGAAAGTCTTTCTGAAAAGATTTTGACTACCTCCTTGCAAGGAAGGAAATCTAATTCGGAAATTTTCTTTCCATTCGGAATGGGGTGTTTACATGCAGCATTTTCTCTCCCATTAGAAGTCTTCTCCGAATCTAATCAGAATTAGGCTGTCCATGAAAACCTACCTAGCACACGTTGAGCTCAGAGTCCGCAGATAAGCAGCTCGTTGCCCGGATGCAGACCGCGGGCCACCTATTGAGGGCCACTGCTCTAGAAGATGCCTGGATTGAGATTCAGAGGCAGAAGAGTAAGCTTTTGTTGGTCCACTAGGGGCGACAATGAATACCGTTACTGTTTTCGAGCTGGTCATTAATACTGAAGCTTCTCTGGGGCTCAAAATCACGTAAACTCTCATTAGCAGTAATGTAATGCAAACCTTTATCAATCAAATTCATAATAATCACATAGTTAAATTGCTCTCTGCATTTGACCACGAGGAGCATTTATTGAGAAGTTGCTACTTTTATTTTTGCAAGCTAAGGTTTTGAGAAACTGGATTATTTTAAGTTGTATCCTCTTCCAAGTTGCTCTCAGTCTTCTGTCTGATCTTGTCCATGCGTCCTCTGTTAGTTTTTTCCTCTCTTTATCAAAGGTGCTGCAGATGGTATAAAATGTAATCTTATCTAGATATAAATCATGAATGCTGCCATTTGTGCAGTTAAATACGTGTCAGGCATGCAATTGATGTCCTAATTCAAAATGTGAAGAATCCTAAACACCATTATAGTCCATAATAGAAACTCTTTTCTGTGAGACACCAGACAACAAAGCAGGAAGTCTATTCACGTCTCTGATAAGGAATCATGATTAATTGTCGGTGACAATTAACAATGCATCTTGTCACATTAACAGTCTGCAGCTGAACACCAAAACTTCAGCTGCCTTGGAAAGATCAGCAGTAAAAGCACTTAATATATCCAATATTTTATCAAAACTTGAAAAGTACTATGGATCACTGGGTTGCTTGCTCAAATAAAATATTATCCACACATGGGCTCGTTCTTGAATCTGCTGCTATCTTTAGGATGTTGCCTAAAAGGGATAATTGTGTTGGGCAGATAACTGCTCCTAATGTAATCTGCATTATGCACCACATTATACTCCATGTGCAGATTTTTTAGCAGATTCTTTGGAATCGAAAGAAGACTCAGTATCTAGGTGAGGATGCAGCAGAGGAGTTTTGGCACCCTTAAAGGCTGTGGTCCATTTAAAACATAACTCATATAATGATGCAAAGGCATGATGGATAAGACTATTCTATTTGAAAAAAAGGGCACAAAGGCGAGAGCAATATTTTAAAAATATTTCTACCTAACAGAGATTGATTTTAATACAGGTCTTAAGCCGCTTGCGTAAGTTTTGTATCAGGCTGCAGATTTTTTACAAGATGTCCCATTTTGATCCCTTGGTCCCAAATGTGACCAATCTTAATAGTTATATACAACTAGACATCAATATATCGTTTCTTTTCTCTTCTGCACCACAAATTCATTTAGCAGAGTCACTGTTATTTGGGCAGCACCCCGCAGTGGTTATGGCTGCCGGCTCACAGCAAATAGGTACTGGGTACGAATCCATCTCTGCTGTCTTTTCTGTGTGGAGTTTTCTTGTTCTCCCAATGTCTGTGTGGGTTCTCTCCCAGAACTCCGGCTTCCTCCCACAGTCCAAAAACATGCAATGTATATGTGTGTTGGACCTGCGATGAGCTAGGGACTCATCCTGGATGTTGATAATGTATGAATGAATGTTATTTATAATTGATAAATCATTTTAAGGACCCCAAAACAATATCCAATTCATCATGGTGCCTTCTTGAGTCAGGCAGCTGTTTTCATTGTGCTATCTAAAAACATGCATATTGACTCCTTCTCTGCAATAAAAAGGTCATAAAATGGAGTTGTTTTTGTCGATGCCTGCTCTTGTGTTTCCCACATAACAGCCTCCAGAGAGTTAAGTCATTTGAGGTCACTTCCTGCTGTGTTCAAGTAGATTTTTTTTATTTATCCATCACTTATACTTACATGCTAACAGTGTGCTACCCCAGGAGAGGGGGAAGTAGGGCTTGTCGCTGGATTCACAGAATGTAGTTTTAACTATACTATCCATCAAAACTTTTTTTCTGACCACCCTAAAAAAAACTTTAAAATCATAAAATAATGCACAATTCAACTTTCCTTCACTTGCGGTCTCATAGCAGGGTTACACCTATTTGTCAACAGTTCTTTTTTGGCTGTAGAAGTACCATTGCATCTCAGCACAAAACTCTTTTACAACAATATCACCAAAGTTGTCCAAAGCTTTAAAATCAGTAAAGAAGGTGTAACTACAGGTGACGTACTAGTAAGCACGAGCAGATGGCAATGAAAGTGTTACATTAAAGATGTAGTCTTAATGGAGTTTGTCAGAAGCTGATTCAGCTCTGCCACCAGTCATACTTGGAGACGTGCTATTGGTGGAGTCTGTGCTTGAAGGAGGATGTTGTGGTTAAAAATAATTGTAGATCTTACTATAAATGTCTGGGAACTCACTTTAGTCAACACAGAACGACAGAAGTATCATGCCAGTGGTCTGTCGAAATTGCTTTTTGCCTTTTTGAAAAGTATTTTCACTATTATGATAAGCATTCTTTGTACTTTAAAAGCAAACATGCAAATAATCTGTTTATATTAAACAGACAAAACACAACTTTTGGAGAAATGTCGTTGTATTACCAAGAAAGAATTTTTAACATTTCATAATGGAAAAATAGCATTGTGCACATATTTTGTTTTATCTAAATTCCTTTTACTTGCATGTTATCTATTTTTTGCTGGAGAAAGAACAAGAGTATATCTCTATTTCTGTGTTCACAAACCCAAGGTGTTGAAAAGAAGGAATGAAAGTATCCTCTAAGAATGGCATCTTGCTGGTGTTTCCATTTTTCTCCTGAACATTCCTTAATTTTCAGTGATTGCCTTTTCTTAGTGTTTATTTTTTTACTTTCCTTTTCCTGCCCTGCCAGAGTGCCAAAGCTGACCCAGAGGAGCTATTCACCAAGCTGGAGCGCATTGGCAAGGGTTCTTTCGGTGAGGTGTTTAAAGGTATCGACAATCGCACTCAGAAAGTGGTGGCAATCAAGATCATAGACCTAGAGGAGGCTGAAGATGACATTGAAGACATTCAGCAGGAGATCACAGTCCTCAGCCAGTGTGATAGCCCCTTTGTTACCAAGTACTACGGCTCATACCTGAAGGTTTGTTTCACACATAATGCCACAAGAGAGGTTTAGAGTCAGCACAATGTGCATTAAGAATTTCTTATT
This sequence comes from Lophius americanus, assembly GCA_037951165.1. Taxonomy (NCBI): domain Eukaryota; kingdom Metazoa; phylum Chordata; class Actinopteri; order Lophiiformes; family Lophiidae; genus Lophius; species Lophius americanus. The sequence goes on along the minus strand of JBBDHG010000076.1, from coordinate 4,576,511 downwards.
AGATATTTTTATATCACCGTAAGAAATCTAACTCCAATAAAACTGTATGAGACCTAACAGGATTTTTTTTTTTCTACCTACGTTTTCTCGGAATGAATCCTACATTTATTCCACATTAGCGTCAGACCATTTAAAACAACCACCAAACTTTTTTAGTGTCATCCTGCCTTGTTTAGGTATATGCTTATCTGATCAATCACGACTCACAATAAGCCAGTAACCACCTTCATGAACAAGCTTTGAAATGCACCACACTACCCAATGTCGCATTTTTCTCTGCTGTCAATTTTTCAGGACACAAAGTTATGGATCATCATGGAGTATTTGGGTGGAGGCTCAGCCTTAGATTTGGTAAGTGAATCTTAATTTGTTTTTTGTTTTTTTCATTTACATAAGTCCATAAAAGTCTCCCTGATCACCCCAAAAAGAATAAAAGGGTCCTCAGTAGGGGAATTTAAATGGGACACTTTTCTCCTCTCCGAATTAAACCTTTCCGAATTGCAATGTCGCTCACCTGTTTACATGAATTTTGATCTTTTCCGACTTGGTGTTTACATACATCGACTCACCTAATATAATAACAGGGTTGTGACGACTTTATAACCACCTATAATGCTTTCATGGCTTTACAATATACAATATTACACAATTATTATTATTATTATCATCATAATGTGGTTACTATTTATTGGTCAGTAGCACTGTTTTTGTCACAATTTGAAAAAATGATCATGTCCTGACAGAAATAAAATGTGGTATAAGCTTGTAATGGTTTTTGAAATATGGTAGATATAAGTATTGAAAATTGTTAATGTGCATGGTCAATTTTCTTTTGTATATTTGGCTTTTTGGGATTCTTACACGTGTGCTTTGATGTTAAAATGCATCAATTTACTCTTTATGTATATCAAAACGATTGCTCAAAATACCGCCAAGCCATCAGTGGTAAACGAAGACCGTGATAGACTGAAAATTTTACCACTATTTTTTTTTTTTAAATATATGCTACTTTGAAAGAAACTGCATATCTTGACCATTTATCACATTTTTGATGTTCTGCTCACAGGTTGAACAGATGGCTTGTCCGTAACTCAGAGCTGTTGACAGAACTAGTTCTTTAGTCATGTCTGCATTTCTTATTTAAAGAAAATCAATGATGTATCTTTGGAATAGCATTGATGAGCCCATGGAAAGTGACCTAGGGTCAACAAATGGACATCATAGTTAAATATGGCTAGGGTTCAATGGATGGACTCCTCTATTGCCTAATATGGTACCCGCTGAATGCCTTAAAAGATTTACCAACCCAAGCCGTCAGTCCAGCCCACTATTATAGATAACCCCTCTTGTACTCCTTACGTTGAGGGGAAGAGCTTTTTATCCTGTTACTGTGAGCAGGTTTGTGTGTTTCTCCTATATTGTAATAACAATATATTTTCTTATAACCCTATCAGTGTTCGGTGTCTTCAATTGCGATCGGAGGGCTTTATTACTATATTTTCCAGGACACTACCGACTCAGTTCAAGAGTCAGTATAAGGTTATTGAATTAACTATTAAGGGCGGCTCGGTGGTGCAGTGTATAGCACTGCAACTCACAGCAAGAACAGCGTAGCCGCGGGGTCTTAAAAATTCTTAAAAAGTCGAAAATCTTATAACCTGAATTTAAGGCCTTAAAAAGTGTTACATTTTAAGATAAGATAAGATAAGTAACTATTAAGGGCGTTTTTTTAAGAAGTTTTTTTTTAATGAAACCTTCTTAAATACGATCTTAAAAATGATTCAATGTTACTTTATTTAATAAAAGAAATTCATGTCCTGCTTTTAAATATTTTGGCTTTTAGTTTGCCGTAACAAAACTACAATGATCAGTTACGGTTTGTTTAGGTTCTTAGTTGTTTTAGACGGAACCAAAAGGCAAGAGCTGTGCTCCCTGGATAGAATTTGTCAAAACACCCATTCAACCTGCAGTCATGGGGTGTGGTGTGGGGAGTGTAAAGCTAATGTTGCTGACATTTATTTCCTCAAACTGTAAGTCACAGTAATTAAACCAAGAAAGTGGGTAAATGCAAATTCAATAACCATTTGGTTAATTTAGTGCGTGTTACAAGCCGGTGACTGGAAACCTTTTTGAAGCCCGCTGCAATGTCTTCAAGAACAATCCGAAATTTGGAACATTGGGCATCGCTTCGCTGGAGTCGCATGCCTATGCCAAAAACCATAAAGCGGTTTTAAACAACCAGCAACAAGCGCCTGCAATCAGTGCGTTTTGTTCAATGTCTGTAACTAGAGCATCAACACCAATCGACCTCCGGACAGTTCTCGAAGCTACACCAACTTAAAAAGCTGAGGTGCTTTACACACCGTTGCGAACCATCAGTCATATACCCGCAATGACGACATTGATAAACATTGGCGCACTGGAAAAACTGCTGGAAGGAATGTGTTTCACTGAATAAATTGATTTATTTTGCAGGTTATCCTTTGGTTCTGTGGTCTATGGTTATTTCTTTCATATTCTTAATACTTTCTTGCGTTTATAGTGTTCTTAATTAGATATGAAATGTGTCTTTAATTTAAATTTAAATTCCAAACATAATGGTGTTAAAATGTCTTAAAAAGTCTTAAATTTGACTTGTTGAAACCTGGAGATACCCTGAAGAAAGTCTCGGGTTCGAACCCCGGTCCATCCGAGGTCCTTTCTGTGTTGTGTTTACATGTTCTCTCCCGACTTGTGTGGGTTTCCTCTTTGTGCTCCGATTTCCTCCCACCATCAAAAACATGTGTGCTAGGAATCTGGTCCGGTTGGCCCATAGTGGCGGTGCACTCAGTCACATGGGCTCAGGACTGACATTCCATCTGACCATCGTAATTTCATTAATTTCATTTCATTGTATAATGACAAAAAATAAAGAGCTAATCGTATTTTATCTATCTTTAATAACTCTGTACAAACACACAGTATGTCCTTCATGTAAATAAAATGCTAATGAAGTTGCTCTTATGAAGACGGAGCATGTTATAGTATAGAGCCATTGATTTATTTGTGAACTGCACCTTTTAATCTAAATAAGAGTTTTGCTTCTAGATTTACTAAGTTGCTCACTGCTATTCCACTTCAGTATTCATAATAATCTTCCCTGAGGCTCACCTGCTAACCAGAGTCTTTGTTTGTTTTTCATTTTAAGATGGAGCCTGGTGCGCTGGATGAGACCCAGATCGCCACGATCCTGAGAGAGATCCTCAAGGGCCTGGAGTATCTGCACTCCGAGAAGAAGATCCACAGGGATATCAAAGGTAAACGAGCAACTGAGAGGGCTTCTTTTAGAGGACGCAGGTCTCATCTGACTAAATGGCTTCAGGGAAAGCACACAAATATCAAGTAGCCCGTTTCCGGTATTGACATCCATTCATAATTTCATTCACTCTATGGTTTGTGTTTCATCAGGGGGATTGAGATGAACGGTGGAGCAGTGGGCTAAATGGCTTCTGTTAGTTGTTCCCTCTTTGTTAGATAAATTGGTGATGCCGATAAATAGTGCTGACTGACAGGTGTAGTGATGGGGCACAACTTCACACTCTGTCTCACTGTTCTCCCCACCTTAGCTGCCAACGTGTTGTTGTCCGAGCAAGGTGAGGTGAAGTTGGCAGATTTCGGCGTGGCGGGACAGCTCACAGACACTCAGATCAAACGCAACACTTTTGTCGGCACACCCTTCTGGATGGCCCCTGAGGTCATTAAGCAGTCGGCCTATGACTCTAAGGTAAGGTTGTAGACAACGCAACACTTTAAGGCTAATCAATCCATGATGTCTCGCTACTTTGGTTTGCAGTGCATCAGAACAGTATTTCAAAACATTGTTAGCGACTAGCACTGTGAAGATACACTCTGTTCACTTTGTGACATCAAACAGTCGTTGAGACCAAAGGGACAAGAAATTCTTTTAGTTTTTAGGCTGACAGTACTTGAAAACATACTGTTTTACATCTGACTTTTTTTATCTAGTGAAACTATTAATGGTATGATGCAATGATACACTCTGAATTACAACATTTACAGACTGGTCCTCTGAAAGCATAGCTACAACCCCGAGACTATATTATGAACTGTTAGGCAGACAGACAGATACAAACAAACTTTATTAATCCCTAAAGAGGAAATTTAATCGTTGCAGCAGCTCCATTATACGGGTATTCTATAGGTGACCAAAAATGAAGACATACTATATAATAGGACCAAAAATGAAAACATACTGTTGAACTGTAATTTGTGTTTCTCTGGTACCTCGGGTGCTGTGTGTTTATTGAAATCATATATTTATAACCCTAACCCTAATATGGTACCCGATGAAAGCCTAAAAAGCTGTGTGTTTATTGAAACTATATAATTGATCATTTTCGTAAAGTCAGACTTCATGAACAAAGCAGTACATTTTTCCTTTAAGGAAAATCCTCATAAATACAGAAAATTATTAATGTTAACAAGATCCTAAAATATAGTTTACAAAATCTATTTTGTCCTGCTCTGACAGTCTGACTTGTGTACTGTAAAGAATCTCATTTTGCTATAACAACAAGCAGCTGTAAGCTACTGTCACAAATCTTAACTAACCAAATTAATTCTATAATAGTGATTTTGATGTTTGTCTTTAGATGTGCTGATACTTTATGTGTACAGCTGATAAAGTGCGTGGAACCGTTATCATGTTCTTTAGGGCACTTGGTGGACTTCGACATCGACACCATGTACCTGCTAATGGCTTCAAACTGTTATACTGATCTGCAGGTAGTGGTAATGCAGCAGGAAGCTTCGCATTGTGGCAGCAAAAAAAAGGACTATGTGGACAACAACACTAGGTTAAAAAAAATGTATACGTTTGCAAATTTATAAAAGTGAGACATTGATGGCAAAAACAATTTGTATTGTTTCAAAAAAAAATACTCCATAGGGCACCATAATGGATTACTTGCATTATGAGCTACTTATTTTATATGTGACTTTTTTATGGTAAAGACATGTCTGACAGCATGTGCCTGATTTGGATATAAAGTGTATCTGAAGTTGGCTGCCCTCCCAAACTTGTTATTTAGAGAACAGGTTATGGTCGACCTGGTGCCGACCTCTGGTTAAAGGACAAGAACTTCTTAGGTTATGCCGAGGTTCGATGGCTGTAACGCAATAAGTTCATCTCAACAGAATAGTAATAACACCAAAACTAAAAAGCAATATTTGTTAAGTACTACAAGGCTGAAAAATGGCCAAATAACGTACCAATGAGATGGTGGCTTATATTTCTCATATAAGTATGATTTCATCTTGTTTTTCTGCACTCCAGGCTGATATCTGGTCTCTGGGCATCACAGCCATTGAGCTGACGAAAGGTGAGCCACCCCATTCTGAACTCCATCCCATGAAGGTTTTATTCCTCATCCCAAAGAACAACCCACCCACGCTGGAGGGCAACTACAGTAAACCGCTCAAGGAGTTTGTCGAGGCCTGTCTAAACAAAGAGCCCAGTTTTGTGAGTAGTTTTCATCATATTTGTTTTGGTCTTAATTGTAAAATCTCAATGGGTTGCACCTGAATGCATCATGTGCTCAACTCTACATTTCCGCAGAGGCCGACTGCCAAAGAGCTGCTGAAGCATAAGCTTATTGTTCGCCACGCGAAAAAAACTTCCTACCTGACTGAACTGGTGGACAAGTACAGGAGATGGAAGGCAGAGCAGTCTAGAGCCACAGAGTCCAGTTCTGATGAGTCTGACTCGTAAGTATGATATCATCATGTTTGCTTTTCATCTTGATGTACTTTGTGAGACCAGCATTAACTTTCTGTTTGTAACTTGTGTCCTTTTTGCATGCTATTAAGCTAGCAGCTCTTGTTTTTAAGTGTGACGCATCCTGTGTATTGAGGCAGTCATTCCCAATGCTGATTTCCCTTCCATATTTGTTACGCACCTAACATGCACTCATTCATTCCTCATCCTGCTGAAAGCCCCTTAAATGTCTGTCAAATCAGAGAGCAGGATGGCCAGGCGTCGGGCGGAAATGACTTTGGCAGTGATGACTGGATCTTCACCATTCGGGAGAAGGACCCCAAGAAGCTGCAGAATGGGGAGGGACAGTCAGGGGAAACAGACCAGGTGAGATTATTCTTTCGGTTTCCTGTTTGACCTTTGGCTTTCACAGAACAACTACGCCGATAGTTTGCATTATTTTGCATCACTTTACCCATGGTAAGATGGCATTATGTTATTTATGGAAATGTTGATGTTGCCTAAGGTGAAGGCGCAGCATTTCAATGTTCTTAAATCCCCCCATTTGTATGTCTGTCTCTTTTTACTCCAACAGACAAAAGACATTCCAAAGAGGCCTTATTCACAGAGTCTGGCTTCAGTAATTTGTCCTGCATTAGCTGAGGTATGGAGTTTTGTCTGGAGAACAAAGGAAGGACCCAGACCCATCCAACAATTTTGCTTCTTAATCGTATGTGCATTGGTTGAAATTGTCATGAGGTGGATCACTTATCAATCTAACCAGTTTTCTTCCTTGTCATCCTGCTTGCTCCCAGCTCAAGGCAAGGCAAGAGCAGGTGAACGGGAATCCCATGGTCCTTGATGAACTGAGGGAGGCCATCCTGTTGGCTGAGGAGGCCTATCATGGCATCTCTGATTCCCTGGTTGCTCACATGGTCCACAGACTCCAGAGGTAAGAATCAAGGTAATTTATTTTAAATTATTCACAGTTGCACAAGTGAAAGTTTGTTTTCCCTCGTGCCAAACACTTAGAGCATTTTCAAAGGAAATTCAATTTAGAAAAGAGAAGGATGAAAATGAATAACCCAGCATCTCACATACTTTATTATTTATATATATGCCTAGCAAATACACTGCCTGGTCCAAAAAAAAAAGGCCCCACCTAGTTTTAACTAAACTCAGAGGATTAACATGGTTCAGCTGGCATCAAGTTATAGGATAGTTATGAACCGTCATCTTAGAGGAAGAAACGTGATCTGAAATAATACCTCTCTGCAGTACAATGAACGGGCTTAATGGACTGGAGTATAATATGAACTGGCAAAGGAAATCCAAATCGAGGATTCAGTTACAACTTTTGAAGGCCCGCAGTGTACTCTTCCTAAAGGTGAACTTCATTTGCTCTTCATGCTGCTGACTATGCAGTTGCACACATCTTGTGTGTGTGTGCGTTTGCCAGGGACAAAGCAGAAAGTGGTGTAGAGGAGATATTTTGCACAGGTATAGTTTGATGAGTTGATATTGGATTATTTTTGAAATATATGTATGTGCTGTCACTGCTCTGCTGTAATCAATTTGGAACTAGATATTTGGAGTTATACTACAGCCCCGTTTCTTGTGTTATTTGTATATGGATCCGCAACATGCCCCCATTTTACGTCAGGCATACTTTAATTCTTATTGACACTTTGAACACGCTAGTGTTACAATGTATACTATTTGCGTTATGTTAGAGTTTGTGTATTGTTGCTGGTATGGTACTTGCCAAATATAAAGGCAGCGTAATTGTATTTCTTCCAGAGTGGCAAAAGTGCAAGCACCAGTCCTAGGTGCACGCATCAATTTAAATTAAAAAAAAAGAAGAAGAGGGATTTGTGACAACGCTGACCAGTTTTCTGTCACTCATTCTGAATGTCATGTCAGTTATAATTTTAACGTGTGGCTTAATTAAACTTCTCAAGATGGCGCCCTACCTATGGTTTGTGAGCAGACAGGATTCTTCCCTCAGATAGGGATCCCTCATTCTGATGGCGGGAGATGTTGAGCTGGCGGGGCGCAGCAGGTAGGTGGATGTAAGGTGGATGTACGTCAGGTATATCTATGTATATCTATCCTTTCACATTCTGATCATCGGATAGTTCCTTTGAGTTAATGTCTCTCCAGTGGAGACCTGACGTCCGTCCATCTGCTGCGTCCGCCACCCCGTCTCCCTCTGAAGATCAGAATGTGTCATTCCCTCCATTCATATCGCGTGTTAGAGTGTGGATACCGAGCCGAAGCCTGACCGATCCCATCAGGACGCACCTGGATAAGACAAATATTTAGAAAATATGTTCAGAGCTCGGTCACGTCAGGAATAGTCCAAGTCGATTTCAGAGGGGGGTATCATGCTCACTTATTTGTAAAGGAAAGTAAAGCAATTGTATGGTGGTTGATGTGATGTGACCCATAGGGAGACAATATTCCGTTTTCTGTCCAACTAGCAACTAATATGATATAATTTCACACGTTTCATCATGGTAATGTGTGTAGCATGCAGCAAAGTGATGAAAACACTTACTAACATTAACACATTAATGTTTAATAACATTAACATTACTAACTCCGGTAGGAGACTCCATAAAGTTTTTCTGTCATTATATTGACCAGGTCCTGAGTTCAGTTTAGGGGCGGCCCAAGGAATTTTTTAAATGGAGAACTTAAGTGAAAAGTCAATTCATGGACAAGACATGCACTGAGTAATAGAAATTATGCTAGGGAAGAAGCCATGCTGCACAGAATTTAAGAATATTCTCAATTTAGTTGAAAGTATGATGGTATTTCCCATAGCAGCAGCTCAATTTGAGAGAATTCTTTGTTCAGAACTGCATCAAGTCAAAAGCATGCCATTCCTCAAGTGTTTCGAAACTGGAGGTCTAGTGAGGATCAGTACTGAGGGCCCCTCAAGTAAGACACTTGTTGTCTGCAAGCCAAAGGCTGGCAGGCCTAAATACATTGGTTGGCCAAGCAACACACCTAATAGTACATAGTTCCATAACAATTTGAAAACAAAGTTGTTTATGGTAACACAATGGCAGCATATTGAAACTGAAACTCTAAAGAAACTGCAGATACTGAGTGGAACAAACACCGATGTATCTCAATATGTCATATATCAAGTCATATCCAATGATTAAATTAGTAATGATGATAATTATAGTAATAATGACATAATACTGCATATCAGGATTGTGGGGAATCTGATATTTTCAGAGATGGTTATACTTCTGTGAAAATCTAATACTCTTGCAATCCTTGTGCTGTGGGTAACGATGTCCCAAAAACCCACTGCTCTTAATAAACCCTGCCCCTCCTTCACCAGTGACGATACATCACACCACCATTGTAAAATCTGACACTGGTTCTGGAATAAAAAGCAGAATCTGTAGAAGTCATGTAATTCTAGGAAATATTAATGCAGCAGATGATAAATTAATAACTGTCGTCTTTTTTTTCCTTGCAGTTTCTCCACAGGCAGGAAATCCTCTACCTAGTTATTGGCTCTCTGCCCCAGCCCTGCTATCCCAGGCCCCCCAATTGCTCCTAACACCACAGCCAGGTCAGAGTGTTAAAGGCCAAGGGTCAAGTTATTCAATACCAGCTGACCACGTTTGACTTACCTTGTTGGGCCGGGGTGAATCTTGTCCTGTAAAAATTACTGAACTCCAAGGCGGAGGATATCGGAGAGAATCTGGAGTTCCTTTTAGACACTTGTGAGAAGATTACGGGCAGCCGAACCCCTAGAAATAGCCGGGATGTGACAGAACTCCAAGCAGAGCGAGTCAGACTCTGGGCTTTGTCCAAACCAGACTTCCCAGCCTCACGCTGCGGCGTCTCTACGTGGAATCTGTTCGACCAGGAGCTGAACATCTACCCCCAAATACAAGACAAACTCTTAATGCAGGTGTCATATCCCCACAACCTCTGAAAGCATGCTTGATGAACCTGCAGGGATACTAGCTTAGTGTGCAAGCTGTGTGTATGCTTACATGCACATCGTGTGTGTGTGTGTGCGCGTGCGTGCGCGTGCTCTCACGTATGTAAGACTCCCTGTTAAGGCAAATTGCAGCATTCTTAATGAAACCTCAGGTAAATTGCTTTAAGTGGACTTTGTCCTCCAAGGCAGTGAGAAGAGGAGGGGTTGCCATGCTGTACATGATTACAAGTTGTCATTGGGAAATGAATCACTGTGTACAAAATGGTCATGCGCATTTTGTAGATATTGATAATGTTTAAAAGTAGATATTTAAAAAAAAAAAAATTCATCATTACTCCAACAGAACGAACAGAAAATGCCTTGCCTTTTTGAAAAACACATTTTCTGGCATTTGATCAGATTTCTTTTACTCGTCGGTGAGTGACATTCAGTATTCATTTGGGTTTGTTTTCTCACTAAGTGACTGAGATCCAATTTTCCATTTCAATCACCTGCTGAATCATGAGACTAACGTATGATATTAAGTTTACTATGTTTAGAGGCAGAAGGTGTTCATTTGTTTTTGTAGTCGGGAAGAGGGGAAATCTTCCTTTGCCTATGTTTAGACAATATAAAGCAGTTTTGAAATTGTTTATGTCAAGGATGAAGGTAGACCTATGTGGATAGCGGCTCCACAATGAGAATTAAGACATTACGTGGAGCTGAGGACATCTACAAGGGGAACCACTATGTGCAGCTGAATGCTAATATCTATGTGAAGTATTATTTTTCCTTGGCTTGTAACTCATCCTGAGCGTTACTTTGAAACGGAATTGGTGCAAGGACAGTCATAGGCAGTTGCATCATGGCACCGGCCTCATAGCCAATCTAAACCGAATCTGCATAAATCGACGCCAACCTTATTTCCTGACACCAGACCTTTCTTTGCTCATCTCGACACTGTGCTAAAAGTGCCATGTCCTCTTTAATGCTTCACCAGATGTTTGTTGAATGATTTGCACCTTTTTTTTCTTTTTCTTTTTTAATTTTCAGATCAGTTTTGTTGCACTTTTGAAGTGTCTCGAGTATTTGAAGAAACCCTGAAGAGGAAAAACATAATGAAAAAAGCCGCTAATAGCCATGTTTTACTATATATGTTTACTTAAGAGTTCCAGAATTTACTACTGTGCTAATGCAGCAATAATGTTGAGGAGTTGCATCAAAACGCACTTGTCAACACAGGGATTGAAAGAAATTAAGAATTATCTGATATTTTTATAACTGCAAAGAGTTGAGTATGGAAATAATGGAATGCTTTATGAATATGGGCACCTGCCTCTGGCAAAAAATATCTATACCTTACAAAAAAAAACCCTATGCTACGGAAAGAACTACAAAATGTGTACATTTGGTCTCCTTTATCATAGCTGACAGTTTATAGTACTGTGTATAATCTTTGCTTGTGTCATTTGAGAATTCCCGATTAAAATGTAAGCTTTCAAAGTGACATGAGAAATAAAGATCTAATGCTGAGAACCCACTGTGCTGCATTGCTCTCTCTTTGGTTTTTCGTCTCTGTAGGGCAGTTCTAATTTATGGTTACTTTATCCAGACTAGAGAAAATAAGCCAAATGTTGGAAAAGCTTTCCTACTGTATTTACTGATGAGCCATAACATTATAACCATATGCCTAATATTGTGCAGGTCCCCTTTTAACTCATATCCCTATACATGTCCGGCTTTATACATATACATTTTCGGGGATATTTTTACTTGCCTAATGTGTACCAACCTTGGACAGGTGCCCCTTTAATAAGATAATGTTGTTATTTCATGTTTGTTAACATGTTTACATGTTAGAATGTAATGCCGGATTGGTCTGCAGTATATGTGATATCATTCTAAGAATTTAAAATGTGCGTTCACCAAATCCAAGATTTGTTTGTCCTTATTTGTAAATTTTATCTACATGTTTAACTGCATCAGCTAGTCTGTCTCAACAGGATGTTTCACCCTGTACAAGTCTGGAAAATCACGACTATGAGATACAATTGTAATTAGTGAATTTTTCATTTATATTCGATGTGACATCCTCTGGTGGTCATGTAATTTAGTGCTAAGTAGTGTGGAAAATTAAAACCGCTATCAGCTGCAGAGGATGGACTGTACTACTAATGAATCTGTGAAGGTTGGTACAGCAATATGATTAGTAGATACACACTTTTCTTTGATTTCTATAATCTGAGTGTAAATATGAATGTGTTTAAAGAAACTTTATTGACAGTAAGAACCTAATGGGCAGCCATTACCACATGAGATTATTCTGCACTGGGGAATCTGAGGTTGAATATGATTAAACAATTTCAGAGCCTTTTTTTTCTTGGTGGTTTTACCCTGGAATGGATGGGATCAAATATTTATACAACCACAATATAGTCTAATATATATATATATATATTATATATATAAATATGTATATATCTTATATATATCATAATATATATATATAATAGTGACAATATACTACAATACATACAACACTATGATAGGACGTATATAAAAATGTTGGAAAGGTTTTTTTGGATGTGTACTCAAGTACATTACAAGCCTGGGAAACAAATTGCATTAAAGTGTTGCTACACAGTGCAAAAATAATTAATTGTACAAAACATTTACAACAGCAAGAGTGCAAATTACCAACCAATTAAGATCCAGGGATTTTAATTTTAGGAATATCGTTTAAAGGAAGAGATGAACATCATGATCCTACATGGTGACAATAGGGTTTGACTTTTCCTTCACCCACATTGTCCACCAAGAGCTTAACCATCTAAGTCCTAGTGTGTTCTTCCACTTTCAGCACTTGGTATCAGATAATCTTTTTCATTTTAAGTACTGTACTCAGAATGGAAACAGAACCAAGCAGAATTCTTATCCAAAAAAATATGAAGAAGGGTCGCTTTAGATCCTGGTCTGTTTGGATTCCTTATCGTCAGAGCTTGAGTTAGAACCCCTTCTGTTCTCATATTGATGCTCAACTGAGTCCTTCCTGCTCATCTCCAGACTTCTCTTCCTCTCATTGTCCTCGGGCTCCATCTGGGCAAACTGGGCCTCTACTTTGGCAGGGTCGGTGTAGGTGTAGAAATATGCCATGATGGCAAAAATGATGCACACCAGCACAAGCAGGGAGGCGAAGAGGATGTACTCGGCCCACTAGTGAACAAAAACAGTGCGCTTTAAAATTGATTTTGAATACAATGATTTTCTTTTCTTCCTTTCTTATTAAAGTAAATTAAACACGCAATAATATTTCATAAATCAGACAGGGGAAAAAGTTTGCGGCTGATTTCACAGCTTTTATAAAATATAGAAGACCAGGAAAGGATCTTATTTATCCCTTGAAAGTCCTGTAATCTCTCGCCCTATGTTACCTTTCATCAAGAACAACTTCATCTAGTTTCAAATGTAAATTATTAGCCTTCGGAAAACTTAAAGATTTTCCCAAGGCCAGAAAGGATGCGTCTACTCATGGTTAAATTAAATCCACCCACCTGATCTGGGAGCTTTGCAGCCTCAGCAACGATGAGTACAATGATGTTACCTACAGCAACAGTTAGCAGCCAACCAGCCTGCAGCACCGACTTCATGTTGCTGGGTGCCTGGATTGCAATAGAGTCAAATAAAATGGAAAATTATAGCTCATCTTTAAAAACATCAAACTTGTCTATTTTGAGTCTCTTGCAGTGTATGAGCGGAAAGTGCTCCCTACCTGTGAGTAGGAAAACTCCAGGCCGGTGACAGAGAAGACGACCTCTCCTGCAGTGATGAGGAAATACTGAGGAATTTGCCAGGCCATGGAGACGGAGTTCCGGCTTATCTCCACCACTGGCTGGATGGTCTTGCACTACGAGAAACAGACCCAGATATGTTATGTCAGTCAATGAAGTTCTATTCATATTGTTTTGTTGACTTATTATGTGCTCATGAATTACATCTTCTCCAAATGTGATCGCTGACGGGATGAGCAAAGTGTATGAGCTGCCAAAGCCCAGTTTTTGTTGATAGAAACATTCCTGTCCCATACCATTCATGATCTTGAACTTTGCACTGGCAAAAGAAGAAGGACATGAGTTACAATATAATTACACTTTGCTAATATCCTTATTCTATGTATATATGTGGCATACATAACGGAAACGACCCTTACTTTCCCTTTGGCACTACAACATAGTCTGACATGTTGTTGGGGACGATAGTCCCGAAACTCAGATCAGCCACTGTTATCGTCAAATCTGAGCCATACCCGTTGAAAAATCTGGCAAAGGATAAATCAGCACACAGCAGGAGAGAAAACAAATCCTGAAGTGAGTTTACGAAACATTTGAAACTGGATTAAACACATTGGGAAGACAAGGTTACTATCAACTGAACAAGACAATCGGAGGGGGCCAAAAGTAACTCTTTCGTTAAGGCTATTGTGTAATAGGTAATGTAATAAGTGGATATTGGTTTCCCGTGACAGATCACAAGCAGGACATTTTTTCTAAGTTATTATATGATGTCATTCATACTCACATATTCAATGATATTAATGGAAACTGGCACTGTATTTTTATGAATTCATATTTAATATTAATCTTTCAAATGTTGCTGTAAGCTGAAGTAGGTCAAAAGATTTTGGAAGTGACAAGCAAAGAATAATTATAAAATGTGCCTGTGCAAAGTCTCAAAAATGATAATGAGAAGAAAAACAGAAATTAAACATGGACACCATTTTGCTCTTTGAAGCCGCATAAGAATTTGAAACTTGCCTGATAGTATTGCCACCCTGTTCTGGTTTGGTCATGCTGTTCAGGAACTGGGGATAGAAAGAGACTTTAGCACTTCCACATCTTCACACTTTGAGTTAAATACAAAATAACCCATGGAGTAAGTTAACATACAGTACAAACATTATTTAAGTCAAACAGAAATCCCATTAATTCACGTCTTTGCTGAGCATCCATCATGTCAAATGAATAATATATTTTTGTTAAGCTGATATGTCAAATTACATATAGCTGTGCAGGAAGAGTTACCATTTTTTGGATTTTACAAATGCAGCACAATATGTAATGAATGTAGATTGCCCCTCTGGCAAAATAAAATGTAATTGGTATGGCTAGAATACAGAAGGAAATAAAAATAATGAAGATGTGATTCACCTCCAAACAAACGTTTCAAACATTAAAATTGGGAAATAGGGAAGAGACCTAGATTTAGAATCATTACATTGCTCTGGGGTGTTGTTCTAGCTTCAGCAGTCGCAAATAATACAACCATTTTTTGGTCTACTTAGTTGTGATTTAGCGTGATTGCTCACCGATAAGGGCTCATTTACAGACTCCTCCTTTGTGATGACAATGGTGGTGCGATTGCCCTTCAGTAAGGTGACTGAGGACGAGGAATTAGTTGAGAAATTCAGGGAAAACTGTTCATCAAAGGTCAAGTAATCCTCACTGGCCTGCAGGATAAAAGACATTTTGTCCACTTAGCATTGTTGTATGAGCCTTGATTTTGGGTTTGGATCACTATCTGTGCAGTGTGTCTTCTGTGGACTGGAGTACCGTAAGAGGCTCGAGGCTGAGTTTGTTGGTTCCGGCTGTGAAGTTGAGCGTTTCGTTACACATGTTGATGAACTTGACTTGGCCCTCAGAGCTCGATGGGAATTTAGGCAGCGTTTGCTAGAAGAGAAATGTGTGAGGGCTCCACGAGGTGATGTCCATTAAAGGTGGCCAATGTATATCTGCAGGTGCTTTAATGCTCACATCAATCTCGATCTGGACCAGAGCAGCAGCGACAAACGCAAGCGCTGCAAACAGCATCCCAATAGTCATCCTCTTCAACGCACTGCAGAACAAACAAACACACACACCCACACAAACACACACACATACACATACACAGACACAGACACAGACACACACACACACACACACACACACATACACACACACACACACACACCCACACACACACATACACAGTCGTATGTTTCACTGTATATTTATATCCCTCTCCTCTTTTAAGAATAGTATATATATATATATCAATGATTGTATTATGACAAAATAAAATATCTGCAATCGATCTATTCAAATCTAGTATTTTTACTAGTAGTAGTAGTTTTATGTAACGTATAATAATACATACATAAATATTCTAATAATTTATGGTTTCATAAAGTTTTATACATAAATGATTAAAAGGAATATTGTGTCTGATGAAGACCTCTCACAGCTAAATATTGTTAATGGTTTTATAACATCATTTCCATGAAAGAAGGCACAAATGCAAATGGAATGCATTATATTTATCACATGTTTTTGTATTTGTAGCGGCCTTGCACGCAGGGCCGGACTTATGGGGGTTGGGGGCCCCTGGGCTTGTTCGGGCCCTACCTACACCAAAAATGAAAAGCTACAGCTACTCCAACCAGGACCTATGACCAGAACCACATGTATCCCAATGGAGTATGCTATTGGCAGAAAACACATGAAAAAAAAAAAGCAAGGCCGATGTGTGAAGTCAACAGAAAAATGTAGGAGTACGCTATACTTGAATAGCAACTACAGCACAAGAACAGCAAGTGGTCCCTCAGCAGAGAGAAAGAGAGAGAGAGGGAGGGAATACAATGATAAACCTTAATGGCAACTACAGCCCAGAAACAGCAACTGAGATGATGAGCAGTAAAGTGAGGGAGAGACAGATGTCAAAGCTTAAATTTATACTCATAATTCATGAAATGTATTCATGCATTTGGATTAATTTCGGGGCCCTTTGTAGCCCGGGGCCCCTGAGCTCAAGCCCAGTGTAGCCCATGCATAAGTCCGGCCCGGCCCAGCTTGCACGTTGTTGTGGTGTAAGATCAGTGGATAAGGCAAAGGCAA
Source organism: Lophius americanus (assembly GCA_037951165.1). Taxonomy (NCBI): domain Eukaryota; kingdom Metazoa; phylum Chordata; class Actinopteri; order Lophiiformes; family Lophiidae; genus Lophius; species Lophius americanus. The sequence goes on along the minus strand of JBBDHG010000076.1, from coordinate 4,559,872 downwards.
AAATAAAAATTAATACAGAGTCAAATTGCACCTCGTCCACAGAGGATTAAAGTAAAGTAAAATATTTTCCTTCACACAGTAATAAAACATTTTTTAAATAAACTCACGTGAAGTTTAGTTTGCACTTGTTAATCAGTGGATAGATCAGGGTGTCCATGATTGGCACCAAGATCAGGATCAAGATAGGATTGACAGTCTGATGAGAAAGAAGGAGGGTCACTCTTTTTGCACCATGTGATCAGGTCAACAGGATGTAGTTACCATCATCAGGAAAAAAACTCAAAACAGAGTCAAGTTTAAGCAGCACAAGTGTCTTACCTGCATCTGTTCTGGCTGCACTACTAAAAATCCCTGGTGAAACAAAAATATATTAGCATAAAGACTTTTCAGACGTTTGCACATACATTCCAGCAGGAATGCTCATAAATAAAACCCTTACAAAGTCGCCATCCATGGTGGTTGCCTGCAAGGTCCATCGTGAACCCTGTGGAGGAGACGTAGATCTTCATCAGTCTTTTTATTCCACGAGTGCACTTTTGAGTAAACATGATCTCGTCTGTCTTATATATATATATATATACTTATAACATGAAATTAATAAAAATGAGGAGTTTTGAAGTAGAGCATTACCTGCTGGTCAAAAAGAGCCCAGAACATTGGCAGAGGGATGTAGAGGAACAACACCTTTATCACCATCTTCACCTGTGCAATCAGGAGTTTCTGGAGCCAAACACAGATAAAGGGTCATGCGTTTACTGGTTCTGGTTGTGCTGATTGGATCTGCATGTGGATGTTCCCTGTACTTACATCATATTTCTCCTCAGCCCAGTCCATCCAGTGGGCTCTCTTGGGGAATTCAGGAGAACGATGTCTGAAGCGGTTCTTGATGGAAAACTACAGACAGCAGGATTGTTTCAGTGTCATTTTTACCTGTAGTACTAAAGCTTTCTGTTACGTAAATTCTAGTACCGAGTAAATCAGATGCTATTGATTATTATCATTATTATCATTATTATTATTATCATTATTATTATATTATTATTATCATTATCATTATCATTATTATTATTATTATTATTATTATTCAGAAACGGGAGCCACTCACGCCGATGCATTTGCAGACTTTCACGATGATGTTTCCTTGAGGGGGAGTCTTAATGTACATACCGCCACCAAAGATGAACACCACTGTAAGTATGCACAGGCACACACAACTTTTTGTCTTTTATAATCTTAACTTTTTCCATTAGTCTTCAACTTTATTCTTGTAATATCACAACTTTTCTCTTGTGAAATAATGATTTCATTATTTTAAAATGATGTCTTCATTCGTACAAATACAGCTTTATTCTTGAAATTACAATCTACTACTTCTTACATACTAAATTACAAGTTAATGCTCATTATATTATAATGTTTTTTTCTTTTAAACATGCAACTTTATTCTTTATACTTCTAATCCTATGACCTTGTCTTGTAACAAAACAAATGTATCATTCTAATATGATGACTCTTTCTTGTAAATGTTTCCTTCCAATTCTATGTCTGCGTTATTGTGTATGTATGATGTCCTGTATACTCAGTAAAAACGTTTTTTTTTAAAAAGGGGGAGCTCTTACCCAGAGCTACAAACATCAGAGCAGCTGGGACACCAAAGGCCAGAGGGTAACACTGCTGCTTGACATGGCCTCCACATTTCTGAGCTGGAAATCACATCAAGACCCTTTATTTAATCCATTATATATATGATTCTCATTGTTGCTCTGTGATCTGTTTTAGTGTACCTTTAAGGATAGGTGTGACGACGGTGGAGAGAAGGCTGCCAGCGTTGATGGACAGGTAGAAGATGGAGAAGAAGGTGCTTCTTTGCTTCTCCTGTGAGACACAGGACGTTAAACAGGTCAAAAAGGAACCAATACATACATAATGCATTTTCTTAATCTCTAACATAACATCCCATTTCACCAGAATCAGAATCATTAATATTATGGGGTAATCTATGTCCTTGGCCTTGAACACTGAGATGGACCTGAAGTTATTAGCTAATAAACAGCTAGTTGGAATGAAGCAGAGATACAAGGAGTGCTGACGAGGTGCAACAACTTTTTAATTGCTGTGTTTGTGTGTGTGTGTGTGTGTGTGTGTGTGTGTGTGTGTGTGTGTGTGTGTGTGTGTGTGTGTGTGTGTGTGTGTGTGTGTGTGTGTGTGTGTGTGTGCATGTGTGGGTCGGAGGAGGTTGCACATGTGCAGCATAAGGAAAGAGATAATACTTGTGTCCTGCGTGTGGTGTGCACACATGTATGTACATGGAGGGAGATCATAAAGTCAGTGTATTCTTACATGTTTACATCCAGAGCTTTCTCACTCACGTCAATCAACCGTACGCACGAGGTGTTGAAGCAGCTATGTTTAATGTTTAATGCTGAGTTATGATGTGAAACTGTACGGAACTTTGAAGGAGTTAATGTCATTCAATGACACAAATAACAAATGATAATGCAGTCCAAGTCGCTGAAATTGAAAAAGAAGTGAATGTATAAATTGATATAAGATTTATAGCTGACACATATCTGTCATGGGCTTACTAAAGTATTTTAAACCAAGTAAATAAATGTTTTTGACATATCAACTTAGTTGTAATGAGATTAAGATTTGTTCAAGTTTTTACCACATAAAGGGAAAAATGACATGTTAACAGTTGTCCTGTCTGTCTCTATATGGGAGGGCAGATTTGAGCTCTGTGAGGGGGAGGGGATGACTTTTGAGTGTGTGCATATCTGTGTGTGTACATGTCTTGTGAGTTTAACAATGTGTTGGCATAGGTTTACTGTTAGAAGTTATAAGATCTTCTTTTGTACATGCGTGTGGAGGTGAGTGGGTTGTTAAATAGCCAAAGGTTTGATGTGGGAGTTGCATAATGAATTGACATTCTTTGAATGTAGCTGTGGGACACCTGTGAATTATTATTATTATTATTTTTATATTTAAATGTTAAATAAAAAATGAGTGTGAGGGTGTAATATTTTTCTTCACTCTTTTATATGGAGAAAAAATTGATTATTTTATTTGGAAGTTTATTATGTTTATACTCTGTCGACATAACAAAAGAAATAACAAAAAAATGTTTTTCTCTTCCTCTCCTCCCCTTTATCTCTAATTACAATATACCATCTAATAAATGTAAAAAAACATATATTCTCATATAATGAGATTGTCATATCATAACTATAGAATGGTTTTGTAATCACATGATTACTTGTCTCATAAGTTAGGCAAAAGCAACAACGCAAGTTCGCTTCTGCCTTTTCGGCCGAATCACCCTTGCAAAAGAGATCCTTGATCTCAATGGGCTTTGATTTCTCCTGGTTAAATAAATGTAAAAAACCCCAAAAAAAAGTTACAAGAAATTGATCTACACTATGAGATATCTTGTACTTACACAATTACAAATAAATTACTTTATGATAATGAAATCTGTATCATATTCTTTCACAGTAATAGGAAAAGTTGAGGATAAACTCAGTATAACGCATATGAAAATTATTTACAAAGGTGTCTTATTACATTTTAATCTGACTCACAGTTAAGGCTTTTCCACATTAAGAGAGAATTATCCTCATAATTATGAGATGCCAGTTCGTTAAAAACATTAGAGTTGATTCTATCCTGCCTTGTTTGTAAAAATGTACAGTATGTATTCGCTTGAGCGACATCTAACCTGATGGTCTCCAAACTGGTCTCCCCCGAAGGCTGCCACACAGGGTTTGATTCCACCTGTACCCAGGGCAATAAGGATCAAACCCACCATGGAGAGCGCTCTGAGGTCAAGGTTCAAACATATTAATACATAATTGTATCTGTTCATCAGTTTATGTTGGTCACACTGATCTGAGTGTACTCACATGTGGAAGGTCAGGTTGTCAGGCTTGCCATCCTGGTTTGAATCTGTGATGTCATGAATAGCACTCACCGCAAGGACAACCTGTCCCAACGTATAAATGACTGACAGGTAAATAATAGTCCTGTGCAGAGGGAACAGGAAGGGGCGAAGAGTTAGAACAGGTGTTTACCACACAGATAAGATGGACAAGGGTCAAAAATCAAGGATTAAGTTCAATATCTGATTCTAGGGGATACCTTTGGTCCTTAAAACTTCAGGGAAAAGCAAATAAAGCATATATCTGCCACTTAATGTCAAGACAATAAAATCTAATTGTTAGTGATGGATTTGCAATGCAAAATATATTTTTCATTTAGTTGCAGATAAAACATTACTAGTTTTATCAAGTGAGTTTGGAACTCACTTGAACTTTCCGAGCCACGAGTCAGCAATAATGGCGCCCATAATTGGTGTCAAGTAGCACAGAGCAACAAAGGTGTGGTATATAGTGGTAGAGAAGTCATCGTCCCACTGCAGGAAGTATTTCAGGTAGAGCACCAGCACAGCTGTAGACGAGGAGACAAAGTAGAATAAACTGTTGCCCTCTTATTGTAAGGTCAGCCCCCACACTTACTGTTTTTAAATCACGCCATCAAATACTCTAATTTATCGATTGGCCTTTATTGAGTGCCTATGCAATTTATTGACCGTACAGCACTTTGGACAACTCTGTTGTTTTTTCTTAAATGTGCTTGTAAGTAAAGTTGAGTTGAGAAGATGTATCGAGAACAGATTTAACTGGCCGCTGCCAAATAGCTCCTGGTACTATTCTATTATTTTATATCATATTCTTGTATAAAATGTGGTATCAGGTGGATATTCGATATATTTACATACATTATTAGATCATGAAGGATAATGTAATCTGTAACAATGCATCATATTGTATCACAAATTTCACCAAATAATGCACTTTAGTACAATTCAGTCTCATTTTCCAATTGAATATAATTTGATCTTCCACTCTAATCTCTCACATAGTTTCATTTAAATAAATATTTTAGGCCCAAAGACACCCAAACTGTCCATTATTCATCAAAGCGTTAGAAAAAAATTCAGGAAATGAATATAAGGTGGTAAAGCAGACTGATTTAATCTACTAATCATCCCATGACTGGTAACTGTTGTTAATGTTATGGCTAGAACACTCACATAGACCATTTGTCTGCAGAGTGAAGACTACTCTGGATACTTTAATTACATTTTACTGATAATACTCCTTTACTTTTACTTGAGTTTTTTTTTAATACTTTTAATATTGGCATAGCATAGCATTTCTTTTTATATTTGTTTATTTTTCCAGCTCTCTATTGATGATATATTTTGTGTTGAAAGACCTTAAATCATAAAAGAAGAATGGATATTAAATTAACAAGCAAAAGGGTAATACTCAAGTAAAATACCTGATAGTTGCTATTTGGTACATCTATACTGCATGACTACATAAAGTTGATGCTGATAGAAAACTATTAATTTTTAAAAAATGTATTAATAAAGAAGGAACAAACAAACCAACTCACATCGCATGCCATAGTAGGAGAAACGTTCACAGAACTCATTCACCACGATGAAAAATATGCTGATTGGGTAGCCAAAGATGCTACACTGTTAGAGGGGGATAAAAAAGATATACCATTAATTGTTGCAAAGTGTCAGCAAGTACTGCATAGTAACCAAAACACCTGCTGGTTGCTCTACTGTTTTATCGTTTAACCAGTTGGATTTTCTTTTTTTCTTAAATGATTGAGTTCATATAAACAATAAATACAAACAATATCTGGATTTCAGCTTGACTTACACTTTGTGCCTTTTCAATTTTGGATTTCTTCTTGCCTTCATCTGCAGAAATGAGGAACACATCATGTCAAGTGATATTTTCTTTTCTTAAAAAAAGGTTAGTCAAGATATTTGCAAACTCAGATAAGATGTAAACAACTTTTAAACAACTGGAATACTTTAATTACAGTATCATATGCCCGGTTACAGATAACTGTTTATGGTGTATGTAAAAAAAATCAAAAAAATCAAAATCTATGCCTGACGCAAACAGAATATGTCTCTAATACTACCAGGAAAAGTAATCCCAAAATGTAAGGATGGGCTCCTCAGTGTCCTGTTCAAGACTGGAACTAACCTTCCATGGCTTCTGTGTTTGTCCACCCTTTTCTCAGATAGAATCCTTCAGCAAAAAGAGGCAATGGATCCCTGTCTAGATCCACAGCAAGAAGACCGAGCCAAGGCCTGTTCAGCTTTTTACATAACCTCAGCAACCCACCTGGAACACCCACCGATCCTAATCACACCGCAGACATCTTGTCCAGCACCTCCCAACATGCACCATTAATCCCACCTCCCATCACGTTCTCTTCATCATGACCCTGTGTGTGTGTTTGTGTGTGTGCGTTTATCAGTAATTACTTTACGACTCAGGGAGAGCAAGGGAAATGAGGAGATCTGACTGATAAAGAGGAATCAGCCTATAAAGTAAATATATTTCATATTAATTATTTATTAAAGGGATGGCTTGAATCCACTGTATAAAGTATATTAAGAGTGAGTATCGGCTAATAAACCAGTGGGGGCATTAAAGAACTCTGAACCCTCTTTCATTTTGAGTGAGATCTTATAAGTGGAATGGTTTAGCATGGGTAGATAAAGTTTTACTGACATTCATGTGCATGCACATGCATGGGGCTTGTTTACCACTCGGGTAAACAAAAAATGATATCAATAAAATATGAAAGCATAGAATGTGATTTTCTTTCTTAAGATTTTTAATAATAAATTAAATTGAAATGTATGTGATCAACACATCTAAAAAATAATTTGGGACTCCACCAAAAAATACTGGCAAAGTGGTGGAATGCACCAAACACCTGATTGGACCATTCTTCCTGTAGACATGTTCACTAGTAACAGGCAGCAGTTACATATTTAAATGGAGGCGACCTCCTCAAAAAGTCATCCAGTCGAGATGGAGAGAGGTTCAGTAATAGATGGCACATTTTCACCATCTGCAGCCCATAATACATTCAAACAAATCCAGAGAATATTAAGAAATCTCTGTACGTAAAGGGAAAGTACAAAAACTGAAATTGAATGCCTGTGATCTTTGACTCCTAAGGCTGCACTGCATGATTTGCATGAAGCGCCTAATAATTCTGTAACATAAAGGTTAATTTATATTAAGGGACTGTAGGGAAGCTGTATGACACAAAGTTGAGAGTTTGCTAGAAAAAACACAAGAGTCAACAAATTTATTACAAATGTCAATTATAGAGCAACACAGTATATCTCCATCAGCATCAGTCTGAAGGCAAAACTAACATCAGCTTTCATACCTGATTAAATGAATGCTGCAGAAGATTTTGCTTGGGTGTGTTTAATGATTGTGTCTACAGTTCATCATTTCACTATCATCGTATTCATTATTCACTTATGCATCTTTTTGCTATATTTTGTAGGTTTCGGCTTCCATACTGATGAAAACTGTCAAACATCTGCTTGTCTGATCTATTGACATTGACACTTGTCACAGTCTAATTACACAATTTTAAATAGGTAGTAGCAAATTTGAACAGTCTGCGTACCCTTACAGTCCGGCTATACATGGTACTTCACTCATCCTCAGTGTGTGACACTTTACCACTCACTTGTAAAAAGCTTCACCGACAGTTGGAAGTCTGCCGCTTCTGTTTCGGAGATAAGACTCTTGCCTTGAGTTACATGCGAACGTAGTAAGGGTGCTTAGAGGGTAATCATAAAACTGACCCATCTGCTCCTTTAAAACTAACATGGGAGAGAGTTAGAGTTTATGAATAGATTTGGTTCTGTTGCTGATGGTAATGTGGAGAAACTGTGTCTGACCATGCCCCTGTCTTCTGATCATGTAGACTCTTCAGACTTATTGGAGCTATAATTAAGCTATAAACAGTTATAATTTCAAAACTCTTGGGTTTTAGAGTAAGTATGTAAGTCACATCTCTCTACCTCAGACATGTCCCAGATTATTTAAGGAAGACTCATACCTCCTCAAGATCTTACTGGCAGCTAGTAAAAAAGCTATCACCAAATACTGGCTGTAGAAAAGCTGCCCCACGGTCAGTGTCTTTATAGATAATGTCAAACAGTTACATCTGCTGGAGAAAAATTACCTATTCAATAAGATTCCAAAAGGAATCAGATTTAAAAAATCTAAAGAAAATCAATGGAAGAAATACTAGATTTATTTGTATAATGAGATGGATCCCCCATAATAATCTTTTTTTCATGTACTTGAATCAGGCAATCCTTCCTGGCTTTAATAATCATCGCAAGACCTCTGCTCTATTTTATTTTTCTTTGTTATTTTCTTATACATCTGTTCTGTTTTTGTTCTTATAATGGTCAAAATCTTCATAAATAAAAAAAATTATATATAAAAAAAAAGTGTCAATTCATGACTAAATCAAATTGGAAGCTATTTTACGAACCGTTATATACTGATAAAATAGGATGTTCATATAATGGAGTGTGTCATCTCAACTCTCCCTGACCTAAATGTATTGCTTTTCCTGTAGTGAACATACAAAAGCCAGCATAAAGAAGGTATTATTACAGATTTTATTGTTTATATGTCTTAAACATATTTACATGAGCAAACATGAAGTAGAATTATCTTTACCTCCCAGATAATGAAAGGTATTTGATGAGAAACAGAGAAACAAAGAGGGTAGATTACAAATACTCACGCCCTTGTCTTGCATTGCAAAGTGTTTTTCTAATGTCTTTGGCAAGAGTGGCATTCTGTACAGTATGTTGCCTTGGTACAATAGAAAATATCGCACACAATCATAATAGGTCAAAAATAGGTCAAAACGTTGTGTTCCACTTGGCTTTAGACATTTTTCTATACAAGTCTATTGGCCTAAAATAGAGCGAATTATTCTTTCAGAGATCTGCTGCAACAAGGAAAAAGAATAGAAAAGGGAATTGTAAAAATACTATGCATCGTTGAAAAGTGCATGTACGTGCATGCTTGATATTTATGTATTAATTTCCATTAAAAACGTTCTTGAAGCATTTCCATCATTAACACTGTACAGGATTGGGATCCCTACTCTTAAGGTGTCTGTCAAATTCAGGTCTCTTATGATAGCATTGTGTTGTCATTAACAGCTCTGGATACACACTTGCTGTGTCAGGAAATACGCATACACAACCCCACATCACACATAAAACAAAATCCATTAATGTATTTTCAGTTAGTTCTTATTCTGTTCAGGGCTGCAGTGGGAGTTCAGGCGCTGGAGAGTTTTCCAGTTTACAATGAGCAAGATATTCACCAGTTTATCACGGAGGCGACAAATAGAGAAAAACAACCATCCATTATTTTGTATGTCTTTGGACTGTGGAACGATATCACAGTACCCAAAGGGAACCCACACAGACCCGGTGAAAATCTGCAAAGTCCCTTGGGTGGATTTGAACCCAGAACCCTCTTGCTGGAGCAATGGTGCTCACCACTCATGAATTAAAATAAGCAAAATCCAAAGGAATAAACGTCCCAAATCTGTAAAATTCTTGGATAGAGTCATTGTTTTCAATGGTTGAATGGGGTCTCTATATGAAACAAGAGGAAGAGACCTACTGATAACAGAAAGGGAGCATCACATTGCCTCAGCTGCTTCAGCTCAAAGCATGTACACGCAGAGCAGCAATGATGATGGTTTCAGGTCGACTGGACGGTAGTTGAACTTTACTTTAGTGGCAAATGAGGAGAAAACATCCATATCAGAATATGGTGGTGGTGGAGCCGTGTGGGTTGGCACTGGTTGGCGTGCCACTGATGGCATTGAAAATGCCCATGGAGTCAGACAGAGCATTCCTTGAGCCGTCCTCCACTGGGTTTATCTACAAAAAAGGTCCATTAGGCATATTAGTAAAGATGTGTATATGTTAACAATATTACATGCTGTTTTTCAAGTCACACACAAAAGTTATTTCAAATTTAGGAACTGCAGGGAAATTTTATTTTCGTCTGAATGCATCATTCCAAAATTAAACTTTTTTTTTTCTCTATTGTGACAATATTTATAAAAATGACAATAATCAACATGTTTTCGATATAACCGTGAACTCTATGGAGAGATGCATTGAAGAAACACCTCGAGCCCACATTGTCATACTATGTGGGCATCGTCCAATTGGTTTAATTATGATGAACCTTATCTCATATATCTGATCCAATGCATATTTAGACTCACATCTTTCGGACCTAATAATTTCCGTACATTCCCTAGTATTTCTATGTGTGGTACAATAGTGACTTCACAAAAGCAGCATTACCATCCAATCTGCTCAGGCCAGCCCAAAAAAGAGCAGAAAAAAACAAGAGATGTGGTTAGTAAATGAGAGGAGGATTTCGGTAGTGGGTAAAACCAATACACATATAGAAATACCATCAAATAAAAAAAGTGTCCGAATTTGTTAGATAATATATCTTTTTAAATCATTTTGAATAGTCTTCACATAGCTGCTAAATATAAGCAGATAGGCTAAAAAATAAATATGTGATTCATCTTGTCACTTTCGACCCACGGCCTTCTTGATGGGTGGGATTTATCGCACAGACAAAAAGAAAACTGTGTCAGAAATCCGTTAGCTTAACTTACTTTTCTGTAGGTGATACTCTGACAAAGTGAAAAGACTCACATTAGTCCGACTGCAAAACATCTAATCATGATTCTAATGATGCAATATATAATCCTTACCATCTCTGAGGGTCCTACCTGTTCATGCATGATGTTTGACAGCTCCCTTGTCAGGTCCCTGTAGTTGGCCTTCATCTCATCATGATACTCCTGCTGGTCCTCTTTGATCAGCTGCTCGTTAACTCCCAAAGCCTGACCACAGGCGTCAACAAATTGTCTGATACGGGATGCAAAATTGCCATATCAAAATGATGCAGGGGTTGGAAAGTGAAAAGAAGGTAAGTAGGTCATATTTCCACAGATATAAACCCAGTGCCATCATCCATTCTCATCCATGTTCAACATCCATAGCATCCAAAAAAACTATCTTATTGACAACTATTTGCTGGTCTGCATATAAAGTAGGGGAGAACGGGCAAATCCGAACAACGAACAATACCAGTTATGCAATTCTGGATAGTAGGAAGCTTCCTAGTTGCTTATACACCCTTTTAACTGTTGTCACCGTTCCTGTAATTCTCACTCTGGCCGCCATTACAGTTTGCAATAATGTAGTGACAACAATCAGAACAGTAGTAACTATTAGTAGTAATAGTTAAAGTGTTATTTCTGAGAAGATTGCAGTGTCAGCAATTCTGATCGCGGTTGGCAAACATGAGCATTCAGCGTGAGATTACACATCACCATATCATAGATTACTTGGTTATAAAGCAAAGTGCGTGTCACTCTCAAGAGACTGATGAAACTACAGCTCTTAGTGGCCTAAAATGTTTATTGTTGCTTGCCACACTATTCGCTGCGTGGTAATGTTCTCTTTCTCTCTCAGTGGCTATAACAAATTTGTATGGAGATCCAGATTTTAACTCCTCAATATTAAACATGTTCTAAGTTTACCGGGGTGTCTTTGATTTCCACAAGGAGATCAGTGTTATACTGGATCTGTAAGCACCTAACGCTGGCTGGAACATATTTCAAACCAGATTTTCCGATTGTCCAGGGATGTGAACTGGTTTGAAATTATCCTGACTCTCTTGTAGATTGAGCCCGACTTAAAATATGCTGTATGTGATAATATCATTGTCACTAATCCATCTCTGTGTAAGTAGTTCAGACTATGAAAATTACCTATAGTACACGCTTAATTGAGTACACATACACACACCAAAGGTGCAAGAGGTTGTTTATAATGGTATTTCATCTATTGTCCAATTTAATTAAAATGTTCTACAAGTAAGTAAAGTTACTTATAAGTACCTGAAAACCTCTTTTAGCTGTTTGACCTTGTTGTCAGGAAATTTCTTGGCACTGCCGTCGTCAAGGAAAGCTCTGGCATAAGCGAGAGGACCAGCATTGACCTTTGAAAAATAGAAGTCAGAGTTCATGAGAAGTAAAATGAATAACAAATGTCTAAACTGTAGCATCACCTCGCCATTTGTACCTGAACACTGATGCTGCCTTGAAGTTTGAGCTGCAGGCGGATCATGTCCACCTCAGAGGCTGAGCACAGAAGTCGTAACTCAGCCACCTTGGCACTCATCTCATCTATGGCCACCTCGATAGGGCTGAGGTCGGTCTGGTGTTGGTACATGACTGCTATACGTTTCTTCACATAGGGGAAACAGTGGGTGGCTAGATTTGAGTGGGATTGGGGGAGAAAAATGGAAAGGAGGTATGGCTTTCATATGCTGGAACACATCATGAAGGTGGTTACTGTGACCTGCAAACACATGTTAGATATACATACTATTGTGTGTTTAGTTGTTTCTCGTGGCAACAATCATAACTAGGACATTAACCCTTATCAAACATATATGTTAACAAATCACTTATTAGAAATAGCTGGGCCTGAGCACCAAAGAGAAGAAGTGTTCCTTGCAGAAACTTTTGGAATTAATACACAATTAGCCAAAAGTGTCATGAAGTCTCTGACCTCGATGAAATGACGTTGGGCATAAAGTGTGGTTTGTCATAATAAAGGATCTAAGAATGCTTTATTTTCTATCCCTGCATAACTAATCAAACAGCTAACAAATAAAAAAAGGTTCAATTTCTGTCGACACCTTTACATTTTTGTGTAAGTTAAAAGTATCCATGGATCTTTTCCAAGTTTTCATGCAAACATAGTAAGCCAAGGATTTTTGTAGCTTGGTAAATTGCATCGGAAAAAAGAAACCAAAATTGTCCGCCTGTTCTCCTTCTGTGTTCTCTGCCTATTTTCCTCCTTTGGTGTGTGCCTGTTCTATTCCTTTGTTATCTGCCTGTTCTCCTCCTGTGTTGTCTACCTTTTCTCCTCCTGTTGTCTGCCTGTTCTCCTTCTGTGTTCTCTGCCTGTTCTCCTCCTGTGTGGTCTGCCTTTCTCCTCCTGTGTTGTCTGCCTGTTCTCCTCCTGTGTTGTCTGCCTGTTCTCCTGTGTTGTCTGCCTGTTCTCCTCTTGTGTTGTCTGCCTGTTCTCCTCCTTTGTTATCTGCCTGTCCTTCTTCCTTTGTTTTATGCCTGTTCTCCTGTGTTGTCTGCCTGTTCTCAACCTTTGTTATCTGCCTCTCCTCTTCTTGTTTTGTCTGCCTGTCCTCCTCTTGTGTTGTATGACTGTCCTCCTCTTGTGTTGTCTGCCTGTCCTCCTCCTGTGTTGTCTGCCTTTTCTCCTCCTGTTCTCCTCCTGTGTTGTCTGCCTGTTCTCCTGTGTTGACTGCCTGTTCTCCTCCTTTGTGGTCTACCTGTTATCCTCTTTTGTTATCTGCCGGTCCTCCTCTTGTGTTGTCTGCCTGTCATCCTTCTGTGTGAGAACTTTACCTGTTCTCCTCCTGAGTTGTCTGCCTGTTCTCAACCTTTGTTATCTGCCTGTCCTCCTTTTGTTTTATCTGCCTGTCCTCTTGTTGTATCTGCCTATCCTCCTCTTGTGTTGTCTGCCTGTCCTCTTCTTGTGTTGTCTGCCTGTCCTCTTCTTGTGTTGTCTGCCTGTCCTCTTCTTGTGTTGTCTGCCTATCCTCCTCTTGTGTTGTCTGCCTATCCTCCTCTTGTGTTGTCTGCCTGTCCTCCTCCTGTGTTGCCTGCGTCTACCTGTTCTCCTCCTGAGTTTTCTGCCTTTTTTGTCATAAATCTACCCATGTAAAGTGTGAAGTCAACATGAATCAGGGTGATTATTAGCCAGGTAGAGATAACACCTGAACTTTGGGATTAAATTAACAACACACTTATGATCCTTACCTGGTCTTAACTTATTAATGCTTCAGGTGTAATTAACATTAACAGCCAACAGGAAGATATTCTTGGTTTTCAGCTTTCTGGTTTTGCTGGTGATAAGACTGGCTAGAAACACAGGTGCTAAGGTTCTGTCTGCTGCACCGAGGTCAAACTTAGACAGGGTGCTGCTTTATATATTGTTAGCTTATTAAAAAGGCTATGCTGCACTAAATGGAACCATAGCCTCAAGAATTTCATAGTTAAACCGATATTTACCCGATATTCAATGTCCATATGACTGCTTTAAATCTTGTATACATTTCTGGCTATTGCTTGTTCATGTGGGATAGGCTACTCTAAGGACAAATCATGACCTACTAGTGAGAACAGTCCGCCGTTTACACTGCTCTTCCACTCCTCCCTGCTTCTTGCCCGACACTGTGAATGGAGTCTCAAAGACAAAACGCCGGATGTTGTGGCTTTTCTCAAAGTCTGTCTTACGGTCCTCCAGCTCCTTGTCCTCTAGATAGGGGGTGACATGTGTCACCTGAATGTAAGCGTACTTGGAGTCCAGGTCTTTTGGGTTCACCTGTGGATGCAACGGTGACAGAGATATTTTATCTTGACATAAACTACCATAATCATTAAATACCTAGCGTCATAGATAAAGCTTAGATCTACAGTCGGTACATGGATATTAACTTCCTTGTTGAGAGCCCCATGAGATGATTGGTAAGAGCTACAATATTTGTCTGCATGTTAATGTGCTTTTTCTTAAACACAAGCATGTGGGACCGCAAGTAAACACATTCATAAAACTTCAACCTGCGGCATAAATGCACATACAGCAGACACAGCCGTTCTTTATGTTCATGTAGAAGGGACGGATTGCATGTTTATTGTATGGAATTGTTTCGCAACCATGACTTTTCTGAATGCTGTCCCTGAACTCTGCAGCACACACCTACAATAATATTTTCTCTCAAGACCACTGGACAGCCGTCAAGGTCAGCCATTTGTCATCTGTATATAAACACACATAAATATGACCCCACCCTGCCAGAGTCCTGAATGATCTTGACGTTTTCCTGGCCAAATTTATCCGAGTAGAGCTTCAGGAGTCTCTGGGAAATCTCAGACAGCGGGGTGAACTTTGGCTCCTTGTAAATGTATTCCTTTCCATCTTCATCCTCAAAGAAACCCTGCAAATGAATGAGAGAAAGTCAATACTCATGAACCGTGGCCCACCTTGGTTCCTACAGCTAGGAGGTCTCACATTGATAATAATGTAAAAAAAATCCATATCACAGGGATTAGCAGGATGTGCAGATTTGCTGCACACCACATTCGAGTGAGGTACTGCATATGAAGCCACTTAAATGGCTATAATAAAGAGATGGTAAAACTTTTTCTGAGTATTAAAATCTAAATCCAGCTCCTAAATAATAAAAAGCCCATGAATAAAAGAAAGACAGAAAAATGCAAACATCAAACATGCAAAAACATAAAATTATCACTCCAGGAGCATAATCTGCATAGGTTTGATATTCCAGAATGTTTTTTGCCATTTAGCTACTCAATGGTTTGTGTTTGGGAGAGAAAACATGTCTAAGTGTGTGGAAACAGGCCAAAGGATCACTGAAGTGTCAAGCACTAAAACAGCTAGTCGAGGAAAGGTTAATAGTTAGGATACCCAAAGCAATATGTTTATAGAAAAGTGAGTCCGTAAAATATTTTTTTTTTTTCGGATAAAAAATCTGCAAAGCAAAAAAATCCATCTGATTCAGATAATAGCTTAAATTATGCTCATTACATGCATATGCAACAGTATCTACATGTGTTAGTATTCTCTAACTTTTAGGAATTAAAGAGCCTTATCGAGAGGATATATGGCTACGTATTGCCGCTAATTTCACGAAAAAATCAACAGACCTCAAACAATACGATGATGCATGGGGATGGAAGAGCACAACAGGCCAATACACACAGCTAAACCTCTACACACTTACCGCAGCCTTTGGGAGGGTGGAGAAGCAGAAGAAATATATCCATTAAAAAGAGTTTTAGTTTTAGGAGTAGCATAATATTCAGAATGGGTGTGTGTAGGCTGACTAGGGATTATTTCTGTAACAAATGTGCATGCATGAAAATCCCTAGCATGCTCTTAGAATTAGGAGGCAAAACAGTAATGTATCAAATCTAGGGTTGATTCTTTGTTGTTTGTTTGTTTTTATTTTGGAAACTCAGCCACTTACCTGGCCAAAGAAAGCCACTCGAAAGTATGTTCCCAGCAGCCTTTTACCAGTATGCATCACCTCCATCACTTTAGTATAGGCACGGTGGAGGGTGTCATACAGGTGCGTCAGTTTCTGTTCCACAAAATGCAAACATTAACCAGTTTTAATAACATTTTGCTGACTATATTAAAGTGAGAGCAGGGAATATCAAAGTAGAATATCGGCAGTAAAATCAACCTGTAATGACTTCTTTTTTTTTGCAACTCTGGGGCTGTAGACACAATTGATGATCTTGATGACATTTGAGGATGTGAGCTTAGAAAAAGAGCTCTTAGAGAGCAATATTATCAATCAATAGGAGCTGTGCTTGTGACCACCCGGTGAAAGTCTGTTATCCCCACTTTTTGGCACTATTTTTGCTCTCTGGGAGCAATATGGATCTCTTTAACAATTAACTAGCTGGTAATTGTGTTGGCATGTGTTTATTGGCCCAATATTACGCACTGTGACTTTATGATGTTTTATTTGATAACTGCCCGCTGCAGTTGAAAAAACAGAATCAGATAAGTTGCAGTCATACAGACAGATGAGCACCGATCTAAAATTCAATATACATCATCAATAAAGTCATCTTCAATATATCTTGTTATCTCCAATATACTGATTACGGTTGCAGACTTTTGCAATCTCTTTATCCATCAGTGGCTGATTTATTTAAACAAACACTCTGAAAGGACGTCCCTAAAGAAGATAAAGTTTAGGAAGACAAGAATTTGAAAGATAAATATTAGTTATTAAGTTTCATTTGATAATATTTGAACAAGCTTCTTGTTACACCCAATCAATATGAGGATGTAACTCCAAAACCCCTCAGGTGTATTGAGATGAGCATGGTTGCATTTGACTGCATATGAATTAAACATTTTATTAGTTATTATTATAATAATATATGATTATTAATAATTATTATTATTAATAATTATTTATATAATTATTTTAATAATTATTATTTAAAAGGTATCTTTTATCTTTTATTTGTTTTAAAGTTTCCCTTCAAGCCTTTTTCGGGATCAGTTACAGCTTCTAGAATTTTTTGGGCTCATTAAAGCACTGATCACGCAACAATGCAGACAAGCTGGATATGCACTCCTGTATCTATTTAAAAGTTATTGTAATTGTCTAATTCTGACATACAAACCACGTTTCAGACAGGTTTTTGTAATGATAACACTTCTTCTGTGCGATTCCTGTTTAATGAGTGTGCTCACTGTCTAGTGTACCTCAAAGTCTCTGCGCTGTTCGTAGATGGGGATGATGAGCCTGTAGACGTCAGCGATGAGCTCATAGCGCTCCGCCTTCCAAAGGCCATCGGCGCACTCCTCCAGCAGCTCCATCAGCACCTCCTGAACACACAGATTAATAAACTTCCCCATGTTCACTGCCTTTCTCAGATCAGAATATTTGATTATTATTTTTAGTAAGAGGTACATATCCGTTTATTCGATAAGTTTAGTCTGTTTAAGTAAACTTAAACTGAGCCTAATGTTCCTGCAGAGACAGCAGACATGGAAGCAAATGGACCCATCATCACTTTTATAGGGGCATGATACAGCTCATTAAAAGTAAAGATTTCCAGAGGAGGTGGAAGGTAAAAGATCTCTTGATTGCGTGCAGATATGATCCATAAAAACTGAAACATTCTCTCTTCATCACTTTCAATTTCACACACCACCAGAAGAACGGTGTGTGTAAAGGTTGTGTTTGCTCAAACAACAGGTTTCTGCACTTATCACACATGCACTGATGTTTGTGATAGAAGAATGTGCAGGGAGATCCTCAGACACACTTCAAAGCAGGCAAAACACCATTTTAAAGAAACAGCTATGTTCGCAATGAGAGTTTAAATAAAAAAGGAGACATCTGTTACTGGATAAATGTAGGAGTGGAATTAAATCAAATCAACGTACATCTGCTTCTACAACGACTAAATGTGCCATGGGACATCTTTTTAAACTGATGAAAAGAATGAGTGTGACTAATTTAATTGTGAATCTACACACAATGTCACAAATCTGACCTATAAACAATGAAATATAATGTAAAAAGATGTAAAATAATGTATCCCATTTAGTTTTGTTTTCAGCCACCTATCCCTTGACCCTGACCCAAACAGCATAAGCTCCTACTGGCATAACTTGCACATTTGTTAATAATGTGTTTCTTTCTTTGCGCATCTTTTTTTCTGCGCTAAAAATGTTTGCAATTCATCAATAAATGGTTTAAAAACCTTTGTTTTGTCATCATCATAGCCGCACCTGAACTGAATAACTGTAATATTGTCTCAGAATTTGTTATTCACTTCTTTCTCCATCTTTTCAGCTGTTTTGGTGCTATGGTTCAACCAGAAATATCTGTTGAATTTCATCTGTCATCCAGTTTTCAAACTTCTTCATCACAGTGAACATGATTGTGTTTGTATTTTGTAAGTTAACAACTGCATTTAAAATGGGAATGTTGTTTATAAAAAGATTTCAATTGACCTATATTTGCATGAATTATTTTACTTATTACATTGTAAGATTATTATCTTGGGAATTATGATAGATATACATAGAACCACTGCAGTACCAAAACTGCAGGGGTTCTTTAGTACTGCAGTACATGTATGCCCATTAAAGAAATGAGGGCTGAAAAGAGGTTAAAAAAAAAATTATAATAATCAAAGGTGTCCCAGAGTCCATCTGGAGACAAACTTTGAAATTGCTTGATTTAAATTACAAAATCCCAAATCGCTTCATTTACAAGAGAAAATGATAGAAATAAGCAATAACTTAAATTTAACCAAAATTTAAGAATCTTGAATTTAATGTATAATTGAAAAAAATGACCGAAACAATTATTTGATTATCAAAGAAAGTGCCGAGACACTGGCCGTGGCTGAAGCAGTAGAATGGTTGGCCTCTTATTGGAAGGTCAGTTGTTCGATCCCTGGCCTCCACGTGTTAAAGATTCTGAATTACAATGAGTGTTTGTGTTAATAGTTATTGTCCATTTGTAAACACCCTTTTTGGATGGGTGGGAACAGGTTGGTTCTGTAAAGCACTTTGAGAGTTCGGTCAGGCTGGTCCATTTTATCCAAGACGGTTATGTCCTCCAGATTTGCTTCTTACATTAACACATGTCCTAGCCCTATGTCAAAGTCTACATTGCGTTAACATCTAAGAGCAGTTGATAGTTTGAACAGAGATAAGTGTCCTCCTAGGTAGTCATTATGTAACACCTAGAGCCAATGAGGAAACAAATATCACTGCTATGCTCGATCAATCCTGTGGGGCTGTTCTCAGCAAGTAGTGTATTGCAAGTGGAAAGGGTTGGACTGCAAAAGTTTTACCTCATTGAAGTGAACGTCCTGCATGCCTACATCTTCCATCATGGCTGCTTCTTCATCAATGTTTGGAGTAATGACACGGAAAGCCGAGCAGCCCTGTCTGAACATTCCTAGCATGCAGAAACATGAATGAATAAATTCCACAGTATTGAGCCATTCCCTCAAAGGTAACAGTAAACAAATATTCAAATAAGGATTCAATTATTGCTAAAATGGTTGACATTTTTCAATGACAGTACTTATAAGTGAATTAGAAGGTGTAAACTCGGTGAAGGTGAACATGGCTCAGAATCAATCTCAGTAAAATAAGTGAAGTAAAATAACCCTAAAACTGAATTACAAATTCAAGACATCTGCAGGTACAAAAAGAACTTAATTGGAATCTTACAATATTTACAAAAAAACCCATATTATATCTATGGTCGAGTAAGGAGGCGGTAGTGTAAGGATATGAGGATGGTTTGATCATATTTATGGGAAGAGTTCATTCAGTAGTAAATTATGAAGAATGTCAGGTCATTGGTTTGTGACCCAACTGTGACCCCACAGTTGGGTCAGTCAGCCAAACAAAGATGCCAAGCAAAAAGGAATTTCATCTATGAATGCTGTAAAGCAATATAATTATTAAAGTTTTGGAGATGCCAAGTCAAAGTCTGGACATGATTCCCACTGAAACGCTGTGGCTGGACCTTAAAAGAGCAGTTGATGCTCATGAACCCTCAAACGTGGCTGCACTAAAGCCATACTGCAAAGAACAGTGGGTCAGACCTCCACCATAGTGATGTCAGACACTGATCTTTATTTATCAAAGTGTTTGGTTGCAGTTGTTGCTGGAGAAGGTGGAAAGATGAAATCTTAAATTAAGGGGCTGAATACTTTTCATCCTGGTAATTTAGGAACTGAATAACCTTATTGCCTTATCAAATTAAATTAAATTTGAAATCTTGCAGAAATCAGGAGCGGGTCAAATATGTTTGTCTAATGCTTTGTTTTTCATGTTTAATAAAGAAGAAGGGGCTTTGGGGCAGGTTCAACCTTCTCCCTGTATCCTAATATGAACTGTTGACCTTCATAAAATTTCGTCACATTATACAACTGACTGCCAGATCCAAAGTCTGACCAGTCTCCAGTTTGATATGTGGGGAAACACCAAAAGAGATCTTATCAAGTAAAGACACATTTGATTTGTTCCTAACCCAGACACGACCAAATGAACTTCAGACGAGTACTCAGGCTGAGAAAAATGTTCCTGTGTGTGTGTGAGCGGGAGGGGTTGTGTCAAATATGCACACATTATGTCTATTACTCCTAGTTAAAGAACCTAACAGTGCAAAAAAAGCCAATAAGCCAGAGAATGCACTTTAATGTTGACGGTGTACTGATTTAGAGGATGAGGATGCAGTAAATGCACATTTCCCTGAATTTGATAGGTGCAAGATAAAAAATGATGTTTTTATTGCTGTTGTAAATCTTTCTTAAGAGCACAAGAGGTAAATCAATTCAATTTATGGAGTAGGTTTTACACCGCTAGTAACTTCCATCTATATGTTAACGAGTTACTGATTAAGTGGGCACTTACAAATTACGCCTATAACAATATTGTAATGGATTTAAAATGGTCAGCCGTTATTTGATGCAGACTCACCTTTCCTCCACAGGTACTCAGCTACAAGGGCGGCAACGTGCACGTAACACATGGCTGCCTGCAGGTGAATGAAGACAGACAATGCATGAGTTAGCATAAAAATACCTAACTGCAAATGAGTCCAAAACATCCTTCAAAAGTGTTACCATTTTATTTATTTGTGTATCTTGAATTAAAATACCTCTGAAAGATCTCCATTCTTGCTGTGGATGCGTGCCATGCTGTCCAGCCAGGTCTTACGCAGCTCAGGCGTGCTGGTGTAAGACTTGGCCAAGCTGTACTGGAGGTCCACCAGCATCTCCGGGTCATTCTCATGCTCCTTCATCTGCTCAGTGGCCATCAGCACTGTCCTGATGCGCTTTGTCAGGTCCTTCACATCTGATGGAAATGCTGTGTGCTACCATAGTACAAAAAAGAGAAAAATAATGAGGTTTAAATTTAGCTGAGGATAGAATCAGGTATATTAAAAATGAACCACCTATTCCTTGGATAAGGTACTTAACTTTCTTGAAAAAGTATGTATCATCATTCTCTTCTCACCTTGATGGCCTTGTCACTGTTGGCACAGTTGTTTATTATGGAGAGAGACTGCTGGAAACGTGTACCCCCAATGCCGATGACATCAGCAATCAGCTGACTGACAGCAATGACCACCTGGGTGAACGGAGAAGAAATATTGAAAAATTTAATATTTACAAAAAAGAATGTGCCAACACTAACCAAAAATCTGTTTCCAAGAACGCCACCGTAGAATTTTTTTTTTGAGGAGATGTGTATCATTTCAGGTACTTATGTTCAGACTTACGCACATATTTACCCTTTTTGGCGGAAACGTGATGAAACGCAGTAGACCAACATACCTGCAGGTGTGTTCGTACAAACGACCTGCGCCCGGTATAGTCAAAGTTGCTTTTCATGAGGAAGTAGAGAAGATGGGCGGCATCACTACGGATGGAGCTCAGCTTGGAATTACAGCACTTGAGGATTTCATAGCAAAGAGAGGCACACATGTCGGCCCGGCCATCAAAGAAGGTACAGGGGAACTAAATGACACATGGTGAAAAGAAAAAGATAATTAATAGTGGTGGTACGTTTCTAAGAATCTGAAATCACCTGTCTTAATTTGAGTGATTTTAAGAGGTGGCTTGGTTAAACAGGGGTTGAACCAAGAAGGTGATACTTTGTCACCTTGTAGATGAAGGTCCTGAGCGAGGTGAAGACCTGTTTGAGAGCAGCCTCAGACTGAGGGATCTGCAGGAAGCACAGATGGACCTGGAAAACCTTCTTCATCAGGGGGTTGTGACCAAGATCGGCATTTAGCTGGGTCTGACGGGAGAAAATAGGATTACAATGCAAAGCATCATCTATTGGTTCTAGAATATCAACAGGCTACTGCAGAAAATACCTTGAATCCCATGATGAAGATGCTGAGTGTGTCCAGCACAGTCAGACACACCTCTGCAGACACATTTGCCTCCAGTAGACACTGGCTGCTCACATCGGCGTCTGTGTGCGAGTACACTGCAGAGAAAGTGCAAGAAACATGTCAGATTATCTGCTTGGTTTCTGGGTTATGTGGTTGATATATGCAGCATGATCATGGAATTCTATTCTTACATTACTTGAAATGTTCCCCTAATTGAAACAATTGATAAACTGTAATTTCAAAGCAGAATTTCCTTTTGTTATCTAGTGTGTACACTGACATGCAGATACATCAAAAGATATTTGTTTCCATATATAGCATTAATTGTAATTTCATTAATACACTGCATGAAGTTTATAGAAAAAAACAATGTCATCAGCATATCAACAGCATCCTTTTTTAATATTCCTTTTTATTGTAAGACCTGAGCAGAGTTACATTATGCAATGATTTCATTTCTAGTCGTTATCACATGTATGAATAGCTGCCAACAGATGTCAGTAAAACAGGCATACTTCCTTTGGGTGGATTATCTGGTACTGAAATAATTCCATTGTTAAAATGCAAGTTTGTTAAGTATGGCTGTCCAATATACATTATATTATGTTATATATATATATATATATAAGGATGTGGTGGGACTTGTGCTCTCCTAAGTTTATATATATATAAATAAACTTAGGAGAGTACGAGTTCCACCACATCCCACATCACATCATGTGCTCCTTCTACCAGAGCACCATTGAGAGTGTCCTCATTGGCTGTATCAATGTGTGGTATGGAGGCTGCACTGCCTCTGGCCAGAAGTCACTGCAAAACATAGGGAACACAGCCAGCAAGATCATTGGTGCCCCTCTGCCCTCCCTCACGTACATTTTCCACACCCACCTCACGGGAGAGCCATCAGCATCGCTGGAGACACCTCCCCCCCCTCAAACTCCCTCTTCAGTCTCCTGCCTTCGAGCAGATTGTACCGGGGCCCTTTGGGCCCGCTCCACCAGACTGCTGCAAAGCTTGGCTGTCAGTATGCTCAACGCTGATCACTACTACCCCCCCCCCCCCCCCCCCTAAATGCTTAAATGCACCTTACTGCTCATTGCACGAGATAGCTATTATACATTATTGAATAATTATTTTAAAACGATGCTGCAGCCTCACATTAGGCAATTGGTTGAGAAGTTTTATGAATGCCTCCCACCTCTGTAAGAAGTGATATCAACTATTTATTAATTATTGATCCATTATGATATCTAATCTATGACTCTGAGATGGCTTAGTGTGATGTCTAAAAGGCATAATAGAATGAAGGGCTTACTGTTGTTGAATGTGTGAGCATTCTCCACAGTTCCCAGCTGCTGAAGGCGGGCATGCAGGATCCCCGCCCTGTTACGAGACACAGGCAGAGTCAGAGACTTCCTGTCTGGAGCTAAAGGCCCTGCAGCCTCCTGGCTCCTGTCGGGAGAAGAGAATGGCATTTACTGGAAAGCTGGGACATCAAATGTAGTCACATGATAGTACTGTATATAGTCAGTACAGAGATGATAAAGAGGCACTTAAGAATGAAGACGCATGAAATGGGGAAAAGTATAAGTGGTACTGAAGAAAACGGCAATAGATAAAACACAGCTAACAAATATGTGGTTCCAAAATAATGTTGTATTAATGGCAGAATCATGCATGAAATGAAGCAAAGTGATAACAGCAGTCTCTTACCCATGCAGGAGGGGCCTGGGGCAGCAAAATTAACCAAAAACAACTTTCCAGCAGTGTTAAAGACGAGAGAACAAACCAAAGGCAGCAGGTTAAAAGATTCCCTAAGTAAATCTGAAAGTTGTACTATTGTAGAGATGACAAGTAGTTTGTCTCCAAGGATTAATCCATACATTCAAATAAGTTAAATCAGATATGCAACAAATTATATTTGTGTTAAAACACTACCTGACGATGTATCTCTTCCCCATGTATCTAAACTGATGAAGGCAGACTCTGTAGGACAAGAGGGGAAGTCAAAAATCAGTGCAGAGCAAAAGTGCAAGGCATAATTATAAAGCCCTTCATAGATTACAACCTGGCCAGACAATGAATGGTTGTATTCAATTTATCACTTACTACTTACGTTAATACTTCCTGCAAAGCGGCACTGTCTAGCTACACAGCAGAAAAGCACCGGGGCATTTTATATCATCCTGTCTCTGCCATTCGAACAAGTACATTCTGGCTCCGGTTCCCTAAAGGTATGAGTATTCTGTGTAAAGTGTTAACAGTTGTCACAATAAAAATTACTATTGTTCAGGTTGATTTTGAACATAGATTAATGGTCATAAACATCCCTTTAATAATAAGGAGTGAACTTCATCTTTGAAAATGGGTCTAAAGTCCATTAAGCATTCTTATTTTTATTGATTCAGCTGCTAGAAATCAGGATAGTCATTGTAGTTTACTTAAATAATAATTTCACATTTTGGTGAATAATAATTAGTTTGCTTTGCCGATAGTAATATGACAAGATTGAACTTTAAAGTTCATATTTCTCCATTTCTTTTTGTTTACATATTAAACTAGTATTCTGAATGTTTTTAAACTTTTGACAATCTTTCTGCTCTTACTGTTGAGCTAAGATAAGCTAACCACCTTCCGTCTCCAGCTTCTTGATTAACGAACAAATGTGAGTGGCATTAAATTCTAATGTTACTCTTGTTAAAGGTACCAAAAGTACAAGATATCCATACCAGAACCTTTACATTTCAGCTAATTAAGATATCGTGTATGATTGGACAAGTCACCATTTCATCACAGGGCCAACGCATAAAGACGGACAACCTTGCACTCTCAAATTTCACAGCTATAAGCAATTTGGAGTGACCAATCCACCTATACATCATGTTTTTGAACTGTGGAAGGAGGCCGGAGTAACCGGAGAGAAACCCACACAAACACAAAAAGACAATCCAAGCTCCAAACTGAAAAGTCAGATATGGATTTGAACCAGGCACCTTCTTACTGAGAGACAGAAAGATATTGTGCTATCCACTCTGGCAAAGTGGTGGTAAGGTTAGAGAAAGGAAGTATGATAATCCAGGCCGGACTCTAGTTCCATAGTTTGAATGAGGACAAAGACTTATAGTTCGCAAAATGCTGCATTATTCCTTTGAACTGTTCAGCTACTATTTGATTTTTGCTCCCACTCCCCTTTCTTATTTTCCCAAATTATGAACATTGAATATTACAGTTGCATTAAAATAAATGTAAATAATTATTTATTTGCTGAAGATTTGGTGCTTTACTTACTCTATTAATGTAAAGAAGTCCATCAGTTCTGAGGTAGCTGCTTTGTTCCAATATGCAAAAAGAGCCTCTGAGTTGATGAAATGGTAAGAAGATCATGAGAAAAGATTACTCTGGGCTGGTTGTTCACATGAGCTTGTGTCAAAATCAAGTGCAGTAACGCAGACAGGCTGTCTTACCTTCTGACATGCTCTTGAGGATATGCAGAAAGCACATGAGGACATTTTTGATCTCATCCCTGTCTAGTTTGTCACAGCGCAGCAGAGTACTGCCCAAAGCCGATGCACACTGGTTCTGGAGAAAATTAACAAAGGGGATACAGTTATTGATCTTTGTTGAGGAAGATAGAACTTCCAAACAGATAGAGAAAATCACTCAAACAAAATAAAAGCGAAATGCCAAGCATTTCCCTTTTAGGCGGGGAGTGATAAGGATTAAAAAAAGGTACATTTGCTGCAACAGCTGTGCTCCTTCAGATAAAAGTATAACATTTATATTACAGTATTTTAGGAAATAAGTGGAAAAGACTATAGGGTCAGCTCCAACTCCGCATACAGAGAAGCACACACTCCCTGATGTGGGACAATCAAAAGAAGACTGCAGAGAGGAATTTGGGAGGACTTTGGATGCATTGTACAGATATTTGCATTACATGAATCACTGTAATGGCCCCTAAACTGGAATTAAATTATTCAAAAACTATAAAAAGCATCAGAACTGGGATGAAAATATGTTGAACTCTGTACAATTGTAACCAAATTTCTCTGTTGGAGATGTCACAAAGATCAAACAAAATACTTGTATATTCTCCGGTTGATCTCCATCCACACTGTGGACTGCTGCTTGTTTGTCACTATCACTGTCACTGTCCTGCAGCAGGTCAGGCAGGGGCAAAGATAGGAGGGAAAAGTCCATGGTGACCCGTTTGGTTGCTCGGTTCATATGAGGGAGTCGTCCCTCAGGGTCCAGAGGGAGAGGGGGCACATTAACTGAGTGTCTCCTGGTGAATCTCTCCTTTTGGTTAAGATGAGATAAGATACGATAAGAAGATACTTTATTCATCCCACAGGGGGAATTCCAGATTGAGGTTGGTGTTTACAGAGCAATTAAAAGGAGAATGGGAGCTCTGGAGCAGGGGATGGGAGGAAAAGGACGTCAAGAGTATAGATAAAATGAAATAGAATTTATAAGAGCGCTGTGTAAATAATCAACCTTAAACCTTGTGTTTTGTTGAGCCTGGCCGTCCCTCATTATTTAAGGTTTCATAGTCGAGAGTAAAATATTTAACGTTGGATAATTGATTTCACCAGCTGATCATCAACAGGCTAAGTGAACTCTGGGTTTACTGATAGGGCTCTATGCAACCTCATATGAAAGAGTCACAGCTCTTTATGACATGGGAAATCATCATAACTTTGAGTTAAGAGGGATTTGTGATACCCACAGGGTTTTAGGGATTTTGCATCGGCAAAAAGTGATATTCAGCATCCTTAAATATATACAATACAGTGCTGGAATGATGAAAAGGTAAGTTAAAATGTTCATATACCTTCTCCAGGGAATTGGTTTTGTCACTGCTCTTATCTACAAGGCTGTTTCCAGAGTCAGTGGAGACCAGTGAGCCTCTGGAGTCTGCGTGATGAACTGAGCTTACATTTGGAGTGGAGCTGTGAGGGGAAGCTGCAGACACAGAGCCCAAAAAATACTAATAAGCTGTTGCATGTCATCAGATGGGCTAAATATAAAGAGTTTGTGGATTGAGGAGTCACCTGTTCCAGATATGACTCCGAACACATCTTTGTGGAGAGCATTTTCAATGCAGCTTCCGGGTTTCTGAGGAGAAACTATGGAGGTGGGCACCAAGAAGTCCTCCCTAGCAGTCTGAGGAATAAATATTAGATTGAGGTAGTTGTTATTATATTAACCCAGTTTTGGAACGACAGTAAACCTTCCTAAGAATTGAGGAGCTGCCGTTCACAGTTCTACCACTAGGTGCCCTGCTTACACTGTGGGTGCTGAGGAGCGCTGACTCCTTGCTGTCTAGTCTGTGGACATTCTCTTGGAGCAGTCCAAACAAAGGCAGGTAGAGGGTAGAAAGTCTGGCCTGCTGGCTCTGGAATGACAAATAAAAATTAGACAAGAAAATTAGACTGAATTCACATTTATTTTAACTAGCTGATGGGATTCCTTTTATAACCCACAAACTTTGTAAAGTAAAAATTATCTTTGGTATTGTATTGGGAAAAAAAATCTACGAAGAGGGCTGGCAAACTATTCAACCGATACATCTTTTGAAACAAACATGAAATACTCAGTATTCCCACCATGATTGCACTTCATTAAGTGAAGACAGAAGGAAAAGATTTATTTGAGCAGCTATTGACTATTACACATCTTATCAGTTGAATACCTGAGAAGAAGTTCAAACATTTTAAACAAAAGTCAGTAATTACCAGAATATCAAAGGACACGTATCCATTACATAGAAAATGTTTATGTTTATTGTTTATGGTGAGAGATAATGCTTTTTTTGGTGTTTTCAAAGTACATTCATGGTCATCAACTCACTTTTGCAGCATAGCGATCATCGAAGGTATGTTTGATCATCAGCCCCTTGAGCACCTGGATGGCAATCTGACGGATGTCTCGGAACTCCTGAAGAGCTCCGCCCACCTCTCTCAGCAGCAGACCAACCAGGAAGTGGTTTCGACAGAAGTCATCAGTCAGAGCATAATCCAGTTGCAGATCTGCTGGACAAATTAGAGGATGCAGAGAAGAAGTCAAACATAAACTGTACTCCACTATAAAGTGACAGTGAGTGAGTTATTTACCTTGGAACCTTTGAATTCTGCCTTTTCCAAACGGCATGGGCAGATTAAGAGGGACGTAATGCTCATGATTGCAAACAACCCGTAGAAACTCAAACTTGAATTCAAACAAAGTCTGGTAATAAGACAAGAGAAAACCCATTTTAGGGGTGTTTATAGGGTTAAATATTGTTAAAAAATTGAATATTAGGAATAAGAGCATATTAGGAGGTGATTTTAACCTTGGGGTCTCCGGGCACAAAGCAGTTCATATAGTTGTTAATCTGCTTGAATACGAAGCCTCTATCCATGAAGGTGAAGCAGCGCTATTTGAAAAGTAGGGTGAACACATATTATTGTATAATTTCAGCCATGAATCATCTGCACTGAGAATGATTTATACAAAGCACTGCAGGCCTTGACATTTTTAGGTCTCTCCTCGCCCAAATGACAAATGTCCAAATGTATCAATACATTAAAGGGCATCATGGCTTTGCAGCACTGGGAGGCGCGCTAACCTTAATGAAAACTGCCAGGCTGTGGTTGGCATTGCGAGCTGCATCAAGATTGTCCTTGTATTTCTGGGTGATGTGTGGCATGAGCATGTTCACAAGAGTCTCCACTGCATGGTAGTATGATGCAGAAAAACGCTGGTTCCTTGAGAGCTGAACAAAGGAAAATTTAAGTAAAAGAGGAAAAACATTAAGGCTTGATGGAGAAAGAATCGTAGAGATGATTGAAGAACAGACCTACCTTGACCTTAAAACACTCTATGAGATAATGAGCCATTGATTTCACCAGAGCTTCAAAAAAGTACCAGGAGTGCTGCAAAAACAGACAGAATCAATTCAAGGAAGGTACCCAATTTAATTGTATAGATGTATTTAATAAAATACTTGGGACTGGTTTATTAATAAAATCTAGACACGTGCTCAACAAGAGGCCTGCCATGTGACAAATGAATACAAGAGCGGTATTGTCATACAAAGGCTACAGGAAGTGACTAGACACAGACTTTTGACCATATAATATATTTCAAGAAGGGAAATAAATCTGTCTCATCAGGTTTTGAAATTTGGGTTAGGGTTAGAATCAGATTTATTTATACAATGATACAGATGCATCATTTGCCTAATTTTCATTTATGCTGAGGGAAGAATACAATCACAAGCATCAAGAAAGATGAATAGAATTGTAGCGATCAATGGAAGGTATGCCCGTTTCGTTGCCAATCATTTCTTAGAGTATAATATATATATATATATATATATATATATATATTTTTTTTTTTTCTTCAATTTTTTACAGAACAATAAATTGCCTGACATTGGACCTCTTGCCTTATAAATCAAATGCAAAATACAATAATAATTATAATGACAGTTAAACCGTCTGCAGATAGAAAAGGTAGAAAAATGTTCCTTTTCAGCTTTTTCTTACTTTCATCCTTTCCACTATATTCCACTGTATGCTTTAGTCAGAGCACCCACAGAGCCACAGATGGTGGATTGTTTCCTTCCGGTTTACCGTTATCACTTTCTTAATTGTCAATACAATCATCTGAAGAATGTACTCCGGACATACTCTTCCATCTGGAGGGATGATACTTTTCCAGAACATTTGAAAGACTGGGCAATCCCAACAGATGTGTGCAGTCCCCTATTTGTCCACATTTTCTCCCAAAAAATTCTACGTGATTCCTTTACATATCAAGAAATCAGATGTAAATAAGACAGGTGTGTTTAAAATACAACCTTTCAATTTCCAGTTGAACTCCTTCCATTTTATTTGGGACGTTGCTGACACTCCCTCTTTCATAGCTTTTTATATAGCAATAACGTTAAGTCTCATTTACCGATGCAAATCATTTGACGGGACTGCAAATTAATCTTTATGGGTGGAGAAAAACGTACATTCACTTCCATTAATTAGTTGATTAATCATACTAAAACTTTGAATACTAAAAGGACCATCTTCTAAATCCATTATACCACATACAAGTGGAAAATTCCTCATCAGCATGATCTTTAACACTGTTCCCCCAAGTTGTGTAAAATCTTAAAATTAAATACTTAAAATTAAAGGTATCATTTACTAATCTCTGTGAAGATAAAGCAGAATAGTAATGAATGTGCATTACCTTCAGCAGCTTGTTGCTAGTTAAGAAGTCTGTGGAGGGCTTGAGGATGGCCGTCATGGCTTTAGCTATCTCTTCATGAACTGTTTTTACATTGTTGGAAGAATAAGGCTCTGGCTTAAACACAAACTAGGAGTGAAGAGGAAGGAGATTGTATTAGATATGAACAATTTTCTTTTTACAAGAACAACTTTATCAGCATTAATACAGTGAGAAAAGATCGCACCTTGACATAAGATCTCAAGTAATGTTCGAGCCCTTCTTCATGGCACTGCGCTACAACATGAACCATCACTCTGAGGAGATGCAGATAATCACATAAAATATATGAAATAATGAAAAGGACGTGAGACTGTCTATGAAGAGGAAATCAAAGTATTGGAGACATTGGAGAGTGTCTAATCAGAAAAGGGATTCTGGTTAGTGAAAAGAAAAATAAATAAATGCTTTAAAATGATCATTTAAAATGAGATGGATGAATTTTTATCATTACTATCAGCAGATTAAGTTTGCTGCAAAGTCTAAAAAGACTGCTGTAACAGTTTTCTGCAGGCATTTCTCATGTGTGTTTAAGTGTCTGTGGTATGTGTGTGTATATATGTATGTGTATATGTGTGTGGATGTGTGTGTATGGGGCTTGCCTGGTCACGTTGACAGCGACATCCTCATTTGTGGCACTGGTGAGGATGGAGAACAGCTGGTTGAGGATCGTTGGCAGAAAGTTGACCATCACATGACCCTCCATTGCATGCAGACTCTATAAGGCAAGGGGTGGAGTAATTAAGAGAGAGAAACATGGAATACATTGGTCCCGGTTTCTCATTTAAATACTGAACTATAAGATTTTATTTGATAAGACTTGAATACAAGGGTTTGTTGCATTATTTCCCCCGAGGCATTAGAACTGAACGCAGCTAACAGTACCTTCAGGTATTTCACCAGCTCCCCTTCTGAAGCTTGTTCTGAGATCTCCATGCTTTGGCAGTGGTTGAAGAAGTTGTGCAAGTGCTGGTCCTAAAAGAAACATTATTCAAGTAGATATTTTTTACCTTTATTTGCATGATTGGTACAGATGGATATGGTTACATTTACATAATATGCACATACCTGAGTGTAAACTGTAGAGACAAGATGAGTGGACACTTTAAACAGGGTTTTTCCTCCGTCTACCCATTTGATCTCCGAGCCTGAGTTCTGCAATAACAAACGGCCAACATTACTGCACTGGACACCCAGTAAAACCTGTGCAGTGTTGATTTATTAGTGCACTTTTAAAATAACAAAGCAAAGGCAACATAATTAAATTCATAAATCAGCAACTTTTTAAAAACAATACAAGGACAAGCTGTCTAGCCACATAAATGCAGTCCACTACAATATTATAAGAATACGGCTTTTTTAAACGAGAGTTCCTATGTTTCAAATAGAACTGTTTTATAGAGACGGGTACATTTGAAACCAACATTCTTAAGCCCATTATCCTTGGAGCGTGAACCAGGGCTGAGTGATCTGAGCAGTTAAATCATATTGACTGTTTTGATGAATTACATTTCGATGTTAAAGAGATTTCAGGAATCTGATACAAAAGCCAGTGGCTCCTCTTTAAGATCCCATTCCAAGCAAGGTCTTTATCCATTCAACACAAACATCATCCGATCTTCACTGTTAATGTGAGATCCCATCTTAAAAACCATTTCAGAAAACAGAACACACGTAATGAAAAATAACTTAATGTACTTGTACTTAAACATATTAAAAATTGCAAACTGAGATTCCTTGAAGATTATAGTTTTACAGTTCTCCCATAAGAATACTACTCCTTTGCACAATTAGGCTATTGTTTATTTCTCAACCTATCCCATCATTAACATCTCTTTTAATCTCTCTCATTTTCATGCTCTCATTGTCTGGGGGTTGCAATTCTGATTCAACAGCACCATTACACACTTTCATATTTAGCTCATCATCTTTTTGCTGTACTTTCATGCACCTATAGTTCTTTCATGCTGCTCTAATGTGTGACCTAAACCTCCCCATCACTACCCACTCTTTGGTTATTTTATCACAACTGAGGTGAATCTAATCAGGTTTGCCGTTTGCCTCTGATTTGACCAAATCCTGGCCATGGAATGTGATTGTGAATGATCAGACTGTAATTCATTTGGCTTTTTTTCATTTATGAATGTCCTGGGTGCCGTTCAAAAGTCGGCAACGGCAGCACAGAAAAAAGAAAAAAAAGGGAAGCGAGGTGAAAACAACAACCCAAATTGTTACTAATCCTCTGACGCAGTATCTCTATTTAAGTTTCTATTACAGAAGGTTTGTAACAAATACTATACCATACGAATTGTAACTTGTCTTATCGTAAAATGTAACAATATGTGCATGCAAGTTCTTTTTGGAGGAAGCATATGTCCACTATGTCCAGAAGAGCTAGATACAGGTCACTTGTTATTATACATTTTGAATGAATTGTCAAGATTACCAAATATGATCTGAGCAAAAATATCTTAAATGACACAGCATGAGAAGGTTGGCTTTACAGTTTCACGTTCTTCATTATTTCACCAGTGTCGTCATAGTCATCACCACAAATGTCTGGACTCCCTATCTTACTACCGCCCTTCAATCACCATCTCCCTGGAGAGTCTTGGAGCCAAAGGCTTCTAGAGTCTGATTTATCGCACATCATTTGTTGTAACAAACAATAATTTTTTGTTCCTTCTGATGGATATCTTCTCATTTTCACCTTGTTCACACCATCCTGGGAGCCAAGGTATCCACCTGGCGGATAGGCGGCCACCGGCAGCTGCAGCTCATTCATGATGACCCTACCATCCCTTAGCAGAGGTAGCCATGCTGAACCCACTGTGGATAAGGAAGAACAACGACCACATTATGGAAAGCAGTAGAATTCATGAGTATGAATATGAAAATTTCAAATACCTCCCTAACTTGTAAAATTTAGCAAACTCATAACAGCATCAAACTGCTTTGGGAAGATATTCCCGCTAGTATTTCAGCCCACAGGTGGAAGATTTCCCTGAAAGCCACAGCTCACCTGGAGTCTCCACCAGGTCTTTCTTCTTGCTGTTGCTCTCACAACTAACATGGTAGAAGGTGAAGAGTAGGTGATGCTTCTCATGCAGCTGAGTAGGTAGCTCTATCTTTATCTGAGGTGAGAAAAACACAGATTCCTGAGGTTGGTTCCCAAATAAAGCGGGAGCTTTGCTCCGGAAAAATGAAAGGGACTGAAGAATATTTCCATTGATATATTATAGAAGTATGCTCAAAGGATATGGTAGAGGAGGATAGAAGTAAAAAAAAAAAACAAAGACGTACTTTTTGACATTGAGCATTTGTCATTGAGCTTTATCTGGCTCACTCCATCGATTGAATTAAAATCTCCAAAATGTCAAAAAAAACAACCTATAATTATGTGCATTATGTATATGAAAGTACCTCATCATAGAACTCTGGGTTCTGCTGATGGTGCAGCACGGATGCGTAGGCCTGCTTAGTGAATAGAGGACCTCCTGGACGACCATAGATGCACTTTAGTTGGAGATAAGACATTAACATAAATATTAGCTCATGTTTACAAACATAGTAGTGACAATGTGATTTATTGTTTAATGTTGATGTCAAGTCACAAGTCCAAAGTCAAGACAGTAGAAACAAAACAACACATTATAAATATATATTAAGTATAAATATATATTATGAATTAAATGTATTATTATTATTATTATTATTATTATTATTATTTTCTCAATAGTAAATACACGATTAATTTCTTTCATTTTTAGAGCATGTCAAAATGTAGGAATTTTACAATATATTGCACTACAAAAATGTATTGCAACACCAAACCCTATTGCTCTGTCCATTTTAAGAACATAACCTAATCTATTCTGGTCATTAGACTTACTTGTTGTGTAAATGACTAACTGAGATGGAAATGTTGTCGAAAAAATTCAGGTGGAGACTGAAATTAGGGGCTTCAACACCGAAGACCCCAGCTGACACACATGTCAAGAATATAGTTGGAACCAACAACCGAGAGTCAAGATCGAATTGAAGACCAGTGAAGCACCATTCAATCCAAAGGCAATAACGAGGAGTCAAAAGTAAAGTCCTGAATCAATACAGAGACGTAAAACCCTTCATCCCACATCAATACCCAAGAGAACAAATTCACATTCCAAGATAAGACTAATAAGACCAAAGAAAAGTCCCTGCCCAGGACCACAGAATCTGAAAGTACGAAACTCTATTCAAAACAAGTGATTCGGAATTTAAGACCCACAAGACAGATAACAGTTCCTGAGTTCAGATCAAATCCAAGACCAACAAGTCTAAAGTCAGGATACAAGACAAACAAGTCCAACGTTTAGCCAGGCATGAGTCCTGTATTGTTTTAAAGTAGTATCTACACTTTCAAGGCAACATTCAAGTTATATAGAAATAGTTAAGTTAACTAGAGAATACCTGTTATTATTATTTTCATCTTAAGCTTGGTTTGCAGAGAACAAGTAGACCAAGAAACCCCAGAAGTTTCATCCAGGATTTTTTGGCCAATAACATTACATGAATGTCAAAGTTAAGCCAGAAGTCATAGGTGGTAAAGTCAAAGTTCAGGTCATGTGACTAATTGATCTAAAGTGTGTGAGGAATCGAAGTGTGAGTTGTTTTCAGCATTTCCTGTAAATGCACCTTCAGTGGTAAGGCCCCATCTTCATCAGAATCTTTGAACTCAATGCAAACAGCAATATTCCTTGCCTAAAAAGGGGAGACAAAAGTTTAAATCCAGGCACCTTGGATATGCCTGATCACCTATACTATGTCTGTATTACATTTATTCCATAAGTTCCATCTCTCAGTTAAAATAAAAGTGAGCAGAGATAAATGGAGTGAGAGAGTGGGGTGTTTTCCTTTACACAGCTGTAAAGGAGCTGACCTGATGAATAGGACAGTAATACTATTTCAATCAGAAGCTGCTTCTCTTCTTTTATATAATTCCATCAAGCTTTGTTGCTTGGCTCAAAGAGCCTGCCAGTTGTTTCATTACCTAAACACATTAGCTAAACACAATCATATAATCCAAATAATAAGTCACATGCTACGAAATGATTTGATGTTACGCAATTAATAGATAAAAAGATGCAGATTACGTAACCATCAACAGAAAATCTCAAAATATAGTCATTAACCCAGTCTGAATCTATGTTCCTAATCTAAAGTCTTCTTGTTCATACCTTAGCGAAGGATTTCTGTCCATCGTATTTGAGGTGTTTTGGGTACACATAGAGGTGATTTTTATAAGTGGTGAATGGTTGGGAGCATTTAGCAATAAAAGGCACAAATTCCTCCACTTCCAGTAGAGCGCTTCCCCGCCCATTGCCTTCAAAAATCCTCACAGGGATGTAAGAGGAAGTGACACAATCTGCAGACAGGAAATGAGGGGGTTCAAGGTTGAGGCCTGAGGATTAATAGTAGATGATCAAAAGTGCTTTCTTAAATATTTGGAGGGCTTACTGGTTACATCTGGGGCCACACTGTCAATAGTCACATCTAAGTTTCCTAAGAGCACAGGGAGTTTAGACATTTTCTCTGGTCTGTTGGAAAAACAGACATAAAAAAATTGCAATTACAAAAATGCATCACAACCAGTTATAGTTGAATCTGGAAGAGTGCGGAAGAGGCGTACTTTCTGAAATCAGTGAGCAGTTTGAACATGTCGTCGTCGGACAACTTGCTGCTGTCCTGTCTGTAAAGAGCTGAGAAGCGAGACCCTTTGTCCAAAGTTCCTGATGCATCTTTGAACACAGGCCTATAGAAAAAGGGGGAAAAAATATATATATATAAGGGAACAAGAGCAAGTGTGAGTTCTGCAATAGGGTTTTAATTAGGTGTGCCTCAAATGCCCAAAATCTGAGTCACTATTTGGTATCTGGGAAAAATAAAATACCCTTGAAGTTTATAATTTTTGCCCAACACTTCAACATCACAGGTCACAGCAAAATATTCTGTATAAGCATGCTAAGTCTTTAATTAGCAACTGCAAGAATTCTACAAATGCAGCTACTATTAAATTAATTCAACGGCAACTCAGACAGTACAGAGTTCTTTGTGATAGAGCCAATAGGGTCATTGTCATTGTCTATCATTCTCCAGAAGGTTGTCTGCATAATGGCATTTCCTTTGGTGACGTTTATTTGTTTTCCTGTTTTGCAAAGCAAGGTTTGCGGTCAACACTGACCAAATGCCTGACAGAGAGAAAGAAGTACAGAAGCGTATTGCGTTCACTTTAGAAATCAAAAATTCTGCCCGTTTTTTCTGAATTAATGATTTAGTTATCTCATTATTTCAGAAAAACAGACGTGAGAGTACAGGCACCAAATGACTTTGTTGCTGTTCAGATGGAAAAACAGGACTCTGATCTTCTGAATTAATGGGATAGTAAGTCATTAATTCAGAAAAACGGGGCACTTTTTTTTTTCTTTGGTATTTGCAATATACTTATTAATAATAATAATAATAATAATAATAATAATAATAATAATAACAAAGAAGGCTACAGTAATTAATGATTTTTTTTTTTCAAACCTTGCAGCCCAGGCAAAGGGCATCCTGTATTGTCCCAGTCTACTGCAGGCCGTCTTGGCGTTCTTCAACACCTTTTGGGCCATCTACAAGCAACGCAACAAAACGGGGGCTCATATCACTGATTTATTGTTTCAGATGCAGCCCACCAACATGTTCATCTTCATCTTTGTCATCTCTAAGGCTCTGTACCTTGACCGAGTCTGAGCTCTTCATGTAGGGTTCAGTGCAGT
This sequence comes from Lophius americanus, assembly GCA_037951165.1. NCBI lineage: Eukaryota > Metazoa > Chordata > Actinopteri > Lophiiformes > Lophiidae > Lophius > Lophius americanus. The sequence goes on along the minus strand of JBBDHG010000076.1, from coordinate 4,522,296 downwards.
GGGTGATGCCCCCCTGCAGGACCTTCTCAATTCTGGCCACAAGGAAAATCTCTGGATGGGGGCATGTGACTGAGAACAATCCCTCTTTGGGGTACTGGAGAGCCTTCTCTGGAAGCCCACTGGCCTGCTTGTGACCACCCAGAGGGCTGTCGCCTCCGCCATTGATGTGCAAATCCTGAGCGCTACTAGAGCTTGAGGTCATCTGTCGGACCAAAGGGTGGTTGAGATCCACATGGAAGTCAGCCGAGATCTTTCTACTGTTCTGCACGTCGAAGAGGGAGAGGATTACGTAGAAAGGCTCCACCTGTGATAAAAGAGGAAAATAAGGATAATTGTGATAGAAGTTGGAAAATGAGAGATTAACAGAACACAAAGGAGAACATGAAAGGGGATGCCCATTCTTCATAATGCACTTCTCATTTTCCATTCAGTCAAATTGTACCATTGATGTAACTCATCTCTCCATTCATCCATTTGTGTGTGTGTGCGCACTAAGAGCTGTGACTCCTCAGTTAAGTGGTGAGAGCAGGAGTCATCTTTCTATATAAAGAGACGCTGGAGGGTGAAAGCAGGAAAGCAGCCTCAGACTGGTGCAAATGTTTAGTGAGAGAGTATAATTGGTTGCCAGAGCCATTCCTCATGCCAACACTTCTTTTGACAGGATTCAGCCAAGCCATCTGAGCTGTCTATGATTTTTTCAACTGATTTTGAACCTCAGCCTCATTTGCTAAAGGATAATAAAAAAAAGAAGAAGTGTGTTTCTGCATTTGCTAATTGTAAAATGTGAAGTTTGCATAAGCGCCACCGACTATATTGACCATCCTGTTTTCATTTCAGCATACATTGGTTGTTGGTCCTTCTTCATTCTCTGCAACACAGCCCTGCAGATTAAACGACAGGTCATGGCAGCAGACCAGGACTCTCTTCCCGAACTTCTCCTCAAACTGCCGCACATCTGGTTCAATTCCAGAGAAATCCAGTTTCTATGGAAACAGGATAGATGTTATCAAGGGATTTAAAATGCCACAATAAACACTTTTCATAATCAAGCAAAACTAAGGAGAATTAAAACAATACTCATCCAGAAAGTACCCCGCTTTATCGTCTTATATTCATCACCTGCGTGTCAGGATCCAAAGTGAACAGTTTTAGACGAGCTTCACTTCTCATCTTGGACTCAATATCTCTGGCAGTCTTGAAGACAAAACAAAGAAGGCTGATTTAACATAACTCAATAACTTAAAAAGGATCTGGAATTGTAAAAAGACTTCAATTTGAATATCAGAAGCTGATAATATTAAGCTTAGACAAGGAATGAAAATGCAGGATATCCAAGAACAGTGTGTAAAGCATGATCTATAAACCAAAATAAATGAATGTCCACCGTACATTTACAAAGTCTTAGCTTCCCATCTCCTCTTCAACACTATTGTCTCTTTATTCTCTGCGAATACAATTTATCCTAATCTCATCTGCGTAAAGAAAGTTTTCCTTCAAATCAAACACTGAGTAAACCTGACATAAATGAGAATAAATGCAGCGAATTATCCACAAAAGCAGACGCTTTGCTATTAAATATAATCCTTTTATTTGACATAAAATAATGATTAGTGCAGATTTATCTCTGTATTTTTACTTGGTAAAAAAAATATTTACAGGGAGCTCGTTTTCAAACTGTCGCATTCCACTCTATGTTGGCCTCATATGGCTTCTACATTTATGGATCACACACTCTCTACCGGATGTGGCTTGGTCCTGCTACAGGAAAATGTGGATACCTGGTTGCAGGATATACAGCTGTTTAGCAATTTCACTTAAAAATATAACCCAGTCACTCTTCAAACTGCTTTCAAGTGAAGTCCTTCGGCACCTTTGGACATGTAAAGCACCTGGAAACATCCATGTGGACTGGCAAAGGGGGAGAGCGTTGTTTTAATGCCTCTATTGATAGAGGAAAAAAGCGTACCTGAAAGCTGTCTTGAAAACCCCCGGAGGAGAGGTCTGTTTTTCCATGCTCCTCATCTGTTTGAGAAATTAAAATGGGGTCTGTTAGGAGACACAATTATCGGAAAACATAACACCCTGCTGTTCTCAGCTTCAATAGGAAGAGGAATCAAAAATTACATATGAAAAAACAAGTGGCAATAAAGCTGTTTACCAAGCATGATTGGGTTTTGAAAGGAAAAATCCTCACTATAAAATATTTAATGGGTTAAAGGCAAATTGAAAAAGGTCCAAAAGATGCAGCGACCATCACAAGATTTCACAGCAAACAAATGAGGACACAAACATTAAAAGGCTGACATATTATCAAATGCATTAATGCTACTACGTAAACAAGAAGTCAAAGCAAAGGGATAAAATGGGCCCACCATCATGCATGTCTCCATTCCTCTTCTCTTGCATGGCCTGTTCAAAACTGCTGTGGAGGATCTTGTTGAGGGTTCCAATCCACTCCTCCATCTCTGTTTCGCTTTCTGCGGCCAGCAAGAACGTGCTTTTATCCTGCATCTTCAGCTCAAAGGCAAAGCGACGCACTTTACTGTTCTGAATGAGACAAAAACTTTGAATACATACCCTTTCATTTTATTTGCAGAACCCTTAGTGGTTATTAATCTACTAAACTCCTATTGTACAGTTTGGTTTTAAGGGCTCCAGTGTGTAAGGACTTTTACCTGAACCACACCCATGCATGAATCAAGGAAGATGGTTCCTTTGGGTTCCTTGGAGGTGTTCTCATCCTTATAGAAGTTGAGATTGTAGGATCCATCACCAAGCTGGGCCAGATGGAAGTACCGCCTCTTGAAGGACTAGATGATGAAAATACAGTAAGTTTACATCCCAATTGGCTTCTTTCGCCCTAAAAATACCACATGGGTTGACACGGGGCATGGGAAAGCACAAAATACAAAAAAGTACAACATGTTGTTTACTGCCAGAGGCAATGGACCATAAGACTTCCATTGAGGAGATACAAACAGAGAAATGAAGACATTCAAATTCATGCATAGCTTTGTGTTAAAAATGTACCTAATATTGATAACAAGATGTTATCTTAATAAATTAGGTATAATAATGATGTTGAACACTTGAACTCAATAAGACAGGTCATTTATAATGTATATACTGCACAGAAATCTAGATGAGCTATCAAAGGGAACACATACTAACAGATCTTTGTTTTCTAATAGCCAAAAGACTTAGAGTTCCCTACATAGAAAGGACTAAGGAGATCAAGTATAACACATGGACAAGGCAGATGTCAAGACGAGGAGACATAAATCCCTGCTGGCGTAAACGTCTTTGAATGTTTTATGTGTAATATTTGTGCAAAAGTTACTTGAAAGTCTTGCAATCCAGAAAGGCTTACGAAATGTCAGAATTGCATAAGACTGCGAAGTCCAGCTGTCCAACATTCTCTTTTAATACTTCACTCTGTTGATCACTTGTTCTTTTTACCAGTATTTGTCTGTGTGTCCCTGAGCGGGTCAACACATAAAGAATTTCTGATGAATGAACTTGATCCTTAGTGGTTGAGCGGATGCAAAATAAATAACCCAATAGATTTTAGAGTTAATCCAGGTAAAGGGGCAGAGTCTTGGTTTTATCTCCTTTACTACTTAATGAATGGGCGTTTCCACTATTTTCATGGATTATGACTCTGATGGTGCTTAGATTTCTTGTGATAAAGGGGAAACTGCCTGCCACACTGCCTCAGTAGAGGTTTGTCTTCTATCAAGTCGTCTTCTCTTGTTAGCAGTGCTTCAAAAGGTAAAATAGAACTTGAATATTTATATTTATTAGGAATTACTGATGCTGATTTTCGTGTGTTGCTTTTTCTTATATTGATCCTCTTTTTTAATGTAAGTGTGGTTTTCATTTCCCCTTAAATTTCCTTCAAGTCTGTGTTTGTGAAACAATAGTTGATGACCATATTGTTTAGAAGGAAAAGAACAAGGTTTATACTACACTTAGTTTTGGCTTCAAATGAAGCCAATGTAATTTGTAATTTGTAATTGTAAGGTAATTTTACAAGTTGACTATAAGCAATCTTGTACTGTATTTCCATCATAACATTTAGCATTATGTTTCCATTAATTTTATGAAGTTGGTGATTTTAATCAAATATTTCAATTTTTTTTAAAGCTTTTCTTTTTAAAGCTAATTTAGTAGCTTTACAAGTACCTATTCAGAAATATTTTAACCCTGCTTCTCCCTGTCTCCTACTCGTACTGGTCTGCCCCTGCGTGCTGATCTCCTGCAGCACTAACTCCTCCACTAGCCTTCCAAAGAGACTCTGATTTATCATCCTTCGGTAGACTTCACAACGCAAAACTGTTTATCAACTGGTACTAGATTTGCCCATGTTCTGTTTCTTGTCTGTAAAAATGTACTCCCCACCACTCTCCTGATATCCCGCGATATATCATACTAAGCTGTCACAAAAAAGCAATCAACAAGATAGGATGCCCTTCTTAAATTTCTGACATGGTCTTTTTTTTCACAAGCATAAATTTTCAGCAAGCACATGAAGCTAAGCTAGTAAACTTTTATCTCTGCTACAGTATATCATGGACTTAGTGAACATTTAAGTAATTTAGCTGAAACATTCTGATTTTTAGTGCAAAGTAGGGATAAAATTTTAAATACAGAAAAACAGCATTTATATTTCCCATGATGCAATATTATTGTATCTTTCAATGTTTCAATGTTTTGTTTAGTTATGTTATTGTACTTACCCGCATGGTGACACTGATTGCACTGTTCATGTTGCCTTTGTACAGCCAGCCGTGTTTGGATACGCCCCCTTTCTGAGAGACGAGGGAGGCTGTATCCTGCGGGAGAATGTGCAAAAAACACGTATTGAAACATATATCAACCAATCCCAGATGAGAATTACATGAATTAACACATACATCTACCTCTTCAATGTTAATGGTCACAACTCATACAAGTTCTTGTATTTATTCCCACACTGGTTTTAAGCTCAAAAATCTGCAGACTGGCCTTAAGGTCTTTGGGCAGAGAGGCCCACATTGACTATTTGTTTTGTCCTTAGAAGAATGCTCCTAATTAAGATCAACATCGGCACTTCATTAATCTCTGGAGATATCAGCCATGAAAGTTGGTCCATTGAAGGTCACTTGAAGTTAAATCAATGCCTGAGGAGAGCTAATTATTGGTGGACATATTCTTTTAAAATCCTGAAAATGTCATGAAGATGTCATTTGTTCTGGGATACAGGTGTGGCGAGAATATCTGGTTAAACATCCGAAAGGTAGGCTTCAAATAAATAATAATAATAACACTTGATACATATATAACGTTTTTACACGAATCTCAAAGACGCTTTACAGAGTATAGTTTGGACGGAGAAGCAGCAAACACACGACGGCAGCGTCTTCTCCAAATATGTACATGTAATGATATTCATTAATTTGTTACACAAATTAGCTGAATAGCTATAACTGTGCTCCTCACATGAGCAGAAGTTGTCAGACAACCAAGAGAGAAAAGGGTATTTGTCTTTTGTGGTCTTACCTCATCCTTTTCTACGTCTTCATCCACCTCAAATAGGTGAGTTGCTAGTTTTTCAGGTCTCGACACTTTACTGAAAGTAAGGAAAAATATTTTTCAAAATTGGCTCACTTCAGTTTTCAACCCCCACTTATAACTTAGTGTACACTTCACCGGGTGAATTATTGAAATCTTAACCATACTGCGCACACACACATGAACAGATAAGCATTATCCAACACGATCGAGATTGAGAAATTATTAATTACCTTATAATAACAAAAATTAAGGGGTTTTTGGACATAAAGTCAATTAGTTTATTTTTCTTTGGGACTTTTATGTGAAAATAAATACCAGTTTCATGTCTGTTAATGTGAAGATGAAGAACAGCTTAGCATGAAGTCGCTGCTTTCACCTGAATCTAGTTCAGCACTATTGAACAGTTGCACAGCAGACATTTTGATAGGTCATATCAGGAATGTCAAAGGTGCATTAATGAATGCTGCATTGCACTTACAGACATTCTTCTATAGTGCATAGTGGCTTGCTGTTACTGGAAAACATACTGGACTGGAGGAATAGTTACTGTCATTATGTAACTAAAGCTAAAATATTGCTGCTGCTTCTCTGAATGCAGACCAAACCACCAGTGATGAGTCTTTTGCCCTTTAACATTTACAAGACCTGGCTCACTCTGGGGAGCATTTAGTATAAACAAGGCCAAGGCCAAGGCCAAGGCCAGAGTTACCACTCTACAATGTGTTAAACATGACACACAACATCTGTAAAGCACATTCCTGTCTTTACGGAAAGTGTCTCGACCATGGAGGCATGAGGCATTGTAGGATTTCCCTTAGCGTCTAATGATATCAATCAACAGCACTCCCAGAATAGCTTTGCTTATCCCTGGTAGAAAAACATAGGAAACCTTCTATTGTTTTGGAAGAGCTCAGAGCCTCCGATGCACAGATTTCCGTCTTTCTAGAGATCTGGCTAAACATTCGCTGGGCTATAAACAAAAGCCAGAGTCACTGAACAACAATACGTTTGCTTGGATGGCTTTTGAAACAGAATGTTCTACATGGTGGACAATGCAACCTATAATGGATATGAATAGAAAATGCTCTCTCCAAATGCGATTGACTAAATAACTTGAGATGTTTCATTTCATTGGCTAAATCATGGGATTTAAATCATGTTCAATATAGAAATACCAGAGGCCAAGAGACCCTGACTTTTACTTTGTAGTGTGGGTACAACACAGCAGGGGACCATTTCCTCCATCAAATGGTTCCAAAGAAAAGCTTAGTGAAGCAGCTTTGTGCTGCTCTTTGATGGTTTATAGGACATCTCTTTGCCAAAACTAACAGTATTTGTATTCATGGTTATTTCTCTAACCAAAGCAAAAAATCTGCTTAAAAATATTTTTGATAAAGAATAAATCTCCCTTTTATTTGTTCTGATTGGAGTATGGGCTCAGACAAACAAAAAAAAAAAACACTGGACAGAACTGCCCTTGTAGTGGGTAACCGCTTTACGCTTCAAGAGACAAAGAATAATGTGAAATACATGCTTTCATTTGGAAATACTTCAACATTTTATGGACATCAGCTATGGCTGATGTCCGTCCTTCAAGAGAGAAATGTTTGTTTGAGGAAATTTCAAACTTCTGTCAATGAGCAGAGCATCACCTCTTTCCTAAGCTTTTCTCTGGCTGTCTTTCAGAAAACATCACCCCAGCACAGAGCTGGGCTCAAACTAGAGTATTTTTAAATTCACATCCTGTTAGAAAGTTGGCTTTCATTAAACACATAATGACAATCTCTGTAGAGAAAATTCTTTAAAATATCAACCATGCAGCAAAAGATTCAACAAAAAAGGATCTTATTAACATTACCATGCCCAAAGGAGTGATGAATGTACTACTTTGTAATTAAAATTAAATAATGTACTACTCAGTTGCAGTCTGGACGCCGAAGGGAGAGGACGCTGGCGTTGTCTGTTCGCCGCATTTCCATCAAATTCTACAGCCTGCAATACTATAAACCGACAAGTATACCTTTATTGTAGCTCACCGGCAAACCTTTTGGATTTATATCCGTATTTTTATATGTTATTCAGTATTTGTATTTATACGAATTCTATTGAGTCTGGTCACGGTCTGCCTATCTGTTGCTGTAAGTGTAACAGTGTAACCAGAGACTTCTGTATCTGTTTGTTTCATTGTTTATGTCCGTTTGTTTATCCGTCTTGTTCATCACTACCCCTGTGACACTTTCACCAAAAGCCGTTGTTGATCACTTTCTGTGTTTGATAGCTTTTTTCTCGTCATTTCCATGAAAATAACGGTTAATAACGTCCTCTGTGCGTCTCGTCCATGGCTAACGGCTAATAACCGGCTAGTCTCCACGACTGGCATGATGATAAATTATTCTTTCAACCAACTGATGAAATTCAACAATTACAACACTCCGTTGTGCATATCGGTTATTAAACAACTTGGACTCCTTCGCCGGCCCCGTTACGTTCACGGAAGTTGCCGTTTTAAGTTTGTTTACTCCCGCTCCGATAACTCCATCCCGACCTTTTGGTCTGACATGCGCACCGTTGCCACAGACGCGTCATCAGAATGCTGTCTCTCTTCCCACTAGTGGCACTGAAGTTTCCTCCATAAAGTTACTCACTGTGCGGGTTAGAAAACGTGGAGTGGATTTCAGTCTTCTTCGGCCAATACAGAGACTCACTGTTCCATCTAGTATTAAAATCGAACTTTTTACTTCACAATCCCTCACAAACAAATCATGCCTCATGCATGACCACATCCTGGAGAAATGTCTGGACGTTATGTGCCTTACAGAAACCTGGCAACAACCAGATGATATTTCTGTCCTGAATGAGACTTGTCCCGCCGGTTACTGTTACCTCCAGAAAGCCCCCAGCACTGGTCGTGGTGGTGGTCTGTCTGTCATCTACCGCAGTGATTTGGACTTGTCTCCCCTGCCGTTGACAGAGATCTCTTCTTTTGAATGCCTGGCATTTAATTGTAAGCCCCTTTCTCCATGACCATACTTCTTATCTACCGACCACCCAAACAAAACCCAGCCTTCATCTCTAAGATGTACAACCTTTTGTCAACATTTTGCACAACCTCTGCCAATATTATAGTACTTGGAGATATGAACATTCATGACAACTCCCCTGCATGTCGTTTTGCATCCGAATTTCCCCAACTATTGGATTGTTTTAATCTCAGGCAACTTGTCGATGTCCCCACCCACACCATGGGGCACACTCTGGATCTTGTCATCACTGACTCTGCTCCTTTCAGCAATCTTCTTGTGTACGATCTGGGTGTGTCCGATCACAAGACCGTCTCCATGGAATTGTCACTTGTGTCCTCCCTCACTAAGCCCAAACGTCAAATCTACTTCAGGAATTTGAAAAACATCAACCCAGAAACCATGAGAGTCGACCTCCAGCATCTTCTTTCTGCAAACATTGTATCAGCCAATGACTCAGTAGATTTCTACAATAACTCTCTGAGTAGCATCCTGGATCGTCACACCCCCGAAAAACTAGAACAGTCACCTTCTCCCGCTCAGCCCCCTGGTTCACCATCGAGCTACGGAAAATGAAGGCAGCTGGGCGTGTCCTTGAGCGGTGTTAAAAGGCTTCAGGTCTCACTATCCACAAGCTAGCCTTTCGGGAACACCACAAGGTCTACTCATAGTCCCTTAGAGAGGCTCGGTCACTGTTCTACTCCAACATCATCAAAACCAGTCCTGGAAATTCTAAGCAGCTGTTTTGCACTATCAATCACCTTCTTATACCACAAACTCCCCCACTTACAGAAATTAAAGAAGAGCACTGCAATAATTTCATGGCTTTCTTCAAATCGAAAAATTGACTCAATGCGTTCTGTCCTTTCTGGTTCCTCCTCTCTACCTATCCAGTCTGCTTACTGAAAGTTTGAGATCTTCCAGCCTCTAAAGTGCTTCCCAGAAATCTCACAGCAAGAGTTTGAGTTTATCATCAGGTCGATGAAACCCTCCACCTGTGCCCGCGACACCTTTCCTACAGCCCTAGTGAAAACTAACATCTCTTCCATCAGTCCCCTGATCACCGCTGTAATAAACCAATCCCTCCAGGCCGGCTTGGTTCCATCTGCCCTAAAAGCCGCCATAATCAGACCACTTCTCAAAAAACCTACTCTTGATACAGAAGTTTTTGCTAATTACAGGCCCATTTCCAAACATTCCCATTTCTCTCCAAGGTACTGGAAAAAAGAAGTTGCTGCCCACCTCAGGGACCACCTCAAATACAACAACCTCTTTGAAACCTTTCAGTTTGGTTTCCGCTCCGCCCACAGCACAGAAACAGCTCTGCTTAGGGTTACAAATGACCTAGATGCTGGTTCACCTTCCCTCCTGATTCTCCTTCATTTGTCGGCTGCCTTCGACACAGTTGACCACGGAATACTCCTACACCGCCTACATCACACCATTGGACTCACTGCCACCGCCCTAAACTGGTTTCAATCCTACTTCACCGACAGAACAGAACACATTTCCCTTGGAAGTTCAAGGTCCCGGGCACACACCGTCACTTTTGGGGTCCCCCAGGGATAAGTCCTTGGCCCCATTCTGTTCATACTGTACATGCTCCCCCTTGGCCGTATCATCAGTCGATATGGACTCTCATTCCATTGTCACGCTGATGACACGCAAATCTACATAAAAACTGACACATGTTCCTCCGCAGCCTCTCCATCCCCATCGTCATCATCATCTCCCCTATCAACTCTCCGCGCTTGTCTGGAGGAGATAAAGGTGTGGATGAAAACCACTTTCTCAGGTTGAACAGCTCCAAAACCAAAGCAATTTTAATTGGCACCCCACATCAGACCCAGCCTTCTTCCATAACCAGTATTACCTTCTCTGGTCACGACATTCCCCTCTCTTCATCAGTCACCAACCTTGGCGTAAGATTCGACCCTCAACTCACTTTTGAATCCCACATCAAACACATCTGCAAGATGTCCTTTCACCATCTCAGAAATATTTACAAACTCCGTTCTTCACTCACCTTGAGTGATGCTGAAAAGCTGGTCTACGCGTTTGTCTCCTCCAGACTAGATTACTGTAACCCACTTCTCATCGGGATCCCTGATAAAAGTCTTTAAAGACTACAATATGTTCAAAACAGTGCTGCAAGGATCCTGATGAAAGTTCGTAAACATCAACACATCACCCCCGTTCTTCATTCCCTTCATTCATCCACTTCCCATCTCCAAAAGGATTGATAATGAGATCTCCCTCCTCACTCACCAGTGCATCCATGGTAATGCACCCCCTTACCTAAAAGAACTACTCACCCCACTGACCTCAACACGATCCCTGCGTTCTACCCACTCATACCGCCTCCTCCTTCCCCGGACTAAGCTCAGCACCATGGGAGATGGCTTTCTGTTCTGCTGCCCCTCATCTGTGAAATGCCCTCCCTGACGATCTGAGGGCTCCACAGACGACTGACACATTTAAAAAAGGTCTTAAAACTTTCCTTTTTAGCAGAACCTATAACTTTAATTAACATTCTGCTTTTTGGTCATGTTTTTATATAGTTACTATTTTATTTTTTATTGATTTTTTTATCTGCTTTTAGTTTGTAGGACTTTGGGATTTGATTCAAATGTATCGTGCGTTATAGATTAAATGTATTATTATTATTATTATCACTTCATATGATCTCCAGAAGGGACTTTGTAAATGGAAACTAACTCACATAAAATGAAAGACAAAGTTGCCATAATCAGCAGAGTGTTTACTGCTGTGAACTGCTACCGGAAAAACTCTCTCTCTCTCTCATTGGCTGTAGTGATCTCACTTTGATCAAGCAAATTTTATCTCCTACAAATCAAATTTTTCGAAAATCATCACAGTGGTCCCGAATGTCTATGAGCAGGATGTGTACGACTAGATATGACTTTGGGTCAAACATTGGGAGCCACAACAAGGCTAGCCCAAATTTCTCCTCAGATTGATAGGAAGGCTGGAATCAGACTTTAATGTGACCTTTAATGAGACTATCCAAAAATGTACTGACTAGTATGGATAACGAATTTAAAAGCAATTGATTCTATATTTCTCATAATTTCATTACCACAGTTTGTGACTTTGTGTTGAAAATTAATTTTTTACCACAAGCAGATCCTGATGGCATCAGAATGGCATCAGCAGGGTATTTTCTCGGACTAGACTAAGCTCCATTTCACAGACATGGAGAACATCGGTGCACATGTACATCTTCAACACCAAGAAGAAGCATACAGTCATAGATGCCTAAATTCTGCTGAATGTTTTGCTATCCAAAAAAGCAACTTGTGTCTTTAAATAGGGAGAAAAAGTTTATCTTTGACAGATATGACTTTATAAAATACAAGTTACTCTTCGTGTTTCACATAATGGTAGTGAAAAGTCTAGCTGCTGTATCTTTATGTCTTTTTCACTGAGACTAACAGTTTGGTGATGGTAATCTCAAGAAGATAAAGAAAAATCAATAACACACACTCACTTTGGGAGTTGTCGGAAGTCTCCAGAATACTCCTCATACTTGTAATTCACAATGTGCCAGTCGGACTTGTAGGTTTTGATGCACTGCAGAAACAGAATGTAAAGAGGGGGTAAGATGTCACTCCAGCAGGAGTAAATTAAGACTTGTATCCATGTATACATGGCCCAGACACGGATTGACTAAGGTTTCTAAAACAACCTCGAAGGGGTACTTAATATTATTCCATCCAGAAGGTAGTAAGGTCTTAGACTTAGACTTTAAGAATTTAAGAATTCAAGGAGCTTCGGCTGATGTATCTTACCTTAAATTACATTATATCCATATAAACTAGCAAGCCAGCCCTTTGTCTTGCTGCATGTTTAGCATTGGCATATGGATATGTTTCTCTTTGAATGATCCTGGCATTCATCCAGGTCTTTAGAAAGAACAGCAGATAAAATACGTAGGGAAGTGGATATTACAAAATATTCTCCTACAATCATAATAAAAGTTGTTACTTTAAATAGACTTTAAGCCACTGCCCATTTGCAGGACCCTCTGTAATGGATAGATTGAACATGTGACCTTGCTTTGTAAAATGCAAAAATTGAATGGTTATATTATTACTATGGGTAAATATTCCATTGTAACGCCTGCCTCTCATCAATACCAGAATCCCACTGGAGTAATATTGTGGGGGTCAGCAATTTGGGGTCAAACTTTGATTTAGCTGAACAATTGCAGTGAACAACAGAACAATCAGTCAGTGTTTGCAGCCAACTTCAATTAGACAACATGGGTTGGAGGTGAAAAATCCCAGATATATTTTGCTCCAGGGAGGATTACAATCACTGAACAGACCAGGAAATATTTAAATAAATAACGTAAAAATGGGACTTTCCTGTATGATTTGGCAGTTTAGACTAATGTAATCTCATAGACTAATCATAAAAAAACTGATGCTCAACCTTCACTTTTTGCTATTAAACATATTTTGAAGGTGTTACCTTGGGTAGAAAGGAAAGAGACCATGGAAACAAACAAAAGGAGGTTTCACTTGGTTAAGGATCCTCCAAAGTATGTAATTTATTTATATTTATGAAATACATAAGTGGAATGAGGCAAGTGGATGGGAGAATATATTCAAAAATTCTGAAAAAGAATAGTGCATCTGTGTAAGGTTGCACAGCTGCACCAGATGTGGTTATGATGTAATTCCTGGCTGAAGCCAGCGGGGACTATCCCTTATCAGGCTCTATCGAGGCCGCACCCCAACCAAACCCAGCAGAAAGCTCCTCTGAAACAGCGTACGGAAAAACAATACGATGTAGAATCCATCTGTGGCCAATCCTCTGCCCTGTCAGGAAATATATGATGGTGGAGAACACAAATGGAAGTTCATTTAAAGGCTAAGAACAACATACCTTGACATGCACAATATTGATTTTCATGTATGTCTAACTCTAATGAGAGATCTGCAGACACTTTCTTTTTCACTAGCCTTCCGTTATATCTCATCACCTCTACCTTATTCATAAATTACAATAAACTATACACAAATCCGAATGAAAACTTGAATGGATTTGTGTTTGAAATTATAAGCCTATTATCTGCATTATATAGACAGAGGTGAAGAGTCTTGGTTTGGTTGAAAGGAGGGAAAACATGGCTGTACTCCAAACAAAAGATAAAGCAAGGCTTCAGTTGCAACTGAGGGCTTGAGTTGTTGCCCAAGATTGAGGGATAAAGACTTGGCAAAACAGGCTAACGTCCAGGTATGCCTCAGTTTTACCTCTTGGACAAACAGCGAGTAAGCTTCTTTCGCAGCATTCTCTGGCACGGTAGAGAACAAAGTCCTGCCTTGGCGCCTCAGGCTGGAGATCTGAAGAAACAAAATGAAATCAGGCATGAAAAAGGACACTGATAAAAGAAACTAGTACACCAGATCCATCCCAATGGTCTTTTCATACTCATATAGCAAACTAATTTCCAGCTTCTGGTGTATGTTCGGTGTAGGTTTCACTGCTCCTCATTATTGGATCAAGTTTTATTGATGACCAAAAGGCAGTTCACTTCATACCTTGCTTCAAAGGAAGGTCAAAGGTTAAGATAAGCTACATACGTACCATAACTTCTTTGCTTAAGGATACTTAAACAGGGAGATGCTACTTGCTTTGCCTTTCAGATCAACTGTTATTCGTCTAGATGGTCAAATAAAAATAATCCTGACTTTATTAACCACGTGTTACAGAGAACATACACATAATACATCATCGTGAAATGTATCTCTGTAAAATTATTATGAACACATTACATCTCATTTCTTTAGCATATTTGGAAAGTGACAAAAAGAAGTCACCAGCTTGGTGAAAAAATGTGTTGGTTTTGCATTTAGATTTTGAACACATATTATAGACTTTGAGGTAAAATGCCCATCAAGGTTCAAAAATAAATCTAGGATACCGCCTTTCTGAACCAAACTATTAAATCCTAGAGGACTTATCTATATATTAAAAGCAAATTTTGAGCATTGCACACAATGTTTTGGAAAAATCTCTTGTAGTATAGTTATATCATATTATCAAGAATCTATTTCTGAAAGTGTCTGTGATTAGGTATAGAATTGAAAAGTAGAAAAGTAGAAAGACATGACCTGTTATGGGTTTTTCACTCATTTAATGGATGGTAGATTAAATTAACAAAAATCTATCAAGATTAAGTTACTTTTTAACAACTGATTTTCTTGTCACAAATCATAGGGTAAGATCAGTTACAAACCAGCAGGACATTCCCAGAAAGAACATCGTCAGTCAACCTTTCAAACCGTGGTTTGAATTTTATTACTGTGGAGACATAACCTAAGCCTCAGCTTACCAGTGTCAGACACAAAATCGCCATTTTTTTCTTCAATATTGATATATTCTTTCACACAACTTTCTGTAATATCTAGAAATATTTAACTGCAGAGACAGCTCTATGGCCTGGGATAATTCTTCCCCCTGCTAGTCCTATTTAATGGATGCAGTAGAGGAGAAGAAAGCGATGATAATTTGCATGGGAGCAAACGGTGCCCCAGGGCATCAAGACTGTGGGGCAGGTAAGTCATCCAAGCTACTTGACACTCCAAGTGCTCTGCTTTTTTATTCAACTCACAAAGATGAGTAGGAAACAATGACTACATGACCTAGTTTTGTCATAAATCTCTTCTTCTTACACCAGCAAGAAGTTATTGAACCTCTGCCCTCATTAGTCCAGTTCACTCCAGAGTCTTGAGTATAGTTCATGAAGATCTGTCAGGAATAATCTGCATGCAGATCAAATTAACCTCTAAAAATCTGGGGCAGTGATATTTTTTACAGCTGCAGGAAGGAATATATTGGTCATTCGGGGGAATAATGGATACAAAAGATGTGAGCTTTTTGGAAATTCAAACTTATTTGGCCATTTTTGCATTAACAGAAAAGCTTGACATTTTAGAGAAATCTGTATTTTTGCTGTCTTACGAAGAGTCCGATGATAAGATCGACACCGCTAGTATATCTGTCCAATAAAAATGAAGGTGAAGCCGGCAAACTTTTAGCTTAGATAAAGTTAATGGAGGCATGGAAGAACATAGTGTGTGTCTCAAGCCTATCCCATATTTGATCTCATTACAAACAGTTTTCATAAAAACAAGTTATTTTCTTTCTCGCCAAAATATAGATGAGAACGGAACAATATCTGGCCACTAAATATGAAGCTGGATCCAGAATCTGAGACCAGCTTAAAGTTTGGAAGATGAGGGTATTAGCAAACTGAGTGTTATTTATTCTTAAAACCATGTATGAGCCACAGGTAAAAAAGAATAGTGCATATTTAACAGGACAATGTGTTGTATGTGTTTCTTTGTTTTTTTGTCTTGACAGAGCCACGTTTCATTTGTCCCACCACCTCCAGCCCTTATGCTAACCTATAAGCTAGTCATCTTCTGGCATTAGCATTGCGGTTATTTAGTAAACATGATAGAGACCAATTTCTCTTGTGAAAGTCAAGGTAAGAGAGATCAAATATCCATCCATTGACATATTAACAGTGTGTGAAACAACAATAATTCTGTGGAATAAGCTGCCCTTCTTTCTGTAATTACAAAACTCCAGAGTAGGAGATAATGGTTTCAATTAATACCAATCGTGACCCTTACTTTTCAAAGACTACATTATTTTCAAAACAGTGCTGCAAGGATCCTGATGAGAGTTCGTAAACACGCACACATCACCCCTGTTCTTCATTCCCTTCATTGGCTTCCCATCTCCACCAGGATTGATTATAAGATCTCTCTCCTCACTCACCAGTGCATCCATGGTAACGCACCCCCCTACCTGAAAGAACTACTCACCCCACTGACCTCAACACGATCCCTCCGATCTAGCCACTCATACCGCCTCCTCCTTCCCCGGACTAAGCTCAGCACCATGGGAGATCGGGCCTTCTGTTCTGCTGCCCCTCGTCTGTGGAATGCCCTCCCTGACCATCTGAGGGCTCCACAGATGACTGACACATTTAAAAAAGGACTTAAAACTTTCCTTTTTAGCCGAACCTATAACCTTAATTAACATTGCTGCTTTTTGGTCAGGTTTTTATACAGTTATTATTTTATTTTTTATTGATGCTTTTATCTGCTTTTACTTTGTAACACTTTGAGATTTGATCCAAATGTAAAGTGCATTATAAATTAAATGTATTATTATTTATTATTATTATTTTTCTGTTCAAGGACTTAAGGGCTGGAAGCTTGCTCTGAGCCCCCGCTAGCTTTAGCCGCTCTGCTAATGCGAGCTTCTTAACTTGCTATGTTCCTCGTTCTGATTAAATGAGAAGTGGGTGATTAAGTTTGTTTTGCCGAATGTTCGGGGTTTGCTCCTCAATAGCTTATTTTGTTCATACTGGTCTTACAAATTGCGAACTTTGTGTTTTTTTGGCTACTTGTGAGATGTATACAGCAGTGGTAGCTCATGCTTGGTGTGCGTATACGGCGCACGCGCAACCAGCATGTAACCGACCTCCAGTGAAGCTGGTCGGCCGAGGCCAATTTTGTCATACCTGACCTCCTTGGTGCACCTCGGATTTTAAGTTTCTTTTAATATTTAATGGTAAATGCTAATTTTACTGACTAATGCAGATTTCACAAACTCTCAACCTCCTGAAGAGCATCCCTCACAAGAGCACACATTTGCATAAAAGATGTTCTTTAATCACTGTGCAAATGTTTTCAGACTTACTTTGGCAACCACAATTTATTTCAAGTTGAGGTCTAAATTTACATCAAGTGTCCATTCCCAGATTATGGGAGTGTTCTTCTGTGGTGCTAACTTTCCGGTCCTAAGGACCTGCAGCAAGTGTGGAGGGGGAAGAATGAAGCATATGCTGAAAACAACACCATGCTACCCACAGTGACACATGGCAGTGGGTCAGAAATTTCTCTACTGTAGGAGGTAAAATGGATTCCATCAATAATCAGGATATCCTATGTATATGAAAATGTTCCACCATCTGTGAGTAAACTGAGTCATTGGACTGTCCAAAAGGACAATGCTTCCTATCATAATTTGAAGTTCCCCAATGTTTGTTTTCAGGAGTCCTTGAACATTATGCAGTGGCGGTTGCAGATTCCTGTTTGGAATCCCATAGATAGGGGGTGTCAAACTCAATCACAGAGGGGACCAAAATTAAAGATTGAGAACACATCGAGGGTTGAACAGGACTCAAATTGGCCAGGTATAATCTGAGGTATTATAACTATTTATTCTTATTTTATTTACCCATTTTATAGAATTCTGAACAACCAAACGGAAAAGAAAATATCAAATTGCAGATTAAATTCAAATTAGGTCAGCATTACTCATTTTTATGTCTCCGTCTCTATGAGCATTCTTTCAAAGAATGATTTCAAATGAGAAGTTTTTATTCACAGACATCAAACACAGCCAGAGAACTATATTTCCCAAGTTATAAATTACTTCTCGATCGTTTTTTAATTAACAATATAAACATACACTCACAAGAGACTGAGCAACACACATCACTGTCCTTCATCTCATTAGCAAGATCCACAAGCAGCCAATTAACAACATTCCTTTTACAGCCATTAAACTAGGGCTCTGATGGCTTCCACTGGGCCATGGGGAGTGCGTTCCCACAGGCTGCAGAGTGGTAGAGGTCAGGAGTGACTCTTGTCTCTACTTTGAATGATGACAGGGACTGTGGAGAGAATGCTTGGCTGCGATATCAAAAAAATTACACTGACCACTCTTCGTCTAACATTCATCCAAGAATCTCTCCAGTCATAGGTCTGCATGTAGGCTTATTAATCCATAATTCAACACTTTACCTCCTTTAACCTTATACTACACGGAGGCTGTCTTGCATACTTCTTCCTGTGTACATAAGTACTGTATATGCATCTGTATGTAGATACCTGGCTGGCTGCCCGTTTTTCCTTTCTGAGGCCAGTGATGTAAAACATATGGCAGGTTAGACAGACCGTCCAAATGAATCTCTCATACACACACAAGCTCACACAGTCCAAAGCAGTTACTATTGGTTATGATCTGCAGACGGCCTTGTAAAGAAAACCACCCATTATCTACGGATTGTGAAATAGTCTGGGAGCATGTTCTACATTGACATTTTTCCACCACAGACTGTGGTCAAAAGTTTAACACGTTTGATGGGGAGTATTTTCATTGCATCTCACCAGACTTGTCTGGTCGAGAGGTGTGAGGAATGACAAACCAGCAAAAATATCCAGTAAATGGATAAGTCAAAGTTCAGGTACAGATTTAATATCAAAATGTATTGAAATCCTAAATCAGCTGTGTTAAACTATTGCAGAATATTTTCCTAATTCATTATGGAAGGAACTTTTTGGTGACTCTTTGAACTGTACTGAATACGCACTTCATGTTAGAACATCTTGCAGTGAACTAGTGTAACTGGCCGAACAAAGCTGTACTGTAACCAAAACTCTCCATAATTCAGAAGCATGTATGTACACATGTTTACAGTTTACCCATATCCTTCATCCATATTGACACTGAGCTACCTTTGCCGAAGCAAAATGTGGCATTTTGGCTGTCGGTCAGTCACATGATTCCTGGCTATTCATATCAGTTTGTTCCTCCTGGTACACAAAATGAAGGAGAAACATTAACACTCAACATGTCTCTCCCACTGCTGTGTCACCTACTGAATAATAATAATAATCCCATTTACTTATATAGCGCTTTTCACAAAACTCAAAGACGCTTTACAGAGTATTGTCCGGACAGAGAAGCGGCGAACACATGATACAGGCGTCCTCTCCACGTATGTAAATGTAATGATATTCATTAATCTGTTACAAAGAGAGACAGACAACCATTTACACTAACATTAACTCCTATGGACAATTTTAGGGTCAAGGTCACCAATTCACCTAGACTAGATTACAAGTTTTTGGACTATGGGAGAAAGCAGAAGTTTCCGGAGAGAACCCACGGGCACGGAGTGAACATGCAAACCCCGCACAGAAAGGCTGGATTAGAACCCGCTACCTTCTTGCTGGGAGGCAGCAGCGCTAATCACGGCGCACCGTGCTGCCTGACTTTCTAAATCTGCCAGAATCACTTGAAGCAGCAAAGAGGAAGAAGAAGAACCCTTGGCATAATGTATACCATTGTTGTACACCAGTGTGGCTTTTATGTTATTCCTTCAACAACAACAACAACAATAACAATAATAATAATAATAATAATTATTATTATTATTATTATTATAATAGAAATAAGACAATAGTAAAGTATATGTTCTGCATAATGAATATTTGTTTCAGTTTTAGTTATCGCTATTTTGATGTTTTAGGTGAATCTCTACACCATCATGAACTGTTTTTTGTTTTTTGTTTGAAAAAATATTAAATAAGATGTGTTCATGTCTTGCATACTGAAGGGTGAATTAAGAACTATCTGGAGAATATAATTGAGAATCTACCAAAAACAGAGTTAGATGTATTTCCCTCACTAATTAGTGTAGACCAAAGCGTAATTTTGACAAGTTGATAGAAAGTTTGCCATAAGAGAGGTGGAAGCTCAACAAACATGTGTCTTGAGGGCATATTCGGTAGATCCATGTCTCACCTGAAAGTCATCCGTGGGAAACTGCAACATGTCTCTTAGAACATCACTGATGATCTGGGTCTTCCTTTGTAGAATCACACTCTCATAATCCAGAGGCTCTATGATCTTTGGCTTTACCTGAAAGAGAGGATTACAGCAGTGGATAAATAAGTGGCATCGTGAGAGATGTTTCACTGATCAGAAAACGTACAATTAATAATGGTGTCACTATATGGTTGTGGGGTGAGTGACAGGAAAATGTGGGTAATTCACATTACAGTACAACAAGTTGCTATTGTCCTTTCACAGAGTTACTGGTTTACAGCAACAGCTGGAACTGACCCCGAGACAGAGATGAATGTGGGTTTACAATAGAAGGGACATTAGCTGAGAGAAGTAAAGGATGGATAAATGGATGGATGGATGGATGGATGGATGAGCAAGAGTCTGTGTGTGCCATTGTACCACGGTATCATGTGATCATGTTCAAAGCCTTATTTATATAGGTAAATAATAGGCACTTCTATTCTCCAAAAAGAATGTGGTAGATATGCGATCCAAATGGGTTTGTTTTTCATATCAAATCCTTATGTCACATTATAACAGAGAAGACTTTATTTTAAGGAGTAGGTAAGATCGGGGAGTGCAGTTCATGATGAGCTCCTCCTGGCGCTGTACATCTCAGCCCTTACATTCCACAGAAAAGACCAAAGGGATTCCTCTGGCTTGTCCTCCCACAAAAAAGTCTGACTGGGATTTTGGAAATGTAGATCTTCCCTTGTAACAACTTTGACTTCATAGTTAAATTCTAAAGCAAAAACTTATACCGGTTGTTGATACCGGTAGATTTGATTTGTGCACAAAATAATGTCAGTGCATAATGTTTTGACTTAACGTTTTTGCAGAAAACGAAAGAAGTTCAGTAAAGTAATCTTTTGCTCACTTCAATTCCCTCTGCTTTAAAGAATCACAGAAACGATGGATTTTTGAATGAAAATGAGTAAAGTGACATTGTTTCTCTTTTGAAAGCTTCAGATGATGACTTCTACACAAATAAGTAGTTGCAATTTTTTTTTCTAATCATCAAATAAATAAATACATTTTAGGTTCTAGTGCAACTTACATTATCAGTAAAATATCAACTTAAAAAATTATAACAATATCTGCAATTTTTCAAAATTGTCGATATTGCAGCCCAGCAAACCGGACACATCTGGAGATGACATGTCTTCCATTTCTTTGGTGATCCTAGGGTAGTGTCAATTGTTTTTGCTATATGTTATGGAGAAGATGACCAGCCTTCACTATCATCTTAAATTAAACTTTCAATGGAGAGCTGACAAAATAAGATTTA
Organism: Lophius americanus; assembly: GCA_037951165.1. Classification (NCBI taxonomy): domain Eukaryota; kingdom Metazoa; phylum Chordata; class Actinopteri; order Lophiiformes; family Lophiidae; genus Lophius; species Lophius americanus. The sequence continues at coordinate 4,500,744 of JBBDHG010000076.1, read as the reverse complement.
TATAAAAATTTAAATATTAAAAAGCACAAATACTTATAATGGTTAATATAAAGTATCCCTGTATTAAGTTGGTTGAAGCAAGAATTTAGAGTTAACAAGGTGTGCTCCAGACAATTGGTCCATCCTTTTGATATTTTTCAAAGGAAATCACACAGAGTTCAAAATATCAAAGTCACAAGTGCAATACATAATAGGGAGGAGTTAGAATTTCGAGGTCCAACAGATATGCTCCACACAATAAATCTCATTTCAATGTAAACAAAAACTGCACTAGTAGAACGATTAGTTTGAGTGTGATGGTCCTAATAAACAATGATTGCAGATGGACGGCAACTACATGTCCCATCAGGATTTGGCAGGTGGGAAACTCTAATTTTCATTAGTGGTGCAACAATCTATCGGCCGGCGCCGGGAGGCCTAGTTTGATGTGATCTGCGATTACCCAAGCAGCCATACTGAGGACTATTCTGCTCCGGTTACACGCACACCAAGCATTTGTATTGTAATGGTTGCTAAAGAGCTACGCTTCAAGCAAAGAACAATTGAGACTAATGAAAATATCATTAGATTGACAGGTCACAAATCAAAGTAGTGGACAAATTCAGATTTTGATGCTTGATGAAGAGTTCATTGCAATGTATTATCTGGAGAGAACAAGACTGGTTTAAATTCCAATCCATCCAATTATTGCTTGCTGAGATATTTCAGTCTGGTACAAAGTAGGGGACACCAAGCAACCGACAACCAAATATGCCATCCATATAATCCATAAGATGAGTGATTGATGCACCATTTCAGGATTTCTGTGTATGTTCATCATCAGTTAGCAAAACATACTCTGCAATGTTGCATTTACTTCAACATGAACCAAAGAATATTCAAATTGTTATATTAATACAGGTTCTCACATCTCTCTATTCATTTCTACATTTTCCCTGATCCCGGGTTTTAGGCGTGGCTGTGATCCATATGATTTGGATTAGTCTCTTGGTCTGGGTCCAATGGACACATAACAAACTAAGGCCAATTAAACAGATTTCTGAACTTAGATTTACATTTCAATTCCTCCAACCAATCCTCCTGATGATGCAATGAAAACATCCCTCAATCTCTCATCCCTTTGAATGGAAAAGATCATCTGATAAGCAGAAAGTCATTGGTCTTGATTTCCATCTAGATAATGGACGTAACTACAAGCAGCTGTGAACTATGACCTGTTAGTAATTATCTCTTGTGAATACATCAAAAAGAAGAGGGCATTAAGTTTAAGTCATGGGTCAATGACAATGTGGTTAAATGCGGACAGTGTCATAATAATCTTACCTGACTGGTGAACATGGATTTACAATCTTGATTTATTAATTAGTAAATAATCCAAATGTATAGAAATGTTGCAATAGAATGACAAAAGAGCAGTATTAAATTGAACACTGTCAAAGACTATCGAAATCTTTATATCTTGAAAAAGAAAAAGAAAAATGTCCGAACAGCATTCTGTATTGTTTCCAATTTTCTTTGACAAACTAAAGGGTCTGCATCTCTGCATCATTGCACCAACTTTGCAGCCAACTTGTCAAACTCCTTGACTCTTATGCAGCGAAACAGTTCATGAACAAAGGGAGCCACAAGTGCTCCAGTTCTTTTTTTTAAAGTCTGCATTCAATCCCCTAGAGAGGTTTACCCTGGAGTTGCTATTTCTGATTTCCGCTTAACCCTTTGGAATTATCTTCAAAGTAACTCTTGAAAGGAAATCTAAGTGATAAAATGCTTGCTTAAACAATCAGATAACATCAGCTCAGGGAGGAGAAACTCCCAGGCAGAGCAAGTTTGAGGAAAACATTTCTGCATCTACACCTCTTACTTCTATGGTAAAGATGGAAGATTTCAGACTTACAACTGCCACCTGCGACCCAGCCTCAACTTCTGCCTCAATCTCAGCCAGGCACTTGTACTGCTGTGGAGACTCTATCACCATCTCCCTTTTGGGGGCTTTGCCAGCCCGGCCTTGCATGGTTGTCAATCCTCCTTGCTGTTCTGTAGCCTTGAATCAGGTGTGGGGCTCACCGCTCACACGCTGCCATGGCACAAAGTTGCATGCAGTATGTGAAGGGAGAGAGATCTTTGCTTTGCCGACCATCTAGTGAGATTCCCTGTACTCAATCACAATAAGGTGGCCTCCCTCTCCCTCTCTACTGCTCTGTCTCTCATCAGGGTAGGGTCCCTCCCAGCCGCACAGCTGTGCAGCTGTGAGAGAATGTGTGGACATGTGTGTGTATGTACAGTATGTGATTGCGTGGAGTGGAGGGGAGGAGAAATCAACCACTCCCCCATTAAATACGTAGGAGAGGCCCAGAGATCATGTTGTTTTGTGCCTGCTCCACATGTCTAGTAAGTATGTGTTGAATACAGAAGGGGCAAACAGGGAGAAAATGTTTAGTACATACAGGGCACTTATCTGACGCTTTCTCTGTGCGTACCAGATGGAACAGGTATTGGGAGTAAGTGGGTAATATATTTGTTTTATTTATATTTAAAAGTCAACAAAATCACTACCTTTATGTTCTTTGATTTGTGAAGTGGGGCCTCCGGGGATATGGCTTATATGTTCAGTATATCTCACATTGAATCTGGATTGAATTTGTGGAATTTGGAGCCCAAATGAACACCTTGAACTCACTTTTACCACTGAATCATTTTTGGCAGTGTGTGACATCCTGCTGAAAGGGGGCACTGCCATCAACCAATATAGTCTCCATGAATTTGGTCTGCAGCAATGTTTAGTAGCCATCTTCCATTGGACCTCATTTGGTAGGTATTGCCCACTGCAGACTGGGATAACCCAACTGGACCTGCAGTTTTTGAGATGCTCTGGCCCAGTTGCCAAGTCATCACACTATGTTTCTGGGCCATATTGTGCTTCTTAAACATCAACTTTGAGGACAAAATAATCACTTAATGCCTAATATATCCCACCAACTGAAACATACCACTACAGCCAGATAATCAATGATATTCACTTAACCTGTCGTTGGTTATAATGTAATGGCAAATCAGTGTATAGGTGACCAAAAATAACCTGAAAATAACCAAACTCGACATGGGACTGTAACTGAATTAATACATTTTATCATGATCTTATTTTAATACCTGATTAAATATATTAACATGCTATATTATATTGTATATAATATTTATAAAATAATATATAAATATATTATACATACTTATATTAAATCAATTAGTGATGTTCAATAATACTTATATAATTAGACATTGTATGTTTACATTTTTACTGCACACACTTGCAATGTTACAGATCTCCTTCCTCTTCTTCTTCCTCAACTTATTACATACACTTTGGCTAGTGAAATGTGTTTTCATTTAATTACATAATTGTATAATATGAAATAATACATCAAGTGATATTTCATATTTGAAATATTTAGCTTAAAAACGGGATGACAACATTTATTATCTAAACCCAAATACACCATAATTACATTATAATTATAGTAAAAAAAAAAAAAAAAAAAACTGATGGTGAACAGCTTGAAATCTATGAAATGTAAACAAGTTGTACTGTTCTTAAGCTGATAAAATGATGGGACATAGTGGTCCTTTACTCTTACATCAGTTGTGATTGTCAGGTTGATACTATATTAGATCTAAAAACTTTAGCACTGCTAAAGTTACAAAAATAGCTGCCATTGCCCACAGTAATAACATTTAGACACTCAATCTGTGTTGATAAGGTTCTGCTCCACATTGATATTTTTGTGGGCTTTGAACTGTTCCTCTGCTGTATCCGCTGCAGCGGGTACTCACAGCAGGGTCAGTGAAAACACACTTCCCCCCTATCCGGTTCTCAGACACAACACACACTCTCCTGTAGCTTCAGGAACAGTTTAAGCTTTCCCTTGTTTCCCCATTCAGTCAGTGGTCTCAACTTGGAGAGTTATTCGCCTTTAATCTTTAAGCAACGGAGGCGCCATGGCTGTTGTTTTCTATGGGAGAGTGTGTTTCACCATGATGACATTTACATTTTTAAGTCAGGAATTGCAGTAGAATCCTGAATTTCTCTCGATATGTTATGTCGCATTAGACATAACTCCCTAACCACACCTATATTTAAAATCTGCTGAATCTCTCTGATCCAACAAGCATGATTAATAACTCCTACATATATATATATATGAGGACAGAAGTATGGGCACTCTTCTTCACACAGAGGGAGAGTGAAAGAGGTGGGATGTCAGAGAGAGGGGATGACATGCCACGGATTGGAATGACTTCAAAGGCTGTCATGCCTAAAGTGATCCTCACAAAATGTAGCACAAAGGCAGGCAAGGTGTGTATGTGTGTGCGTTTGCACGTTTGTCTGTTTTACTTTTATATTGCAGGGTCCTCTGATGTATGAGGCACAGCGCCTAATAAGCATAACTTGCTTTAGCTGTACTCCCTTCAAAGGTACTTGCTGGAAAAGTACTATTCAGAGAAATAACTTCTAAAAAGACAGGAAACCCCACAGAGGCTGCAAAATTCGGCTGTTCCACTTAGCCGACAGAAGATACAGGAAGTGAAGTGAGCTGGAAAAAGCTTTAAGGTAAATGTGAGGACAGCCATTGATGAGTATTTCCTTTCTGAGTTCTTATTTCAGTACATACATATGTCATCTGGTCAACAAAATATCATGAAATAGGATGAAATTTTAGGTTGATGCCTTCACGTAGCTTCATTTATCCAATAAACAGTCAAATACTCAGTGATATTCTATAAAAAATATATAATAAAAACATGATAGAAAACAGAATGAGGAATTGATGGATGGCATTAGCCATGTCCATAAAGACGGAAAAATCATATGTGGTCAACTAATTACACTCGGACTGAAATATCCCAACAATGACTTAATGGATGTGCGTTCGGCACAACAAACTCAATCACATAATTCAAATTAAATCGCCTGAGGAACATAGCAAGTTAAACATTAGAAGAGTGGCCAAAGCTAGAAGGAGCGCAGAGCCAGCCACAAGCCCTGAAGTCCCTGAACAAAGCCAACATATAACATATATTGGACTGAACAACGCGTTTAAGAGACGCAAGGAGGGTATATTAATCTCAACATATATATAACACAATGCCTACCAGCGTTGATACTTCCAATGCAATCCTTCAAAAATAAGAGCCCTTAATATACATTACTCATTACGATTTTTAACTTTAAAAAAAAAATTTAGAATTGGCTAAAATCGGTATCAGCTGGTTAGACTTTATAAAAAACGGTGATTGGTGATTGGCCAAGGTATTTGCAACCAGTGCATCTTTAGTGCTAAATCTTATAAGTTTTTAAGTCACAAAAAAAAAATTCTAAGGTCCAAGCGGCTTGGAAACGTTTTTATGTTTCTCTTTAACAGTCCTATTTATTTCAATAAGGTTGAGAAAGCCTGAGAGGTTAAAGTAATGGAGGAAAACACACAATGAAGAAAGTCACTAGGATATTCTGTGGTGAAGTACTGAATGTAAGGCAAGTCCAACGCAGGTTCCTACTTGACCTTTATCAAGCCTCAGTATGTAAAGGACTGCTGACTGTACTTTGTCTCTGTTGTCCTGCAGAGGCCTCAGTGACAGCGTCACCAGCTAAGCGTGATAATCAGCCTCTTGTCAAAGACCCTGACTGCACTGAGGTCATCCCTCTTCATTCAACCACATCTCTGGAGTGCTCTCACACCATCACGCTTCCTAGAGCTATCACTGGTACCATGCCCGCAATGGCATGAGGATGTGTGTGTATTTGTGTGAAAATGTGGACACGGGCAATGGGAGTGCTAAAGTAGTTTGCAAAGCCATCTGCCTAAGAGTTTGACAGAGAAAAAACAGTTGACAGGAAGACATTGAGGTAGAAGGAGGAGTTGAAGAAGGATAGCGTCCATCTGTTTTTACACAGCTTGAACCCATTAGGACACGTGAGTCTTCCACACCCTTCTCAAGACACACACACACACAGACACACAAACATGCAGAGCGTCACACAAGTCTGTGGAGAATTGCATAAGAGCAGGTTGACGTAATGTTTTGGGAGCCAAGGATCGCAACCGGCGCCCCAGAGAAAGTGTAAGGGTGTTGCCTGAAAAGAAGTTTAAGAACCCCCCCCCACACACACACACACACACACACACACACACACACACACACACACACACACACACACACACACACACACACACACACACACACACCCTGCTTAACCTAAAGCTCACTCATCAGTCACAAGCCATTGTAGTGTACGTCACACATAGGAAAAATGCAAAATGTCCTTCAGAGATGGCTCAAATGCAGAGAAATAATTTGAATGTGTTGTACTGCATATGGCTGTAATTGATCAATAAAGGATTTCCTCTTCTTAATCATAGAATCAAAAAGCAGCTCAGTCTGTTCTGTGGTCAAGAATGGGGCTTGAGGTAATACAGGCGAAAACGTCTGGAGCAAGTTAAATATGATACAGGAGAGGGGAGTTCCCCAAGTCTCTGTGACGTAAGCAACATTAACCGAAGCCAAGAAACACCCTGAGTGGGATGAGTTATGCAGAGATTCAATTTTACAAAAGGATGATGCATAGTCTGCACTGGACCAGAATTCTGGAAGCTGCTCAAGTCCCTAAATGGTGTTTGCACATCCCAGTCTACAGCATACATTGGCAAAAATATGACAAAATTGTTATGCAAATATTCATACTACAATAGAGTTGAGTGCATGCTTTAGGTCATACTCCATTGGACTGAATTGCACGGCAGTGATATTTTCCTGCTTTGAATGCTGATATATGCAAAAGATTTATTCCGTTGCTTGACCCAAAAATCAGAGAGAAAATCGATTTGAATACTGTGCAAAACTTCCAATAAAGTTGGCAATATTTTCAAAATAAAAAATGACTGTCTCTCTTAACATAAAAATCTCCTACAATGAATGCATGCAGCTAGTCAAACTTTTCTTATATTACATACACAGGTGTATGATAGCTCAGCTAATTTTTCTAAAAAGCCGTAAATTAAAGGGGACTTATGAAGACACGCCTCAGGGTTATCATTGCTTTAACCTAAAGTGTCTTAAAGTGTTGCAGTTCACCTGAAGTGACCTGCAACTGTCAGGGCTCAGCACTGAACGTTAAAATAGGAGCTATTGACAACTTAAGAACCACTGCTCTATGTAGACTGTGAGAAATGCAGGTGTTAAACTTTGAATACGTGATGGTTAAGATTAATTACAGTCTTCGAATCAGCTTTTTTTCTACGGTTAAACGTTAAATGTTGGTCTTTAGTTAGGATATACCTTTGAAAACTCATAAGCTATATGTTATTGCATTAGGTCTTTAAGTTAATCACTTTTGCTATTGTAGATCTTTGTATTATTAAGGGGGGAGGTTTTTTTTTGTAATTTTTGCTGATCGGTCTGCCAATCCTGCTCAAGGAATATTCCATATTTATGGATCAGAAACATTAATTTTGGATTAAGGTAGGGCAGTGACAATAACCAAAGTACCGCATTATTGCGGTCATGGGATGCCATAGATTTGATCTCATTACTGTCATAACCACATTCTTTTTGTGGTTTTTTCGTAAGCTCATTTCAGCATGCCCTGTCACTGCTCGTGTCTAGCCCCCTTCTTTATATGCCTCTTCCACAAAAGAAAGGAGGCTCCCTAACAAGGAAGATGCCAGTCTACTCAATGAATACCTGCTACCGCAAAATCTTTTGATTTTATATAGAACTTAACACACTTTAATTACACCATGATCGATAAACATTTAAAAAACTGCACAGGTATTTTCATTTAGGTGTACTGTGCTTGTCTGGACCCTCTGCTGAGCCTGATGGAAGTACGCAGAGTTTACTTACTCTCCTACCAATTACTCTTCATTCATAGCTTTGCGTATGTTAAGCTTTTGTTTTCAAAATCCAGTTTGTCTACACTGATGGGCCCGCCTAAATTTTTATTTTATATAGTTTTAGGGTTAGCCTGGGATTTTAACTAAAGTTTATTCCTCCTATTTCTAAGGTAGCCAGCTACTGTTTTAGTGCTGCAACTATTAAGCGGGGGACTTTAGCAGTTGAAGGTGGGGAATTGGGAATGCTATCAACAACGCTACCGTGGCTACATCCCCAGTTTCGGGGATTTGTTCAAAATCTATATTAAAAGAGAGAAGTGTAGGGCCTAGAGCCTATGAAGGGAAACACTATTTGGACATTAGAGTTTATCTTATGAATTATAAAATACCTTCATTATGAATAACTTTGTTGGAAGTTACCTGTCATTTTCAACTGAGCAATCATTTTTATATTAATGGAAAGAAATAGTACTCTGCAGCCACAGATTATTTTCATGTTATCGAGACCCACCACAGCGTAACGGTTGTGAGGGAGACACTGCATCAAAAAGTGATAAGTGTGCATAATGAATGACTCAGTGTACAATAGCAATCCCTTTTAAACCCCAGGCTATTTATTGTCCATTAACTCTCTTTGATTTAACAGAAGGCAGGCTACTAGCTAATGAAGCTAGTAAGTTGGACTTGGGAAGAAGCTCAATTTGGCAGGACATAAATCTAAGTGGACGATAACACTGCGCCAGGAAAAAAAAAGTTGTATATTTCCCGTTCCATGCTGGGTACATGCAGACTTGCTCAGACGAAGAAGCATCTTTTATTTTGTTGCGGGCAAATGTTAAGCTTTTGATGTGGTGCGCCAGTTATTGTGTCATTTGGGGGCCACTCAGAGAGATATATACTTGTCTTCTATATCCTGTTCCTCAGGGGACTCCCTTTCAAAGATTATGAGCCAAAATTCTGCTGATCGGTGCAGTACATCATGTCTTATCCAATGAGTGTTCGCTCTATGTTTACATTTTTTAACTAGTTTCTATTAAAAAAAACACATTATACCTATGCCTTATACTACAAATATTGAACTCTAGTAAATGTTCATTTTTGCTAGTATCTGGTCAGTAATGAATAAATAAGAAGCCTTTGTTTGATGGATATTATTCCTGGTTGGCTCATGGAGTCTACAATACAACAATTTTGAACTTTGATTTTTGCACAATTATGTTGCTGGTGAACCACTGAATAAGAAATAGAAATCTAAAAGCATAGAGGACCTTACTAAAAAACAAGGTCCTCTATGCTTTTAGAGGACCAGATTTCTCTGGTATCAGAAAGAGCTCTTTCTGGTTTCAGAATAAAAAATTGCACAAATACACAGCAGCAAAGATTAACATTTCAATATGGCTTTACCAGAGCGGTGGTAGGAGTCCAGAGTTGAGACCCTCTCAGACTTGGTGTTTCCTCTTCCTCCTCCAAAGCCCCGAGCTCCACCACCCCCTTCATGTAGCCACAGTTCCTCTCAAGGATGGAGCGCAACCCCTCCAACAGAACAACGCTGGTTGTGCATCCCATGGTTCCACCAGACACTCACCGGAACCATACAGAAAAAAAAAATCTCAGTGTTGAAGCCTAATTTCAGTGTTCTTCCCAATGACTTCAGCTCCAAGTCGACACAACCTGATCTCTCAACCTTGACTTCTCACAGGTGAACTGACTGGACCTGAAATACAATCAAGTATCTGCTTCCATAACTGAGGAAGATACCTTCTTCAACAGGACTAAAATCTTCAGGGCTGTTGATTCTTATCCTCCAGCGAACAGTTCATCCAGTGGGGATGGAGGGATGAATGCGCAGAGGAGAGCAGCTGCTCATTCATTGAGAGCAGGGCGTTGACTCTCTGACTTCTCTTCCTTCCTCCTTCCCTCTGCTGAGGGATGCTCAGACACTCGGCTCTCTCCTTCTCACTGACTCCTCTCCACTGTGGGTTTTCTCTTGCCCTCCCTCCATCACTCACTCACTCAATCCTTTCACTTTCATCTCTTCCCTCCGGCCTCACCCACTCTCTCTGTCTTTCTCCCAGAAGGCTCTCTCCCTCCCTCGTCATCACAGCTTAGTCATTTCTCTGACTCTGCATGCTTGTCAATAGTAAAAGTATTACTATTAGCAACAAAGACGCACACAAAGACGCACCAACGCAAAACGGCTGGAGCAAACACTCCCTTACTCTTTCTCTCTGCCTCCTTCCCTCCTTCCTCTTTCCTCCACTGGCAATACAATACAGTCATCTCACTGATGTAATTTGCATGCACTCTAAGACATTAAAAGGAATAATTTAACTCATCTTGCCCCGCGGTGTCGGGCACCGCCATTAACACTTGGTTTGGCTGATCCATCAAGCATGATGCGTCATAGGACAACCAGGACAAGCATGGCAGCCACGTGTAAATGATCACCAGCATCCTCTCTCCAGAAGCAGGGAAGTTGGCTGGAAGATACAGTCTTGTGTATGCAAAGTCAAGTCACATGCTAATACAAACACTTCTCTGAATTTCTATGAGCTTCCCTCTGGTGGATGGTGTCAATATTTCATCAGTGGCTGACACACTCACCCACTTTTCAGCGAACAATGATGCTGCAAAATGGGTGAGGGGAAATGGCATTAAAAGAAAGAGGGAGCAAAGAGGAGACAACTGAAGGATGGGAATAATTTTAGGAATGACCAAATGACAAGTTATAATATCTAATGTGATGATTCACATATGCATCTAGTACCAGATTGCAAACAATAAAATGACATGGCAACGGCAATCATTAATCTTTTTTATTATCTTCTTTTTGTGTTAGCTGGTAACTGCTACTGGGTGCATTTTAAATCCCTTTTACAGGTTTCACACATAATACGTAATCAAAATAAAACAACCAAATCCTGTCTGACCGCCTCATCAGCTCACTCCGTTTATATAGGTAGTATATAGATATAGATTCATAGTACCACGGCTGGTGCTGCAGAGGTGGAACAACAGTACCAACTGGACTAGGCTGTGTAAAATAGGCTGATGAGGCGATTCCCTGTGATGCTGAGAGCCTTAAGTCGACATCGGGGAGTGTGTAATGTCACCCATTCTAAGTTTCAATATTCTCCTCATGTATTCGGGCTAAAATACAGGTTTAACATTATAATCATCTTTTAAGTTGATATGGAAAAGCTTGTTGTTTCCTTATTACATATGTAGCAGAAAATTTTCAGCCATATGCAAAAGTCTCAGAGGAAGACTTTAAACAGTGCCATTAGGGCTAGTCCACAGACACAACATTAATGTGGTAAAAAAAAAAAACTGAACCCGATTAAGCACCCAATAACCTTTTCACAAAGACATTTTTGAACCAGGGAGACATAGCCTCAGCTCATGATGATATGTCTATTTAATCAAAAGCCACAGAAGACATGTCATCGCCCCCATTCAGCAAAGCAAACATAACACTCTTCTCTTCTCATCTCAGAATCCAAAAAAAGAATATTGCACATCCCTACTTGATCATAAACTCACTCCATAAATTGTGTAGTTTTTGCATATGATGTTGTAAACCAAAACCAGGATATTTATTTGTCTTTCAATGAGGTGACAACTCTAAAAAACTGTCTCTTATTTTGAAAAAAATAGAGAAACTATGGTTGGCCTCTTGGCAAAACGACAGTGACACTGAGTGATATGTTTGGTGGACAGCCATCTCATGTCAGCAGTTTTATGGTCAGAGATTTAAAATGTCCATGACCAATGAATGTGGAACAACCACGCGTGGCTAAAATACACATTGCTCTATTCTCCACAGCCTCAGGAAATAGCAAGAATCTGTCTTCACATGTTTTAATGTTTACAGAATGGTGCTTTCTCACAGACAGTGGGTTGAAGATATGCAACACTGTTGCCTCCCACAGGCTGTAACCAAAACTGCAACAATGATGACTCACTGGCAAAAAATCCACACAATCTGTCTTACCTCATCTTTTCTAATATAATTAGGGAAACACTGCCTACAAACCTGGATGAACCAAAGTGAAATAACCCAAATGTTAAAAAAATCACATGTATACATGAAATAATGCTGTAATGAAAAACATAGAGCCTCCAAGCAGAGCAACAATTAAAATGGCATGGCATAGAAACAAATTTCACTGCTGTAGTTGATTGTTGATGAAATGGAACTATTTATGGTTTATTTAGCAAAACTAAGCCGAAGAAGTCTAATGTGATACAACTTTCATTTTTTTAATGTATTTCTTAGTTGTTTGAATACAAAGAACAGTGCCCTCCTGATTTATTGCACTCGTTAAAAAAAGAAAGAGTGAGATCAGATGCAAATAATGTCTTTCTTGTCTATACCCATGATCCTTAATTCAAATTATTCACAAATCTAACTTTTTATTCAAGTAAAATAATTAAAGAAACATCAAATTCTTATTATAGTATAAATATTTTTCTCTAAAATGTGTGTGCCACAATTATTAGCAACGCAGGGAAATCCTGAAATTAAAAGAAGACAACAGGAAATTTCCTGTCCTATTTTATATCTCTACATTCACCTGTTTGACTAGGAACTCTGAAGTTGGGAACAATTAGTGGGGCATAAATATGAAGTGACCCAAACCTAATTATCTTTAATATCTTTCCCAATGTGAAAGACCGGATAACATGGCAAAGATGTGCAAAGAAAAGTCGAAAAGCTGCACAAATCTGGAAATGGACACAATAGAATTTTTCAACAGTAAAAAATGTCAGTTTCAACAGTTAGATAAATAATTAACAAGTTTAAAGTGATTGGAATGATTAAAATCGGCCTGGAAGAAAACATGTCTGCAAAGTGACCCAATACACTGTTAGGAGGGTTGTTTGACTGGAAAAAAAACTCTTTAAGGATTAAAGCAAGACAATCGCAGAGGTCAGTTGAATCTTGAGCTCAGAAAGTCTCCCTAACCACCATCAGACGGCCCCCACACCAACACAAGCTGTTTAGGAGGGTAGCAAGACAAAAAGCCCCTGCTGTCATACACACACAAAGTAGACTGCCTACAATATGCCAAACACCTCCGGGACTTTCAATGGAACAAGGCCATTACCTGTTTCTTGTCCTTTGACTGTGAGAATAATTACACAAACACTACCAACACACTTCCAGCTAAACTATTTTTGCTGGCTGATATAACAGGGTCCACTATCTGCAGTTGCACGAGCCCATGCTTTCTACAGGGAATGTAATAACCTACTTGTTTATGGGATTGCTTTCTAATCCTGAAAGTGGCCCAGATCATGGTCCCATTATGCTTTTAGTATATAGCACATATGTAATCTATGATTCTATTCATCTTG